>CM018035.1:33500637-34100637 GCA_008638375.1 Nyssa sinensis
CTGGGGTCTTGCAGCATCACTACCTGAAAGGTGGTAAGTAAGGTGGAATGAGCTACAAAGCTCAGCAAGTAAATACGGATCTCCAACATTGGTATTGGTGATCATAAAAAAATATAAATCCGTGAATAAGAATATGATAGCCAATCATAAGAAGTAAGATGATGTGATAACCAATGAGAATAGTTGCCATAATGGCCAATGACAATGGAGTCACAATATACAATTAGGAGTAATGGATATAACATCAACATGGAACTCTCAACAACAATGTATCAACATAAGTGTACTGCCACAATATATCAATCACAATCAATTCAATAAAGAAGGTTATCTCAGTATAAGACAATCATAGGGAACAATACCATTCAATAACGTAACCATAACAATCCATAAGAGATGCTTATAATGTGTAGTAGGATATGGCAGTCCCTTTGTATTTTGAGGCCCAGCATACCTCCCATAAACTCACATCTTGTGCCACACGTCCGTTCACGGACTTGACCCGTAGGTCATCATTGCCACAGAAGCATTAGATGGATATTTTGACTGAGCACAAATCCGACATTCATAACATAACATGATCATTCGTGATTTCATAAGAGTATAAAGATGAAATATCATATATTCAGTAAAGACATAATAGTAGTCCTTTCAAGGCATGATTTAACATAATAACAATGATATGGTAGTCAATCAATGTCCACAAGACAGAACAATATCACATTATAGAAAACAATAACATTAGGTGCGTTCAAGAGTACAAGTTTGGTAGTAAGGAGAATAAACTTGGCTTGGAAACACCACATGGAAGAGAAAATGATTTACTTACCTTTATATACGGTTGATGAGTGCGCAAAAGTGCACTTTAAATACCCTATTATTTAATTAAATTGCTAAAATGTGGATAAAAATGTTGGGTTGCGATTGATATTATATGATTTAATTTTTATTCACAGTGAGATGAATTGGAGCATTATATGGTATTTTAAATCTCAAATAAATGTATTAAATAGTTCTTACAAATTTTACTCTTGAACGGTTGAAAATCTCACTATTTGTTTCAGTCACGTGAAATAATTAATTCATTATTTATTGAATTGTAGGGCAGGATGATTGAAGAATCAAGAAAGAAAAAAAAAAAAAGAGAAAACAAAGGTGGTCCCTGTGCTGCAACGCGCTGACGAAAGACAAAGGCAAAAAAACACATTGAAAAATGAAAAAATAGCAAGCCAAATGAATGCTTGTGCGGCTGGAGCTCAGGCCATTGCAGTGCGGCGCGCCTGAAGCATGCGGGCTGACCAACCATGGTTTGGCATGAGGCTGCATGCGCTGTTGGTTGCTGTGGGGCCTGGTAGCTGATTTAAAAAAGAGAAAAAAAGAAAGCCAAATGGGCTTGTGCGCTGGGCTTGAAAGCTTAAGGTGCGGCTAAAGGGACTTGGTGCAGTTCGGCCTGGTGCGGCTGTTTGGTGAAGGTGCGGCTGGTATAAAAGGGTTTTTAGGGCTGTTTTGAAAGGACCGGCGCCTGCTTTATAGGAGAGCTGCGTCACAGGCGACAGAACATCAGCGCAGTTACTCCACGGGTCAATTTTTCTTCATAAAATTTATGTTATCCCTCTTGTACATAGATAATTAAATTTTCAAGTAGAGTTAGGGATTAACTTGTACCATAGATGGTTATTTTTAATTTATTTTTGATTCACGTACGGGATTTTTATTTATTACAATTCTTTGGTTTATCATTCTCAATTGTTGGTATTTTCTTTTCCGAATGATTAAAGGGTTCAGTTTGTTTATAGATTCAGTCATACTTTTTCTATTGAATGGATTAATACTTTGATTATTTTTGGAACAATTAATTATTTATATTGATTCAATTCTTTGCTGCAATATTGGTCGTTGGATATATTGTCATCGTTGGGTTTTCTCAATGTGAATAATAATTTGAGTGATTTAAAAGTGTTGAGTGATTGTTCAAAAGGTTACTTTCAGTTTAATTTTGGTTCATAATTTTATATCTTCCGATTGAGATTTTTGGAATTTAATTTCTCAATTGAGTTATCAGTGGATTAAAAATAGTTAAAATACCATATATGTGCAAGGGATTCCCGACACTCCACTGTTCGTTAATTTGAGTATTTTCTTCTATCAATCAGTTTGTTTAATTTTAATTTGTATTCAAAATCATTTTTTTATAATTTTATTTTCTTGTGAATCATTTAATATTTTTCTTTAGTTTTAGAAATTCTGTCTATTATTCTTTTAATTTTGTCTCCCTGTGGAATCGACACCCCAAAGCTACACTACAACTACCGCGCTATTCTTTGGGTGTAATCAAAGGTCCTAGATCAGTATTCCGTGAGTTTGCCCTTTCCTTTCGAGTTCCCTATATATCAATAGATACGTCTCAGAATTAATGTTCTTCATCAAATTTTATGCCTTGTTATCATAAGTATCTCTATCACTAATTTAGACTCTACCTTGAGTCCAGAATATCGAAAAAGTCGTTTTAGGCTTTCGCAGAATTCCATTTGGGTTCGGGTAGCAATAGGGATATTTTGGTCATTTTAGTATTTCTACGGGTCTTTATTTTTTGGAGCCCCATCTCGCAAAACGGACCTTGCCATTGGACTTAGAATGCTCGAGATAGTCAAAATACACTATTCATTCACTTAAATTAGACTTCGCATTATTTCACTATATTTAATTTAATTTAATTTCATTAATTTAATTTAGGTTTTACATAATATATATATATATATATATATATATATAGTTTTATGAGCATTGGACAGTACGGGCTTGCTTGTCCAATTGGTTAAGGTTAAGGGTTTCATACATGAGGTCACTAGTTCGAATCCTATAGCTCGCAACCCTTTTTATTTTATTTCATTTTATCCACTAATTATAATATATATATATATATATATATATATATATATATTTATGCCCACAAAAACAAACATGGGCTTGCCTGTCCTTCCTGGTTACGCGTATCATATCCTCACTCTAGGTCCTCCGTTCGACTCACAAGGGCAGCAACCCCTGCGTAGTTTTTTCTCTTTATTTCTAAACCAAACAATGGCTTGCCCTAAAACGCGAATAGGTTATCCCCCAATCCCTGATTTAATTCAATTTATTCCTTTGCGCTCACAACCAAACATTCCTAAATTAACTTTAATTAAAAAAACTTAAGACCTAAACGATGCAGTATCAAGGCCCACAGCTTCAACACGACATCGTTTAGCTTACATTATTCATCATCCTCCCTTCGTCTTTCCGATGAAACAATATTAGGGTTCCGTCACCTTCTCCGGTGACGACAACTCTTTTCCGATCAACTGTGACCTAAAATCTAATGCAATTCTCTTCTATTTCTTATGAGGAGTTCATATCTAAGCTTAGTTTTTTATGTAGGTAACCATAACTGTTCGAATATAGGATTTTCTGTGAGAACACGATTTTTTGGTGGCCTGGTTCTTTGTAATTTCGTGCTTGATTTTTAACTTTTTTAACCTACTTATTTTTCTAATTACTTCCTGTACTTAAGAGGATGAGTTTCCCAACATTAAAACTAAGTTTTAAGCATAAAAATTTAGAAACCCGAATTATCCCCTAAACCTACTGTTTTCTGCCTCTTCATGGCATCATTTCGAGTGATTCTTTTTGCTAAATACTCTAAAATTTATGCTGATTCAGACCCTATAATAAAATATAGGTTTTATGCTCTGAATTTATAAAGACAGTAGTTTGATGAACTCACCTGAATTCTCAGTTTGCTATCAGTAATCCTTCAAAACCTCTTAGTTCTTGCTTTCGAATCCTTGGAGAATTCCCCTTTAAGTCGTAACTCTCAATCTCCTTCTTGTTTCCTAATTCTTCTTAAGACCACCTTCTTTATTTATAGGTAAATTTCTCCTACAGAGCGCCCACAATCTCTCTCTCATCCTTCTTTCTTGCAGTCATTATTGATTGCCCTCAACCGACTCTCTCTTCTCCACCATCCACGCACCACTCTATACAATATATATACATATAAAATTCTCTCCGCTTGCATCCTCAAGTCGGCAGCCCTGCTGCCTTCACCACAGCCACACACCTCACACACATACATTCACACACACACACACACACACACACACACACTGCAACTGCATGCTGCTCCCTTCCCTTTTTCTTTCATTTTTTTCCTTTACTTTTTCTTTTCCATTTAATACACATACATATACACCATACAACACCTTATACATATATATATTTTTTATATACATATATTTATACATGATTTATACGTCCATATATATCTATATATATATATATATATTTCTAATAGTATTTACATGCACTCATATTAAATATACTACGCATCCATGCAATGTACACGTGCATGGGAAGGCGTGCCTGCACAGCATTATGAGACTCGGTCCTGGGTTGCTCGGGTATCGCCTGGCACTGGCTGTACAAAATAAACCATTTACATTCAAGGTCATTCAGCCCAATGAAATATCATGATATAGAGCTCAAACGGCTTGGGTTACAATTGGTGTTACACTACTCGATCGGGTCTACCTCGGTCTACGTTACAAGCTTTAAACCCGAAAAACAATGCCTTTACTCAAGCCGTAGAGCTATTAGAGCATTGTTCGTTATTATAATATATATGGGTGTGCAAGAAATAAGTGTGAGGGTGTCTGGATTTGTGGTATGGCTATGATTGGAGAAATGGAACATGTTTTCATTCTCAATTCATGAGTTCCATTGTTGATGTAATTTCGATGAAAAAACAAAAAAAAAAAAAGAAAAGAAGAAAGGAAGTGATGGAGGAAATTGATTTTAATGTTACAAACTGTCCATGTTCATAATTCTTCCTAAAATCTCAAGAAAGGGGTCTGTTTAGATGTGATATATACAAAGGATGAAAGCTTTGCGTCAGATCGTTTCGTGCTGCAAACGAAAAGTGTTCCTTTTGAACGATCTCTTTTTAATGCAGGAGTTTTACATGGTTTAAATGCTTTAAAGCCAAATTGAAGAAGCTGCTGAATTGAGTGATTGGTTTTACATGTCTTATATATTCGAGCTTGAGTTGATTCATTTTCGCTCCACTAGTTTCGATGGCTTTTGAGCTATATTCCCAAATATTTCCCACCTTGATCCTAAACCCTGTTACAACCCTTGAAAAGTTCTTATGATCCATGTTACGCTTGTGATCCTAATGGTGGAGAATGAGAAGATATGCAAGCCTATGGTAGATCATTTCCATTGGAATGAATGTGAGCGAAACACATACCTTTCAAACACATGAGAGTCGAGTGTTTATTTTCATGAAGGTCTACGTATTTAGTTTACTCCTATCTTCGAGTGAAAATGCTTACTAAGTAATTGTAAGTTTTTTAAGAATGTTTGTTCATGATATGTTATGAGTTTTGAAGGGCTTGGTTGTTTTTTTATTGATGGTGTTGCAACCTTGGTGTTTTTGGGAAAGTGAATTTGAAGTTTTGCCCGAGGACGAGCAAATGTTAAGTGTGGGGGAATTTGATGAGAATGCAAAATGTCATATTTTTCTCCCTTAATATTTAGTATTTTATACTTATTTGGTGCCTAAATGTACTCATTATTCTTATATTTTGATTTAGGATGCAAATAGAGGCGCTAAGTGCAAAACGAAACTAATTGGGCGATTCTGGACAATTTCGACATCACTTTGTAATCTGGACATAACTCTCTCATCCGAGCTCCAATTGAGATTATTCAAGATTCTATGGAACGCCAAGAGATAGCTCTACAACTTTCATGTTTTGAGTTTTAAAAGATTTTGGCTGCATCAAGGTCAAAATCGGGTTTGACGTTGCTACACCTACACTGCGAAAGTTCTAGAATGTTCCTTAGCTGCTCGAAATTCTAATGCGCGGATCTGATGCGATTTATTTTCGGAAGTTTCAAGATTTGGTGTACGGAAATTCCAGCTGAAAACACCACTTTCCTAGTTATATTAGGACTTTATTTTATTTTTAATATTTTTCTTTTTTATAGTTAGATTTGGATATTATTATTTGAGGATAGTATTTAAAATATCTTTAGGAGTTCTAGTAGGTTTCTAACACTAGTTATTAACGTAAAAAGGAGAGAAAAAAGATCAGATTTGCACGCCTCTCTCTCCCTTCTTCTCTAACTTCTCCTTCGAGTTTTCATGCGCTTGCGTGGCTAAACTTCTATAATTGGTCGAAGGAAACAGAAGCCTCGGAATCAATAAAAGTGTGAGATCTAACTTATTTTTATTGTTCAATTTATGCTTCGAGTATCAAATGTTCTTCTGTGCTTATTTTTATGATTGTCTCATTTAATTACTAGGAGGTCTACTAGTTTATTATTCGTTGCAATCTACTACTAGGTTAGATATCAAATCCGTAATTGTTTGATCCCTCTAATTTGTGAAGCAACTAAGATTTAATGATTTGTTGCGTCAGAAATTATTAGATCTTAGGAAGAACGCTAGACTAAATTAAGTACAACCGCTTGTTCTTGTGTTGTTTAGCTTCATCGATCTTTCTAATTCTTAAGGCTGCTACTAGATTAAACTTTTAGCGCTTGTCTTGGGTTGTTTAGTAGTTCGGGTTAATTAGATCGCTTGTTTTCTAATTAACTGCGACTAAGGAAAGATAGGAAAATAGTTCCAAAGGTGAATATTCAAAGTGTGAATTGATATATACTTGCATCGATGATCAGTTGTAAAATTGTGATGGTGGATGTTGACTTAGACCAAGGTTTGTTCTTTTGAATGATTTCGATACTTTAATTTGAATTATCACTTAGTTGTTTTTCTTAACATTGTTTTTGTTATACTCAACCCCCCCACCCCATCTTTGTTCACGTATCATAAAACTAGGCTAGATACTCTCTGTGGGAATGATCCTTACTCGCACAACTACATGTATTTTTAGGAAAGTAGGTTTTATTTTTTGGTTGCTTGCCATAGCACACCTAAAGTCTTGTGGAAATTCCAAGAGACTTTTATGATAATTAAAATACAATTTTGAGAATTCAAGAAATGCTCCAAAAATGTAATACAAGGCATAAAAAGAGAAAAGATGAGGAAAAAGTGTCAAAATACTCCCAACAAAACTTGAACCTTGCACTTGTGCAATGAAAAGAATAAGTCTCCAAAAAGTATAGCCAACTTGGCTGTAGCACTTTTATGTTATATATCCCTCAAGATATATATATATATATATATATATATATATAAAACTTATATAAAGTTCATGTCTGCATGCTCAAGAACTGAGATGTCACATCTTATTGAAGCCTCACATGAGCCAATCACAATTCATGTAGAAAATTAATATATATATATATATATATATGCTATATATAAATATGTGCTATATATATATATATATCATGTGTGTGCTACATGTGTGAAAGAAAAACAAATAGACTTGTGTATGTGTGCAGCTAGAGAGAGAGTTATAGAGAGAGAAAGTAGAGAAGAAGAAGGCTTGCAACCCTTGCATGTTGCATGCAAGGTCTGGAGCAAGAAAAGGGAGGGCCATTAAAGTTCTTGAAGCTCAGATGAGCCATACAAGCCTGGAGACAGAGAGAAGGAGAAAATGGCCATTGAGGTGAGTTTCTCTCACTAAAACATTTCTTACAAGAAGGTTGTTTTGGAGGTTTAAATTTACCTATGTGTATTTAGAATTGGAAAAGAACGAAAATGCAGAAGAAAGGGAACAAATTGAGCTTTGAAAACCCTAAGAAACCTTAAAATTGAAATATTGGAAATTTAAGTTTTTTATCTAACTCGAATAAAACTTGAAACAAATTATATAGTTCAAAAGAGCATCAAATTTGGAACATTCTGCGACTTGAATCATTTAAAATGGTCAAGAAACCGTCAAGAAACATAGAGTTACAGTTTAGAGAGAGAAAAATCAAATGGACGTATTAAGGCTTGATTTACTATGTTTTATGAACGGGAAAATATTCCCTAGGGTCCCAAAAACCCGTTGGAGTGAAAATGGGATCAAAAACACGTTTGTAGACCCATAAAATAAAAAAACAATAGGTCGCTAGAAAGTTGGGCCATTGTCGAAGCCGATTGTAAATCCCTATTTTCGCCAGGCCAAGATGCTTAAAATCAAAATGTGATTTTGAATATGGAAACCTCACACAAAATAGAATTGAACCCTATCGGATTTGTTATCGGAGGAGATCAACTACGGTCGCCAGTGCCGGAGAAGACCACTGGAGCCTTCGCCAGAGACTTAGGGATGAAGACTGTTCACAGGTCGGGTCACTGGACCTGATATCGGGTCGAGTCCTAACCCATTGTTTAAATTGGATTTGGGTTAAATTAAAATGTCATCATTTTACTAAAGGATTAAAATAAAAATAAAAAGTAGGGCTGACGTCAACATGATGCAACGAACCCCATAAAACCGGTTGGTTCACACATCTGTTGGATTGGTTCACTTACCTTTGGACCAGACCAGATGGTTTTTATTCAAATAATTTTTGAATTTGCAATTGGACCCCCAAAACCCTTTGTTAATTATAAAATAACCCCAACAGTTTTGATTAATTACGGATTGGCCCAAGAATTAATTAAATATTAATTTTAAATCCTTCTAATTATAAAGAAAATTACCAAAATTCCCTTAGGCCAAAAATAGGCCAAATGAAGGCCAATTAAAATAAAAGAATAGTGTAACCCAATATTTTTGGGCATTCCGGACTCGACATCTAAGTCCGATTTATGAAATTAAATTCCAAAAAATATGAACGGGTAAACTGGAATAATTTCAAATACATCCTAATGATTAGTTAAGTAACCAATTGAATCCCGATGACTGTAAAAAAAATACATACTTTAATATTTTGGTACATTCCGGACCCAATGGCAGGATCCGTTTTGTGGAACAAAGTCTTGAAAATATAAACACGTGAAAAGTCACAATTATCATTTTACCCTTTGTAATTCAAAAGCCAATTAAATGTAAAAGGTGACATATTCAAACTTTATTTGACATTCTGGACTCAATGATGGAGTCCAACAAAGTACCGAAAAATGTGACACACAAAAGTATAAAATTACAAAAATGCAAATTAAGATCCAAAGAAGCCTAAATTGATTATATTCAATATTTCAGACTTGACGATGACGTCCTTCTAGAGAAAATAAGACTCGATAACAAACTAAAAAATGACGAATACGTCCTTAGGACTTAATGAAGTTACCAAAAATATAAAAATGAAATTAATAAGTCCACATAAATGTTATAAGGACCAAATAGACTTAAAATGGAGTCTGAATACGTAAATTGTGTACGCAAAAATATGGGACATTAAAAGTATAAATTACTATAATGCCCTTGAAGGGCCAAATAAGCTATAAAGTATCAAGGAACCCCAAATTGGGAATTTAAAGACCCTTAATTGAATAGACTAAGTTCAAAGGAACTTAAAACACTGAATAACAATGTTTGGAATTAGGATGAATACTAATTCATTATACGATGTATTTTTTATCCATGATTATAGGATCACCCAAACGATGAAAAATGGAAAGAAAGCTATGAGATAGCTATTATGATACCCGCATAGGAATGCAATGCTAAGAACCTAATGTAAGTAAACCCGAACTCTAATATGTGGTGTTCCTTAGCCATATCACAGTTATGTTTTCTCGATGCTGCTAATTTGTACTCTTATACACACCTGACAGTTATTTGATTCAACAATTTGACACTTGTACTTCCTTGTGGACATGTTGAGATTTCATTTGTCGATATCTTAATATGATTGCTTGCACTTGTTTATAACTCTTGATTTGGATATTGGAAAACTATTATGTTTCTCACTGCTAAGAATTTGATATTCCACGTATATTATTATGAATGCTGAGAGTTATGTCTGCCACGATGCCCATCCTGATTCTTTAGATGCTGATTTGGACCTACGGGTAGGTGATTGAGAATGATACCCAACACTTAGTCATGGAAGACATGATATTTGATAAGAGTTCTTAGTGCTATTCAAGAACCTAGATAAGGGGTAAACCTGAATGAGTGCTTTTGGGAGTAGCCGAGCCCTATTTGTTAATAGCATCTATTAAAAGACACATTTGTTAATATCATATATCTTGTTTTTTATCGTAATCTGATGATGAACTCTTTGATTGTAGATACGCTTTTCAAGTCTATCATTGGATTTGATTTAGTATCTTTTGATTTTTGGCAGCTGATTATTGTATGTATTAAATCCCTATTATTGACTTGTTAAAATGCTTACATCATCTTTTTTAAGCTGCTTTGGGATATGCCTTTTAGATCCACGGGTCATCTTTGTTGATCTATTTTCCTTTGTGACTAACTATTGTTATATATCCTTTCGCTTACCATTTGGTTGCATTCTGTTACCTAAACTAACCTTATCCTATGGCAGAACGAGAGAATTTACTTACTGAGCTAAGTTAGCTCACTCCATATTCATAACAATTTTTCAGGTAGCGCCATATAGGAGGAAATGCAATGAGATGACTAGTGGAACTAGTGATGAACTTGTGGGAAATGTTGATGATGTATAACTCCAAGTCATAATATGAATAGGTATTCTATAAGATTAATGTTAATATCAGTTATTGTGACATGGTGACACTAGAGATGATGTTAGACTTAAATGGTGATTTATGATGATCAAAATTACATTGGGAGATATTCTGATTGATGGTTGTTAAAGTTTGATTTGTTATCAGATGAGTTCCATATGAGTAGCTTCCGCATTTAATAAAAAAAATTATCACCCTTGTGTAATTCATTTGATTTTGTATAGCCTGTCCTGAATGGCAGTATCGGTCGTTGCCCCTAATCTGCATAGGGTGGGTTCAGGTCGCAACATGAGGTATGGAAAGTGTATATTGTAAATGCATCTTGGACCTTAAGAAATATCCTCATTGGACTTGCATTAGATTTTGCATCTTTACGTGCTTGTGTGTGATTTTGGGACACCCTACTGAGCATTATGGCTCGCCCCCACTATTCATGGGAATGGAAAGCACACAAAAGTTGGATAGTAACCATGGAATCTGGGTGGAGTAATTAAAGACCATAGAGACTTCTATATCTCATTCTCATTTTATGTATTTACTTTATTCATTGAAAAAAGGGTGCATGTACCCTGATCTTTCTCATTTGTATGTATGTATGTTGGAAACTTGTATAATTAAACAATATTATTGGAATGGACTCAAGCTAAGATCCGATTTATTATAAAGGACTCTTATAGTAACTAAATTGGAAAAAAAAATTCTCATTTTGGAACTTGAACAAGATAAAAAAAGAAATCAATGTTACGACCCAAAACCCACCCTATGCTGATTAAGGGTCCGTGACCGGCTCTATAGGCCGTGGGCCTTTCCCCACCAAAGGATCTTAAATACTGAATAAAATTTTTAATAAGCACATGTTACAATCATTAGTAAATCTGATAGTATTATCAAGTTATCATTATACATGCCAAAAATGTAAGTATTTATAATACAGATCCTCAAAAATACAAAAAAAAAAAATAGGACTGTGGTATCATGGGAGAAATTAAGACTTTATAGTATTCAGTTTAACACAAAACTCACAAAAAGGCTACCAGTGACTCGTCGGCATCTAGTCCGCCTGAGCGCCCGAGGGTCCTCCTAAATCTGGTTGTCTTGAAAAAAAATATAATAGGAGTGAGCTAACGAAGCTCAGTAAGTAAATTCCTAGCTTTGCCATGGGTCAAGCTTAGTCCACAAGAATAATAGAAAAGAAAGATAACAGATAGCTAATCGCCAAGATAAAGCAATAATGACCCGAGGATTCAAAAAGGCATATCCCACTATATGATACAAGAAAGTGATGACAATCATTTAAAATGGAATCTAGCCTATCATGATGAATCACTGCCACAAACAATACGTTAGCCAATCAAAAGTGTATCATGCTTGCAATAATATGATCATTCACAGGGCATAGAATATGGTCATTCAACGAATACCAAAAATATATCATCATCGAGTACTAATAACCCAGAATGCGTGAATCACCCGGGGCCCGGCATACCCTCTAAAGACGCACATTCAGGTCCTTTTTTTTATCCCAGGCTTACTGAATAGCGCTAGAGCTCTTTTATCTCAGGGTCTCGAAGGACACATAAGACCCTAAAGGGTCCTTCCCCCACGCAATCTGTGAATAGATGGGTCATTGTGATTGAGCACAACCCCAGGCACTTACGAATATCATGATCATCAACATTTCACACGGGATGTACAATCACATGTACAACCAAAGTCTCAAACAACAATACATGAAGTGTGTGGAACAACAAGATCTCTATCAACAAGATATATATCACAAGATCAAGACATGGTATACATGATGGTACAATTATGCCCAAGTATCAACAATCAAGTTCACAAATGATATAGGCAAGCAAATCAAATCTGAAGTACAAGCATAATCAATAATCCCAAGTCGATTGGCCTCAAATTATAGAAATCAAGTTCATTACGTAGTGATAGAGTACAAGGTTGGTAACATTTGAAAATAAATGTGACTTGGCTAGGGAAAAACCCATATTAAAGCATAGGAGTTACTTATCTCAAAATAATTTACAGCTGTTCCACTAATCTCAAGTTTCTTTCTCTTTTCATTTTGAGGTCCTTATAAATCATAAATTTAATTATTAATAATCCATTGCCTTCAATTTCCTAGGTCGCTACTAATGCTCGTGATTTATTTAACCTCCCCGAGTATCATTTAACGCATTTTTGGGTTGTTAAATTTATACATCGGGTTTCAAAATATTTTATTTGTGTAAACAGACTCCACCGTTAAGTCCAGGATGTCTAACAAAATAAGTCTAGGCTTTCGCGATCTCCCATTTGGCTTCGGGCACCTCCAAGGGCAAAATAGTAATTTTACATTTTATATGCCTTAATTTTTTGAAATTTATTTAGGCTTCACGGACCTCACCATTGAGTTCAGAATGCCCGACATAATTAAAATAGACTATCTTTTATTTTTAATTAGCCCTGGGTACCATTAGGGGCAATATAGTCATTTATAATTTTATGTGTCTATATTTTTGAAATCTCGTCTCATAAAACAGACCCCACCGTTGGGTCCTGAATGTTCGAATTAGTCAAAGTACACTACTCATTTATTTTATTTGGGCATCATATTATTTTACTATTATTATATTAATTAAATTAAATTAATTTAATTTATTATATAATTATATAATATATATTATTTTAGTTGAAAATGTTCAACACCAACAGTGGTGGCTCAGTGGAAAAGTGAGTGACTTAGAGCTGCACGTCAGGGGTTCGAATCCCCCTAACCGCAGTTCTCCTTCTCCCCCCTTTTTTTTTTCTAAGTGAAGTGTAACCAAACGGCGGACAACTGGCTAAATCGGGATAGGATATCCCAGGTCTGGATAGGGCCACATTTCAATTCCCTATGGCTGTAACCAAACAGCCCCAAATCAAATTAAACCAAAATCAAATTTTCCCCCAAACGGTGCCGCATCACAACGATCCATGGGCGTGCGGTTGGGCGGGTCTAGCCCAACCCGACCTGACCCGGCCGTCAATAATGTTGTCCCTTCCATGTAGTTTTTCGGCGCCATCTTCGGTGCCGTCTCTAGCGTCTTCTCTGGCACCGGTGGTAGTTTTCTGGTGGAATTTTGCGATTCTAAAATCATGGAAACTTTCCAAATTTTTCAAGGATTCAATTTTTTTGACCAAACCCAGCTTTGGGTGATCCGACAGCCGCCAAACAGCCATTTTCAGTGGCTGCTTCGACGAGAAAAACCCAGTTTCTGGTGAGTTTTGTTTTTGGTTTTTCTTATTGTTTCGACATCCGTTTTTGACGTATTTTATATCAAATCGACTCTAAAGACCTTAATAATTCATTTGGGTTTGTTTTTCAGCTTCAAATAAGGGACTTTTCTTCCACCTATCATTTTTGGCCACCTTTCTCTCTCTACATTTTCTCTTTCATCTCTCCACCAAAAAGCCTCTCGTTTCTTCCTAAATTCACTATTTTTCCTACTCTTTTAAACCCTATGGTTCTTTGAACATTTAATTTTAGTTTTCAGAAAAGTCAGTAAATACAGAAAAATAATGTAGAGAAAAAAAAGTGGAAGGAATTTACCTCTCCTTACTTCTGACCTCATTCCTTTCCCTTCTTCTTCTCTTCCTCACTTTCAGTACTCTTTCTCTCTCTTTGTATCTCCAAGAGCAGCCAAATGGTTGTGGTTGTGTGTGTGTGTGTGTATATATATATATATATATATATTCAATCAGCCTTTAACCTCTACTTGTACTGCCCTTAGATCACATGTACAACATATCCATTTAATTATTCCTCGGTCATGCTGCCTACAAGAGCAGTTATATATATATATATATATATATATATATATGTAACACCTCAACCTAATTAATTAATAATTAGTTCGCTAGTTATTAATTAGAAACGACATAAAAAATAATCAAGAAAGTTAATCGAAAATTTCTCGATGGTTGCGATAAGCCGATAAAATAATTAAACATGTCAAGAGAGGAGGTGTAATACCCGAACCTAATTACCAATTAATTAGGTGAAATGATGTCATTTTAACACCATTGAAACTCAAATTAGCTAACTACGAAAAAAACAAAGAAATAATAACCAACACGAGGCATTCGACATCGAAGCTAACCGAAATAGGAAGCGACTAGAAGAAACCGTTTTGTAAAAAGAACAATAGAAAAGAAATAAGGAGGGAAATAGTTAAAACAGTAAATTATGCCAGCCAAACAAGGCATAAGCACAAAAAATGGAAAAATGAGCCCAAATTGAGGCCAATGGGTTTTGAATCCTTGACCTAATGGGCAAGCACTTAAGCAGCTAAAAATTAACCAAGTGGGTTGCCAGTATTTTTGTGTTGGATTATGTAACAAAAATGTATATATGCTCAATTTAACCAAACCCACCTCCCAAATGAGCCAATGAGATTTCATGTAGCAAACTAAAATATAAAATTAATATTTTACAATTATATATACCTAAGGTTATTGCGTATGGAAGTGAAATTCAGAAGTGAAGTGTGTGGGTGTGTGCTCGGCTAAAGAGAGAGTGAGGTAGAGAGAGAAATGGAGAAATGAGAAATTGTGTGTGCATGTGTGTGTGTACAAGGAGGAATCAAGAATCAAAGTAGAGGAGAAGAATGCAGAAGCTTAAGGAGCTCATGAACCAAGTTCAAGAACAGGAATAGGAACTGCCATGAGAGGTAACCTATGAACTGAGCTTTCTCTCTCTAGAATTCAAGTTGTAAAATTTTTTGTTGTGGATTGTATAATAGGATAGACTCACATGCAATGATGTTTATATGTTTAGTACGTGAGGGAAATGAATTTTCATAGGCTGAATAAGCATGAAACCCTAAGAACAGACCTTAGACCGCCATTAAAGGACCTTGACAAACTGGGTCTGAACCAACTTGAGTTAAACCTTAATTTAGGTATGGGGATTAAAACTAGATGCTAAATGGTTCATGAAACAACAAAAATTAGGTGAAATGGCCCTAAGACTAGAGAGAACCGTCGAGTTGCAGGATCGGGTCTAAAAAAGGCTTTTTGTGCATGAGGCCCTACACTGGATTTTAGGGATCGGGTTTGAAGCTCCATTGTCCAATGAGCACAACCCAACAAACCTTAGTCAAAATGGCCCAAAATTGGACCTAAACGAAGGAGTTGCAAGTTCACACAGTAGTGGAGTTGGACCGAACCCCATCCTTAGATTCGAACCACAAAATGGACTGTATAACTGAAGTATAAAGTCCCAAAAACCCTTTGGGGTGGAAAGTAGAGAGATTAGATGACTAAAACATCACGAAATTGGAAACAAAATGGAAGCTGCAACTAGGGCAACAGTGGCCCTCGCGTTGGGGACGATGAACAATGTAGGGTTGGGTCATGGATCGGGTTTCGGGTCGGGCCTCGACCCAATTACTGAAATGGTTTACAACCCTTAAGTAAAGCTATGTCGTTTTGTTTAAAAAGGGTAAAAATATATTACATGATAGGGCTAATGTCAGCACAACATCAGTGTGGTGCAGTAGACCGGCTGAACCAGTTGGTTCAGCACAATTAAGGCCGATTCACTTAAAAAATGAAATAAACCCTTCGGTTTATTTTAAATGTTCTTAAAAATTACATTTTGACCCTCAGGAAATTCTGGAATTTCATTTTGACCCCAATACTTCCCAATAATTCTGTTATGGCCCAGATTTTAAAAAATTAATTCAAATAAGCCCCTGAAAAATAAATAAATAATAAAATAATTTATTTTATTATTTTATTAATTGGGTAAAATGACTATTTTACCCTTGGACACTAAATGGGTCAAACGAAGTTCAAATAAAATAAATTAAGTAGTGTATTTTTACTATTTTGGACATTCTGGACGCAACGGTGGAGTCCGATTTGTAGAATTAAGTCCCAAAAAATATAGACACTGTAAAGACCCAAAATTTTTTTTTGGAATAAAATTTTTATTTTTATAATTATGTTTATTTACTTATTCATTTATTTATTCTTTTATGTATGTGCATGTGCATTACATTAGGTATTATATGTGTGTGCAATTATGTGTATATGGGTATATTTAAGACATTTAAATAATTATATATATATATATATATCTGATTTGTGTGCGGCAGAGTGTGTGGGTGTGTGCATGAATGGTATAATATATATATATATATATATATATAACACAAGGTCAACTTTGCATTTAATGCAAAGCTGCTTTGTGAGGGGAAAAGAGTAGCTAGAACAACAGAGGTCAGGGGCAGTGGGGCTGGTTGCATGAAGGTGGCGTGAGGGTGTGTATATACCCTTGGATATATAGAAGTGTGTGTCGGTTAGGGAGAGAAAATTCAAAAAGAAGGAGAGAGGGGCTGAGTTAGAAGAGAAAGACAGAGGGCAGAGATTGATTGAGAGGAACTGAGGGCATCCTAAGGATTCAAAAGCTTGAACGGCAAAGGAGAAGGGGGGGAGCTGCACCAAGGGAAACTAGAAAGTAGGTAAGCCATGCTTGGTTCAGTTTTAAATTTCAAAAAAAATCATGATAGTTAGAATCTGTTTTAGCATCTTGTTAACCATAAACCGTAGATAATTTTGCAACTAGAATCAATAAAAATGATTGAGAAACGAGAGAGAAAAAGCAAGTTGCAGGCTTATGCGCATTTCATTTTTTTTTTTTTTTTTTGTGCATGAAACTTAACTTAAATGGCCTAGATCAAATCCTAGGAGATACAGAAAGCTGAATAGACGCAATTTAGGCTTAAAACGGTGAAGAAATACCCTGAAACGAGGTCAGTTGGAATATGGGTTTGCATGGCCGAAAATCGCATGGGTATTTCGGGATGATGAGGTTTGGAGTTGAAGGACTGCCCCAATGAAATCCTTGAGGTTCTAGAAGAGGTTGGATATGAAAGTCGTGAAAAATGGACGTCGAAAATGTGTAAAACAGTGGGGTGGCACGATTTTTCGGTGACCGGCGCTGGCCAGGTCACCGGAGAAGATGACCGGAAGGGGCCGTTGGGGACGAAGGGCTGTGGTGTTGGGCCTGTTTAGGTTTAAAAGGGGTGGGCCTGTTTTGTTTTAAAGGGTTTGGGCCTATTTGGTTTTGGGCCCAACGGTTTAAATAAAATGAAAAGGAAAAAAAAGAAAAAAGGGTTAGGAGGGATTTGAACCAGGAACCGTGCGTGGGGGAAGGGCACGTGTGAGCCAATTGGGACGGGACAATCCCGTGCCCAATTTGGCGTGAAATATATATATATATATATTATACTTTAAAATTTAATTTAATTAAATTAAATACCCCGAAATGGCCTGGAACCCAATTTAAACAAGTTATAGGTGTTTTCTGACTATCTTGTACCTCCTAAGACCAATGGTGAGGTCTGTGACATGAGACGAGGTCCCGTAAAATAAAAGACCATTAGGAACCTTAAAATTACCAAAATGCTCCTGAGTTAATATGCAGTCAAATGAACTCTGATTTAAGTAAAAAAATAGTGGAATTTTATTATCTCAACCATTCCGGACTCAACCATGGAGTCCAATTTATGAAAAGAGGTCTCAGACTGTAAGGACCCGTAAAAGTGAAAAATGACCGTTTTGCCTTTTTAGCTTGGATGTCTAAATTAAATTCTACGAAAGCCCAAACCAACTTTCTTTGACGTTCCAGACTCAATAGTAGAGTTTAATTTGGCAAAATAGAAACTCCTAAAATAAAGACATAAAATTTGATGAATAGCATAATTCAAGTATTAATTGAACTGAGTGGTATTTCATGATTTTAGGAACACAGAAAGGCAAAAAGAAGGTAGTCTGACCTCTACATTTTGACTGATAGTTTCGCTACGCTACGAGTACGACTCCTTGGGTTGAGATCGGCCCATCAGGTATAATGTATTGTGCTAAGTAAGAAATAGGATTAAGTTAGGAATAATTGCCATGTTGACTTGATGATTCACATATTTGTTGGACTGCTTATTTGCTAATGTGCTTCTTGCTATCTTTTTGAAAGTTTGGTTAAGTGATGGATGTGGATCATGACTATATGTGTACCCCATGTGTTAGCAAAATGTGTGAATTATATTTTTGAGAATTGTTGAGATTCTGGAATATGTAATTTAAAGCATGTGTCTAAATGGACTATGTATGGCATGTACCCTTGATGAAGGGATTTTGTGATTTGAATGTTATTGTGTAATACATTATCTTAAAGCATGCTTCATGTGTAGATGAGATGCTTCATTATGATTATATTATGACATGGTGGAATCAGAGCATATTGGTATAGTGTGATTCCTTGGAACATAGTGTGGGTTGAGCACATGGTGCTGTGCATTATGAGGGTGTAGATCCTGTGGTGAAAAACCCAAAATTGGCCATTGCATTGGTTCCTGATCCATCGGGGAGAGGCCTATAAAGGGAATTGGTACTCTAGTCCATCGGGGCGAGGCCCGTAAAGGAGACATGGGTGTGGCATTGAGTGCATGGGTGTGTCATGCATACTTTCATTATATTATATTGGAAAACATTTAGAGATAAATGTACACTTTGCACATGCCATGCTTTAATCTTGTTTCTTGCATTAGCATTACATTGTACCAGCAGTTGAGCTGACCCATTCGTGGGATACCATTTCAAATGACACTCCGGCTACTGTGAGATTTAGTAATGCCTTAATGAAGGAAAGAACTGTGAACCATATCTGGCTCGTGGGGCGTATTTTGATGATTGTACAAGGGCATAAACCCTAGACTATTTCATGTTATTTGTATGTTATGAAGTAACGGGCAAGGCCTTATGGATTGTAACAGAAACAGTGGATTGAATTAGTATTCGAAATGCATGTGATTGTACCTTATTTATTTCCTTTTTGTTTGTTTCCCTCGCGCCTTGAATTCGCAGAAATTCGGGGCGTGACAGACACGTAAATGGTAAATGACTGTGTTGCCCTTAATGATACCCAGGGCTAATTAAAAATAAGAGATAGTCCATTTTAATTATGTTGGGCACTCTGGACTCAACAGTGGAGTTCATACTATCAAACGAAGTATCAAAAAACGTGACGCCTGAAAGTGTAAAATTACTAGAATACCCCTAAGCATAGGAAATACAAGTAAAGGCTGAATAGATGGCCAATCTAATATGGTTGACTGTCATAAGCATAATAATGTGAATTGAGGGTCTAAATAAGATTTTGAAATAGTCAAAGTATAAAATGAGAAATGATCGATGTGTCCCGATGATCTAAAACAGATACCAAATGAAGTTTAAAAGACTTAAAAAATTATATATAAGATATATGGGATATTCTGATGACCACGATAGGGCCCGGGGCAAGAATGACAAATTACCATTTTGTCCCTAAGGTTAAATAAGTGATTAATTGATAACGACTGAAGTCAAGATGACTTAGACTATAATTCTAAAAGCTACTAAGCTTAATCAAGGAATTCAACAGCCTAAGTTGAAACCCAATAAATGGGTAATAGGCCAATGGAATTAATTAGGCGATCTGATAAACGCTTAAGATGATGAATAATTCATGAATTGATGAATTCTTATATTTCTGTGATTGATGATGATTATGCAGGATATACAAGGATGTGCCTAAGACAGTATCTAGAAAACATCTGTGAATGGAGATAAGCATAAAAGTTTGTGAGTAACTTGGAATTTCTAACTTGGTGATATTTTAACTATCATAGTATTTTCATGTACTGTACTGTTTCATATACTGTACTGTTTAAATGCATATACTTAAATGTATACTCTTTGCATTACATTACACATAGCATGATTTTGTTCTGTCCTATTTTTCTGTTCTGTTCTGTTATATGGTCTGTTCCGATTCTATTTTGTTATGTTGTGTCTTACTCTTGGGCCCACTCCAAGATTGAACAGTATGGCTTAAGTAGGCTAGAACTAAACCCAGAGGGTAGAGGCCCCACGAGTGTCCGCTCATAGGCAACTGGGAAAGGCTCATCTGCCAGATTGGCATCCTATTCTGTTCTGTTCTGCTCAATTCTGTCCTATTCTATTCTGATCAGTGTTGTGAGCAAAACCCAGAGGGTAGAGGCCCCTCAAGTGTCCGCTCATGGGCAGCTGGGAAAGGCTCGAACACACTTGATGATTTGCCTATGTTTCTGATTGATATATTGGCATTATGTTCTCCTTCATTATGTTCTGTTCTATTCTGTTATGTTCAGATCTGTTTGTTCTATTTAGTTCGAATTCTGTTTTATTCCACTTAAACAGCATTTAAAGTGGATTTATAAAACTATTATTTCTAAAGTGACTAAACTATCCATGTACTTTATAAGCAAGAACTAGGTTTTGAAACCCATGGCAGGGAACCTCTGTTACTCACTGAGCTTGTTAAAACTCATTCTATTATCCTAACATTTTTCAGGATTTATCTCTAGTGGATTAGAAGGCACAAAGAAATGAAACTAATAGCTCGGAGGCATCCCAAGCCAGGATTTGATGGTAATGAATTATGGAGTCTTTGATTATTGTGGGCTGAATCATGCTATTCAGGTTCGTGGTACTATGTTATTGAATTCATTGATATAAAATAGATGCATTCGGACATGGCTCATGTATATTGGTACTCTAGAGATATTTGGTGACTGATTATAGACGTGCTCTGTGATATATAGCTCTGTGGTACATAGATGAGTAGTATTTATATGAGTTGCATTCCCGAGGTGAAAAAGTTTTAAATTCTGCTACTCTGACCCTACATTTGGAATGCAATTCATTGTAAAGTTCAGAAGTCACCTTCGGTTGGTCGCATTAGTCGGTGGGGAAAACTGGCAAGGTGGCCAACTGGCATCACGTTCTTGGCCTCCGCGTAGGGTGGGGTGTCGGGATGTGACAATATATATAAATATACACATATATATATTTTATTATTATTATATTCCTTGTTTTATTTTTTTTTATTTTTTTATTTTTTCTAAATTACTCACTTTAGGCTTACATATATATATATATATCATATGTAATATATATCACAAAGTAGTTGGTAGCCCAAATGATATATATATTTTTTTTTGGGACTTAAATGCTTCACTAGCTTTGGTCAAGGGTTCAAAACTCATCCATTGCATTTTTGGTATTTTTGCCATGTTTTTGCCTTAAGGCTTTGTTTAGCTATTGGAAATACATATTTTAGCTTTTTTACTTTTTATCTCTCTTTTTATTTCTCTTTTTGCGAAGCGATTTTCTTTTAGTAGTTTCCTACCCGGGTTAGCCTTGATATTCTAAGCTTCGCGTCGTATCTATTTCATTATGATCTTCGTGGCTTACTAATTCAAATTTTTTGTAGTATTAAAATCTAGCTAAGATGATTAAATTAACAAATTAAATTTTAAAAAAGACATCATTTCATTAATTAATCGATAAAATAAGTTCGGGGTATTACATCCTTCCCCTCTCAAAAGAAGTTTGTCCTCAAACTTGGCACATCTCACATTACAAAGAGGTGTGGGTACTTAACACGTTCTTCATCCTCTCTTTCCCATGTAGCTTCCTCGACCTGATGGTTCCTCTAGAATACTTTCACGAGCGGGATGGTCTTATTTCTCAAAACATGCTCTCGGTGATCTAGGATCTACACTGGATGCTTAACATATGTCAAATCCTCCTGAACATCTTGTGGTTCGTGCTCGACCACTTGGCTGGGATCATGCAGGCACTTCCTCAACATGGACACATGGAAGATGTTATGGACGTTTGCTAACTCTACTAGTAAGGCAAGTCGGTACGCAACCGGTCTGACGCATTTCATTACCTCAAATAGTCCAATGTAGCGAGATCCCAACTTTCCCTTCTTCCCGAATCTCACTATGCCCTTCATGGGTGACACTTTCAAAAACACAAAGTCACCCACCTCAAACTCCAGCTCTCGCCTCCGTACATCGGCGTAGCTCTTTTGGCTACTTTGAGTTGCCAATAGCTGCTGTCGAATCAGTTGGATCTTTGTTGTAGTCTGCTCCACTATCTCAAGGTCGTACAACTTCCTCTCGCCTACCTCGGTCCAACACACTGGAAATCGGCACTTCCTACCATATAGTGCCTCGAATGGAGCCATCCCAATGCTAGACTGATAGTTGTTGTTGTAAGTGAACTCCACTAGTGGAAGCTGATCCTCCTAGCTCCCCTTGAAGTCTAGAACACAAAACTGTAACAAGTCCTCTAATGTCTGGATGGTCCTCTCGGACTGCCCATTAGTCTTGGGATGGTAGGCTATGTTGAGACTAAGCTCCATGCCCATTGTTCTCTATAAACTTCTCTAAAATCTGGACACGAACCTCGGATCTCGATTAGACACAATAGATACCAAAACTCCATATAATCGGACTATCTCTTGAATGTAGAGCATTGCCAATCGCTCTAATGTCTGAGTCATCTTGGTTGCTAAGGAGTGAGCTGTCTTTGTTAATCTGTCAACAATTACCCATATCAAGTCACTCCCTCTAAGCATCCTTGGCAACCCTGAGACAAAGTCTATAGTGACATGCTCCCATTTCCACTTGGGTATTGGAAATGGTTGTAACGGTCCACTAGGCTTTTGTTGTTCGACTTTGATCTGCTTGGCATCTGATGTATCATGCAATATATCCAGCCATGTCCCTTTTCATTCCTAGCCACCAATAAGTAGTCTTGATATCCTGGTACATTTTGGTGCTCCTAGGATGTACGGCAAATCTTAAAGTGTGGGCCTCATCAAAAATTTCTCTTCTAATCTCAGGCATGTCTGGTACACATATCTGATCCTGATAGTACATCATCCCATCACGTACCACAAAATCTGTGTTCTTCCCTAACTTGGCCTCTTCACGGAAGCTTGGCTAATTTTTTATCATGAATCTGTTGCCCTCTGATCCTGTCCATAATCGTCAGTCTGACTGTAACACTGGCAACCATCGCTCTGTACTAGGTAGAACCACCTCTATTTCCAATTCTTCTAGCTCCCTCAATAACTCTTGCTTCATGGTTAATAAACAGGCAAGGCTCCTTGACGACTTAAGGTTGAGAGCATCGGCCACTACATTGGCCTTCTCTGGGTGATACTAGATGCTGATCTCATAATCTTTAATCAGTTCTAACCATCGGTGTTGCCGCATGTTAAGCTCCTTCTGCGTAAAAAGATACTTGAGGCTTTTATGATCCAGTGAAGATCTCACATGTTGCCCCATAAAGATAGTGCCTCCATATCTTTAACGCAAAAACTAATACCACCAGCTCAAGATCGTGAGTTGGGTAGTTCTTTCATGGGGTCTCAACTGCCTCGAAGCATAGGCTACTACTCGGCACTTCTGCATCAGTACACACCCTAAGCCCTTCAGGACTTTCGGAATAAATCAAGATGTCATCAATAAAAATGATCACAAAGTCATATAAGAACGGCTTAAAGACTCGATTCATCAGATCCATGAATGCTGCTGGGGCATTGGTCACCCTAAATGGCATCACAAGTAACTCGTAGTTCCCATATCGTGTCCTGAATGTCATTTTTTGCACATCATCTCGCTTAACCTTAAGCTAGGTGATACCTCGATCTCAGGTCTATCTTGGAAAAGATCTGTGCCTCTTTCAACTGGTCGAACAAGTCATCTACCCTTGGTAGTGGGTATTTTTTTCTTGATGGTGACCTTATTTAGCTCACGATAATCAATACACAATCACATGGTCCCATCTTTCTTTTTAATAAACAGTATTGGGGCACCCCACGACGACGAGCTAGGCCATATGAATCCTTTGTCAAGCAATTTTTGCAATTGTAGCTTTAATTCTTTCAGCTCAGTCGGCGCCATTCTATATAGGGTTTTAGACACTAGTGTTATGCCGGGAATCATATCAACACAAAATTCGATCTCTCGATCAATGGGCATGCCAAGTAGGTCATATAGAAATATATCAGGGAACTCTCAGGGCAACTAGGATCTGATCAAAAGTGGGCTCCTGAGAGTGAGTATCAATAACACTGCACAAAAATCCATAACATCCCTTACAGAGCAAACATCTGGCCTGGATGGAAGAGACAAAATAGGGCGAGGTGACTACTCCCGTCCCCTCAAAAAAGATACTTTGTTACCCTGAACCCTGTATATGAACTTTCTTAGCTAAGAAATCAATGGTGGCATGATTCGGGGTCAACTAAACCATCCCAAGAATTATATCAAATCCGTAAATCTCTAAGGGTATCAAGTCTACCACAAACTAAGCACCCGTGATCTCAATCTCACAGGATCTATACACAACATTCCCAAACAGCGACTCCCCCGATGGTATAGTAACAGTCAGCAAACAACTTAGGGGCTTGGCTTTTATGTTCAATTTATCAGAAAATGCTAGTGATATAAATGAGTGCGTGGATCTAGTACCAAAATAAAACTTGTATGGACTAAGAACAAACTGTAATAGTACTGTAACTACAGAGGTAGTGGCCTGAACATCCCAAGGTGTGATAGAGAAAACTCTCCCTGGTCGCTGCTACTTCCACCCTAGGTCCCTCACTCCTAGGCTAGGGTCTAGTCACAGAAGGTGATGTGGCAGGTGTAGTACCGACCATCGACTTGCCATCCTTAGGACAATCTTTCTTAAAGTACCCGATCTATCCACAACTGTAGCAAGCTTTAGTGTCCCGATAGCACTGTCCCTTATGGTATCCTTGGCAGGTGGGGCATTTAGGTGTGTCCCCATTATGAGATCTGGCCTTTTTTTGGCTGGACCCTACACCGGTGCTGCGTGATCCTGTGCCAGTCCTGGAAAATGAAGATCCTGATCTTTGGTTTTGGTTACCTCTTACCCTTTGATTTCCTCGTCGCTTATCAAATTCTTCCCTGCTTTGCTCTATAATCTTAACGGTTGTCACAACTTCATTATAGGTGGGCAATTGTTGAGGCCGGATTCTATCTTTGATGGCCTATCTCAATCCGCCTTCAAACTTACAGGCTTTCAATTCCTCCGTATTGATAACATTTGGTGTAAACCTGGCCAATTCAGTTAACTTGGCCTCATATTCCTCTACGGACATGCTTTCTTGCTGAAGAGTCATGAACTCGACGATTTTTGATTCCTGACTTATAATGGGAAGTATTTTTGATTAAAGAACACCACAAAGCGTTGCCAGTCCATATTGGGCTCCCTAGCCTTCTCGAATAACCACCACTTATGCGTTGCCCCTTTAAACATGTAAGTGGCATAGGCCACCTTCTGAATCTCAATACAAGTCAAAATGCTGAAAATCTTGTCCATCTCCAACATCCATTCTTTGGCTGCGGTGGATCCTCCCGTACCATCAAAAGTTGGACAGCTTCATATTCTGAAACCATTTGTATAAATAAGTCAGATCCCCAGTCGTTTCTAGGCCTGTCTCTCTAAGCTGGGGGAGGATTTTATTGTGTTGGCCTGTTCGCTTGAACCTGGATCCTAGGTAGTGCCTCCACCACTTGATTCAGTATTTATTCCATTCGATCTAACCGCTCTCTATCAGACTCCATTACCGTGCTACGGCTATGCACCATCTACTACAAAAAGGATAGTTCACAAAGCTTAATTAATTAATTGACCTCTAGACTTATGTCCCTTAAACTTTAGCGAGTTGTAATACTTTAGTCTTAATCTCCTATGAACCATTAGAACCATATGCTTTGATACCAACTCTGTCACGACCCAAAACCCACCCTATGCTGATTAGGGGTCCGTAACCGAGTCTACGGCCCGTGGGCCTTTCCCTGCCAAAAGGATCTTAACTACTGAATAAAATTTTTAATAAGCACATGTTATAGTCATTAGTAAATTTGATAGTATTATCAAGTTATCATTATACATGCCAAAAATGTAAGTATTTATAATACAGATCCTCAAAAATATAAAACAAATAGGACTATGGTATCACGGGAGAAATTAAGACTTCATAGTATTCAGCTTAACACAAAACTTGCAAAAAGGCTACCAGCAACCCGTCAGCGTCTAGTCTACCTAAGAACCCGAGGGTCCTCCTAAATCTTGCTGTCCTGAAAAAAAATATATAATAGGAGTGAGCTAACGAAGCTCAGTAAGTAAATTCCTACCTTTGTCATGGGTCGGGGTTAGTCCACAAGAATAATAGAAGAGAAAGATGACAGATAGCCAGTCACCAAGATAAAGCAATAATGACCTGAGGGTTCAAAAAGGCATATCCCACAATATGATACAATGAAGTGATGACAATCATCTAAAATGGGATCTAGCTTATCATGATGAATCACTGCCACAAATAATACGTTAGCCAATCAAAAGTGTATCATGCTTGTAATAATATGTCAATCACAGGGCATAGAATATGATCATTCAACGAATACAAAAAATATATCATCATCAAGTACTAATAATGTCATAACCTGAGACCCACCCTGTGCGGATCTCGAATCGCAAATCCCGACCCGACTCCGGGTGTCGAATCGGGACTATCTCAACTTGCTACACAATCAGTGCTACTAACATACAACAACTAAATAGCGAAAGACTTTAAACAATAAATAAATAAAGCTACATGTGATATATATAATGTTCTCAAAATGCGGAATACAAGATTTCTTAATACATCTGTTCATCCCCAAGACATGGATGACATGGGAGAGCTACAAGACTGTCTGTACTACCTATTACACTGCAACTTTAAAAGAAATGTCCACCTCTAGCTATCAGGCTCTACTGTCTGTTCTCGATCTCTGTGCCTAAAATAGTCAAAAAGTAGTATCTGTTTTGAGCTATGAAAACTCAATAAGTAGTCATTTGCTCTGCCATGTGTACAGGTGTATATAAAAGAAATGCTAGCCAGTCAATGAATATATAACTCAATATCAAATGATAGAAGTTAAATGGTAAGGAAATGAAACTGCTCTGCTAATAATGTCATACTACTACAGTCATGAGCTATATCAAGTATGAAATGTAAGCACTCAATGAAAGCTGTAAAATCTCATGATCATTCATAACAATATAACATGATCAAGCTATGGATATCAAAAATAAAGGATAGTGATTTCAACTAAAACTGAGATGGACTAGTGGGGCCCGGAAATCCCCTTGAGCTCGTATTCAGATCCACTCGGGCTGTATGAATGCTACTCTATGTACACTGTAACTTTACGTCCCATGCCTCGCATAGCAACGTAGTAAATATTCCACTCGAAACCTAGACCTGAAGGTCATAAATAGCATCAGATGGAGATGTGAGTGAGAACAGATTCGGCACTAATAATATATCAGGATCATGCTATCTTCCACAAAGAGTATGCTGGAATCATAACTGATTCTAGGCAATCTGACGTAACAATAGTTTTCGAGGTTATGGTTACTAGACTACTTAGAATAAAACTGTCTGGCCCTAGGTACAAGTGTACATAAAGGAATCTGTGCACAAGTGTACAATCATGATCGAGATATATATAGAAATCAATAATTGTCTCCCACGTGATAGGGCAATATCAATGTGGCTAAATAAACACTAGTATGTATGTATAGAATACGATAAGCAATATATATACAAGAAATATGACATGGCTTGGAATGTAACACATGCAGAGATCGAATTTTATTTACCTCTTATTGTCTATAAAATAAAAGGATCTAGACTGCCTTCTCTTTGCCCTTCCGTGTTCCTAAAATCATGAAACACGTCTCAGTCAATCGCTACTTGAATTATGCTATTTATCAAATTTTATGCCTCTATGCTATAAGTTTTTCTTTTACTAAAATAGACTCTACTATTGAATCCAGAACGTCGAACAAGGTCGATTTAGGCTTTTGCGGAATTCAATTCGAACTTCTGTACCTAAAAAGGGCAAAATGGTCATTTTGTACTTTTATGGGTTCGTACTTATCAAGACCTCTTTTCAAAAATTGGACTCCATGGTTGAGTCTGGAATGCTCAAAATAATAAAAATTCACTATTCTTTTATTTTAATCGGAGTTCGTTTGACTACTTTTCGACTTAGGGTCATTTTGGTAATTTTCCTTTTTAAATTAGATATTATTTTATACTCTGGGTTAATTCACAATTATCCATAAATTCTGGGTACAATTTCTAATTTCACAAGTTTCTATTCTAAATTGAAATAACTAGACAATAATTAAGTTTAACCTTTGTCTGGCTACAGTCAATGTTCCATGGGCACTACAATCATCATTTAACCCTCCAGCTGACTTGGCAGGGTGATTCCTCTTGTTTCTCCATTCCGAACCCTTCCATCAAACACCCATCACAGAGCTTCCATCATAAGGTCCATTCTACACTAAACTTCATCCTAAAAATTTACTTCATGTATCTCCCATAATTTTACATCTGATCTTAGTTCAGCAACTCTATATCAAATTAACTCCAAAAATAACTCTGGACTAACAAATACATGGGTTTTCAATATAACATGTAAAAGGTCTAACCCTAATTAAGACCCAACTGATTTGAGCTAGTTTTAGACTAACCCATCAGTCGTCCACCACAATTGGAGCCCTATAGCACCAACTGGATAAAATCCATTCCAACTTCATTCATCCAAACACCCTTCCAACAACACTGATTTGTTTGGTTCCTCAAAATTCAATACAAATTCATTAACTAAAATTCCCTTACTCCATTGTATATTTTCCTTCTCAAGCCATTCAAGTTTTATTTCAGGGTTCGTACAAAGCCAACTCTATAACAGAAAATCAAAATAAAAGTCTCTAACCTTCAATTCTAAAATCTGCCAACACACCCAATTCTGCTAAAAAAGCGAAACGGTTCATACCTTGATGCTGGTTGCCAACATCAGCCTCACTCCAAGGCACTTCCTCAAGACACCTTAAGCAAGACAGAATTCCAAATCAACCTCAACTTCACAACATTCTGGCCTTTTCTTCACTCTAAGATCACCAACTGGCCAATTCCCCCAGGTCTGCCGCTTGCTACTACTGCACCCATATCCCAAACTATTTCTCTACACTATGCCTGACCCAAGTGGTAGGGGATTGCCTCCAGTTTCCATCACCCAACCTCAATTGGTCACTGCCGCTACACTGTCTCACTCCCCCAATTTATCACAGCAACTGCATCAGGTCCTCCAATCCATCCGGTGCCATTTTTCCACCTGCACCACTTGATTCTGCTGCTGATGCAGCTGCTGTTGCCATTGCTACTGCTGCTGGATTTATCTCTACCCAAATCCTGCGTCGTCTCCTCACCATAACTCCTCCAACTCAATGCCATCTCACCTGCTGCTCTCTTTTCCTTTGTTTTCTCCACTTTTCTCCTGTTGCACCGCCACACACACACCCATATATATATATATATATATATATACATACACTATTTTCCTTGCTTGCACCGCCCCTTCTCTCTCCCTAATTTTTCTTGTTGCACGCTACACCTGCACATGTGTATATCCCACTTACTGCACCAATTTCTTTCTCTCCTTTCTCAATTTTTCTCTCTTTTCTTCATTTTCCTCCTACTGTAACGCTACCTGCACCACCCCCTTTTATTGACCTTTCTTTCCTTTTCTTTTTCTCTTTCCTTTTCATGATATGTCACACACACACACACACACACACACACACACACACATATATATATATATATATATATTATAATATACATATGCACATATCAACACACACTCGGCAGCACATAGTGTGTTGCCGACACTAGCCCCTCTTTCTTGACTTTTCTTTTCTTTTCTGGTATCTTTCCTTTTTTTTCTTGCTTTCATAGATTTTTCCTTTTCCTCTTTGTTTTATTTTCTTTGCTTGATATTACGTATAGTTTATATACTATATATCATACCCCCTAAATTCCTGCCGACACTCATCTTCCTTTTTCTTTTCTTTTTTCCACTTTAAACACAGACCACACGCTACACCATGCTGCTCCACTATATATTTCTGCTTGTTTTATTTATATTAACTATGCTAAGATATTATATTTATACATATTATATAATATATTATATTCGGCTTTCCCCCTTTCTATGTCGGCAACACTCATACATTTATTCATATATACGATAATATATATTTTATTTCTTGTATTATATATCATTATATACATATACATATACATATACATCTCTTTATACGTATATATATACATATACTCTGTATACATACATACATATATATACATATATATATATATATCTCAATATACTTACGTACATATATATAATAGACTATGCACGTATATCGAGGCATGTACTAGCCTACGTGTACGATTCTCTGTACTGCTCGGGTTTTATAGCACGGTACTCCTGGGTACTCGAGATTGCTTGTAACTACTTCTCGTATATTTAAATATCGTAACTGCTCTATTGGTGACTCTCACTATTCATCTCGAACTACGTGCCCATTACTGTATATTGGAATATATTATTCTTAGCCTGTTTTTGGTCTCGATTTATTTTTGATACTATGCTTTTGACTTGATCAAATCCCGGTATTATTATTTGACTCTTTTAAGATATAAATGAATTTAATCTATTTTATTCAGAACTCATGTTCGGTTACAACCAGTATTACACTACTCGACCCAACCTATCTTGATTTACCTCGATTTACGTGTCATAATCTAGGTTAGGGTATTACAAATAACCCAAAATGCCTGAATCGCCCGGGGCCCGGCATACCCCTTGAAGATGCACATTCAGGTCCACCTCTTTATCCTGGGCTTACTGAATAGCGCTAGAGCTCCTTAATCTCGAGTCCCGAAGGACACATAAGACCTCAAAGGGTCCTTCCCCCATGTAATCTGTGAATAGATGGGTCGTTGTGACTGAGCTCAACCCCAGGCACTTACGAATATCATGATCATCAATATTTCACACGGGATGTACAATCACATGAACAACCAAAGTCTCAAACAACAATACATGAAGTGTGTGGATCAACAAGATTTCTATCAACAAGATATATATCACAAGATCAAGACATGGTATACATAATGGTACAATTATGCTCAAGTATCAACAATCAAGTTCACAAATGATATAGGCAAGCAAATCAAATTTGAAGTACAGGCATAATCAATAATCACAAGTCAATTGGCCTCAAATCGGAGAAATCAAGTTCATTAGGTAGTGTAGAGTACAAGGTTGACAGCATTTGAAAATAAATGTGACTTGGCTAGGGAAAAACCCATATTAAAGCATAGGAGTTACTTACCTCAAAATAATTTTCAGTTGTTCCACTAATCTCAAGTTTCTTTCTCTTTTCCTTTTGAGGTCCCTATAAATCATAAATTTAATTATTCATAATCCATTGTCTTTAATTTCCTAGGTCGATACTAATGCTCGTGATTTATTTAACTTCCCCAAGTATCATTTAGCGCATTTTTGAGTTGTTAAATTTATACATCGAGTTTCAAAATATTTTATTTGTGTAAACAAGCTCCACCGTTGAGTCCAGGATGTCTAACAAAATAAGTCTAGGCTTTCGCTGTCTCTCATTTGGCTTTGGGCAACTCTAAGGGCAAAATAGTAATTTCACATTTTATATGCCTTAATTTTTTAAAATTTATTTAGGCTTCACGGACCTCACCATTGAGTTCAAAATGCCTGACATAATTAAAATAGACTATCTTTTATTTTTAATTAGCCCTGGGTACCATTAGGGGCAACATAGTCATTTATAATTTTACGTGTCTATATTTTTGGAATCTCGTCTCTTAAAATAGACCCCGCCGTTGGGTCCGGAATGTTTGAATTAGTCAAATTACATTACTCATTTATTTTATTTGGGCATCATATTATTTTACTATTATTATATTAATTAAATTAATTTAATTTAATTAATAATATAATAGTATTATATATATATATTATTTTAGTTGAAAATGTTCAACACCAACAGTGGTGACTTAGTGGAAAAGTGAGTTACTTAGAGCTGTGCGTCAGGGGTTCGAATCCCCCTGACCACAGTTCTCCTTCTCCCTTTTTTTTTTTTCTAAGTGAAGTGTAACCAAACGGCGAACAACTGGCTAAATCGGGATAGGCTATCCTAGGTCTGGATAGGGCCACATTTCAATTCCCTATGGCTGTAACCAAATAGCCCCAAACCAAATTAAACTGAAACCAGGTTTTCCCCGAAACGGCGCTGCATCACAGCGATCCATGGGTGTGCAGTTGGGTGGGTGTAACACCCTGACCCAAAATATCGGGTAATAGTGCACGCTTTACGAGATTTTAAACGGTAGCTTAAAATCAACTACGGGGAGACCGAAAGACGAGAAATATACAAATAACTATGTTTCAATATTCATGTGTAATTGTGGGTGTGATGATATAGTAATATACATGTGATTATTATAAGTATATTAGCTTATGTAAAATACACACACTAAGTGTGTATTGTGTGTGTATAGGCAAATGTATAAATTAATGTATATATATATATACATACATATGAACAAATACATCTACATATATAAATACATGCAAAAAATACATAAAGAAAGCATGTATATAAATATGTGTATGTGTATATGAATCTACATATTATATATATATATAAATACAAGGAAGCAAGGAGAGAAGGACACAACCATGCATATTACATGTGTTGTGTGTGAAGAGTGTCGGTAGAGTGTGTGTGTGTGTGTTTAAGTGTGTACTAGTGTGTGTGTGTGTGTTATATAATATGTATATAAAACACAAAATATCAAGAAATTTAATAAATGCAAAGCTGCCAAAAACTGAAAATGGAAAAGAGAAATTAATGGAACAGAAAGGAAGTCAAGGAATGGAGGAAGAGAGAAGGGGGACGGCCATATGAGCTGTCTATATATATATATATATATATATGCACTATATGTGCATTTAGAGGAAAGAAATTGAAGCTAAGACATTGGAATATCAAGAGGAAGAAAAACGGGAGAATGAGGAAGAGAAAAACTACTGTTAAGAATTATGAATATATGTAAATTGTTTTAAGTTTTCTTAAGCATGCATGAGTTCATTTTGATATCTTAAACTATTAGAACTGAACTAGAGGGTCAAAAAGGGCTTGTCAAGAACAAACCATGAAGAACAACCATTGATGGACCTTACTTAGAGCAGGTCTGAAACCACATGAACCAAAACCCATTTAACCTATTGGAACCTGAACTAGACCACCCCAACGTTTTAAAAACACAAAGACTCGACCTTAAGACTCAAACAAAACTCTAGAAAGTGAAGTTTCAAGTACGGATTTTAAAACCCAACCTCAGAAACTCAATATAAAATCCATTTTTGAGAATGAAGACTTGAACCCCATGAAGAATGAGTCACAACAGAAGAAACCTCATGCATTTTGGCTCAAAAATGAGTTTGTATGGCTGGGTTGTAGGTCATGGCCTCAACCTCCCAAATGCAATCATGAGTCTGATTTGAAACCCCAAGTGAATGCCAAAGTGTTGCTAAGACACATAGGGACTGAGAGCACCCAAAAACAGAGAGATTTGATCTCTCAGAATTCACAAAATTAGAAGTTTAGATTTGCAAAAATTTGGGCAACAGTAGCTGAGCGTGAGGAAGAAAAAGACCCCGTTGAGCCAATTTGTGAGTTGACTCAGCCGATTCCTGATCGAGTTAGGTTAAGGCTGTGTCGACTCAAACACGTGTCACGCTATGGGGCTAACCACCGCATTATTGGAACGGCACCGTTTTGGGCTTAAGGGTTTAAAACCCTAATTGAACCTCTTTGGGTATGCGATTATGAGCCAATTTGATAACCTATGTATGAACAAGATAGCTTATCCCAGTTTTAGGGCCTTATTCACCGTTTGGGTCAAGAAAAATCAGAAAAAAAAAATAAGGGCCCGCAGCCTTTGTAACTCAAACACGGAACCCCTCAGACCCAAGCCCCCTTCCTTACCAATTGGATAGGACAATCCCGTGTCCATTTAACGCATGAATATATATATATATATATATATATATTATACGTAAACTATATTAAATAAAATAAATTAAATTAAATGATGACGAAATGGTCCAATGTCCAAATTGAACAAGTTATTAGTGTATTTTTACTATCTTGGACCTTCTGAGACCAATGGTGAGGACCGTGTCGCGAGATGGGACCCCAAAAAATAAAGACACGTAAAAATGTAAAATGACCAAATTACCCCCAGTGCCCCTAAAGCCAAATGAAAGTCCGAGAGAGTCTAAATTTACTTTCTTTGACATTCTAGACGCAATAGTAAAGTCTATTTGACCAAAAGAAGTACTTATAATAAAGAGATATAAAATTTGATGAATAGCATAAATTCATGCAACTATAGACTGAAACGCTTTCTGACGTTTTAGGCTCAATAGTGAGGTCTGCGTTTTGAAATAAGGTATGGAACGACACGACACGTAAACATGTGAAGTAAATAAATCAAACTTAAAATTAATGGAGCTAGCAGAAGAATATAAATTGAAATGAATTTAATTCCTAACACATTAAATTGTGTTATTGGTTAAGATTTCGAGTTACATTAAGTACATATGAAATTAATGGAATATTCGTAAATCGTTATAGGATTTAATACGATCTAAGCATAAGTTAAGAAGCATCAATAGGTGATATTGCAGTGAATGTGAAGTTAATGAGACTATTCATGAATTGTTCCTAGAAACTACAAAGGAAGTGGGAAAGCGCATTTTTGGTACTAACCCTAAAGGACAGAGGTGAGTAACCCTGTATTTGAAGTGAAGATTTAACTCCATAGATTTGAAGAAGTTTTAAGTTCAAAATATCTGAAGCATTCGAATAGCAAATTCAGTATTTACATGATTCCTGTTTTAAAGTATTTCTGTTCTTACAAACCCTATTGTGACATGCTCAATGAATGGTTTCTACTACAGTTTCTCTTTAAAATATATTTCAGCGTGTCTAAGTTTTAAAATGCTAAACCTTGTTAAATATTCTGAGTTTGCATATTCCAAGTATTTGAATATTCTATCATGAAGTAATGAATATTATGTTTTGAATGCTCATAAAAGCATCTATGTGAAGAAATCATGTGTTAAATGTTTTTAAATGCAAGAAAAACTGTGCATAAACACCACGGATTTCGTTGAATTTCTTCGGAACTCAACTATGACACGAAAAATGCCAGGTAGCAGGATCTAATCCCCTAGGCATGAGATATCTCCACGACAAGTAAAATGGGACTAGCAACTACCTATAGGACTAGCAGTTTGGGAAGCACTATGAAATTGTGGTAGTCACTTTTGTATTAGAAGATAGTAAGATTGTTATGTATTAAGCCCCACGGGGCAGTTGAACATGTATTAATTATAAAGTCTTTAAGATTTTATTATGCTCTGAATGTATAATCGTGTGTACCGTTCTAAAGAGTGACAGTACCAAGCAGATGTGCGTAAATTTAAAATAAGAAAAGAATAGAAATTTTTTTTCACGTTTCCGTAAACATAGGCCGCACCGCCGTCCGATACTGTTGCTTATGTGAGGCTCGCCTTAAGGCCCCCGAGCCAAAGGGCAGTGGTTGCGATTCAGGAATCCGCACAGGGTGGGTTTCAGGTCATGATAGAGTGGTATCAGAGCTTAGGTTAATGGTCTTTGGGGAACACCAAGTCATGATTAAGGTTGACGTAGACAAACTTAGTGACACTAGAAGAATTAGAAACAAAATTATGAGTTAGGGTAGTCCTAGGCTACCTAAGATATTGAAGTACATGATATGATTGAAGGTGGGGTATAGGACTCGCATTACATGAAGTAAATATGTGAAGTACGTGAATTGATTTGAAGGCAGGGTATGGGACCTGCATTAGAGTAGGTAAGTGATTAGAAGTATGCATTTTATAGGAAGGCGGGGTATGGGACCCGTAGTAAATAGAAGTAGTAAGACGAAAACAAAAAGTATATGTGGACTATAAAACCACTAGGAAAAAACAAGAATGGTAAACTCTAAATTTTAAATTCCAAGTAGGTAATTATAACCTTACGTGATTATAGCATGTGATAAAAACTAACACTACTTGTTTTACAGCAAAAATGGATGATATACAGGGAAACACGAGTAGATAGAATTGAACAGATCCTCGAAGTAATAGTCCAAACTATGTACGATGCCCAAAACCAGCCAAAGGAACAACCTATTATAAACAAGGATAGGAAGATAAAACGAAGCAATAATAAAATGACAACTCAACTATGCCTTGTCTGTAGTAAAAAACATTTTGCGCTCATGGGGACTTGTTATATAATATGTATATAAAACACAAAATATCAAGAAATTTAATAAATGCAAAGCTGCCAAAAACTGAAAATGGAAAAGAGAAATTAATGGAACAGAAAGGAAGTCAAGGAAGGGAGGAAGAGAGAGAGAGAGAGAGAAGGGATGGCCATATGAGTTGTCTATATATATATATATATATGCACTGTATGTGCATTTAGAGGAAAGAAATTGAAGCTAAGACATTGGAATATCAAGAGGAAGAAAATCAGGAGAAGGAGGAAGAGAAAAACTACCGTTAAGAGGTGAACCCACAAAACACCATAATTTCTCTCTCTAAGAATTATGAATATATGTAAACTATTTTAAGTTTTCTTAAGCATGCAAGAGTTCATTTTGATATCTTAAACTATTGGAACAGAACTAGAGGGTCAAAAAGGGCTTGTTAAGAACAACCATTAATGGACCTTGCTTAGAGCAAGTCTGAAGCCACATGAACCAAAACCCATTAAACCTATTGGAACTTGAACTAGACCACCCCAACGTTTTAAAAACACAAAGACTCAACCTTAAGACTCAAAGAAAACTTTGTAAAGTAGAGTTACAGGTACAAATTTTAAAACCCAACCTCACAAACTCAATATAAAATCCATTTTTGAGAATGAAGACTTGAACCCCATGAAGAATGAGTCACAACAGAAGAAACCTCATGCATTTTGGCTCAAAAATGAGTCTGTATGGCTGAGTTGCAGGTCATGGCCTCAACCTCCCAAATGCGATCATGAGTCTGATTCGAAACCCCAAGTGAATGCCAAAGTGTTGCTAAGACACACAGGGACTAGGAGCACCTAAAAATAGAGAGATTTGAGCTCTTAAAATTCATGAAATTAGAAGTTTAGATTTGCAGAAATTAGGGCAACAGTAGTTGAGCATGGGAAGAAGAAGACCCCGTTGAGCCAACTCGTTAGTTGACTCAGCCGATTCCTGATTGAGTTAGGTTAAGGCTGTGTCGACTCAGACACGTGTCACGCTATGGGGCTAACCACCGCATTATTGGAACGGCATTATTTTGGGCTTAAGGGTTTAAAACCCTAATTGGGCCTATTTGGTTTCACAATTATGAGCCAATTTGATAACCTGTGCCCGAATAAGATAGTTTATCCCAGTTTTAGGGCCTTATACACCGTTTGAGTCAAGAAAAATCAAAAACAAATAAGGGGCCGCAGCCCCTCTGACTCAAACACGAAACCCCTCAGACCCAAGCCACCTTCCTTACCAATTGGACAGGACAATTCCGTGTCCATTTAACGCATGAATATATATATATATATATATATATTATACATAAATTATATTAAATAAAATAATTTAAATAATGACGAAATGGTCCGATGTCCAAATTGAACAATTTATTAGTGTATTTTTACTATCTTGGACCTTCTGAAACCAATGGTGAGGTCTGTGTCGTGAGACGGGACCCCAAAAAATAAAGACACGTAAAAATAAAAAATGACCAAATTACCCCTAGTGCCCCTAAAGCCAAATGAAAGTCCGAGAGAGTCTAAATTTACTTTCTTTGACGTTCCGGACTCAATGGTAGAGTCTATTTAACCAAAAGAGGTACTTATAATAAAGAGAGATAAAATTTGATGAATAGCATAAATTCATGTAACTATATACTGAAACGCTTTCTGACGTTGTGGGCTCAATAGTGAGGTCCGCGTTTTGAAATAAGGTACGGAAGGACACAACACATAAACATGTGAAGTAAATAAATCAAACTTAAAATTAATGGAGCTACTAAAAGAGTATAAATTGAAATGAATTTAATTCCTAACACATTAAATTGTGCTATAGGTTAAGATTTCGAGTTAAATTAAGTACATATGAAATTTATGGAATATTCATAAATTTTTTAAGGATTTAATACGAGCTAAGCATAAGTTAAGAAGCATCAATAGGTGATATTGCACTGAATGTGAAGTTAATGAGACTATTCATGAATTGTTCCTAGGAACTACAGAGGATGTGGGAAAGCGCATTTTTGGTACTAACCCTAAAGGACAGAGGTGAGTAAACCTATATTTGAAGTGAAGATTTAACTCTATGGATTTGAAGAAATTTTAACTTCAAAATATTTGAAGCATTCGAATAGCAAATTCAGTATTTACATGATTCCTGTTTTAAAGTATTTCTGTTCTTACAACCCCTATTGTGACATGCTCAATGAATGGTTTCTACTACAGCTTCTCTTTAAAATATATTTCAGCATGTCTAAGTTATAAAATACCAAATCTTGTTAAATATTCTGAATTTGCATATTCCAAGTATTTGAATATTCTATCATGAGGTAATGAACATTATGTTTTGAATGCTCATAAAAGCATCTATGTGAAGAAGTCATGTGTTAAATGTTTTTAAATGCAAGAAAAACTGTGCATAAGCACCAAGGATTTTGTTGGGTTTCTTCGGAACTCAACTACGACACGAAAAATGCCAAGTAGCAGGATCTAATCTCCCAGGCATGAGATATCTCCATGACAAGTAAAATGGGAGTCTAACGGATTCCACTAATGAAAGTGATAAGATGTTGTGTTAAAAATCGAAGCAGGTTTTACCCTCATTTTCACTATGCATGTCTATATGTTTTGAAGTTCATATACTATATTTGAAAAAGTACATGTTTAGCTTGAATACTTTAAATGTTTCAAAGCTATCTGTTTTAAAGAATGCATATATTCTGTGTTTGAAGTATACGAGCAATTAGTAGTGATTGTTTTATAAATTCACTTGTGCTAAACCACTGCCAATTGAAACCCCATGACAAATGCTGCAATTACTCACAAGCTTAGATTAGCTTACTCGGATTTTTATCTGACCCCCTTTCAAGTGACTGATGGTAGTCCTAATTTTTTATGATGATGATGATTAGAGCTTTGTCCATTTTGAGGAAGGGCATAAGCAACTGCTTATAGGACTAGCAATTTGGGAAGCACTATGAAATTGTGGTAGTCACTTTTGTATTAGAAGATAGTAAGATTGTTATGTATTAAGCCCCACGGGGCAGTTGAACATGTATTAATTATAAAGTCTTGAAGTTTTTATTTTGCTCTGAATTTATAATCATGTGTGCCATTCTGAAGGGCGGCAGTACCAGGCGGTGAGCGTAAATTTCAAATAAGAAAAGAATAGAAATTTTTTTTCACGTTTTCGCAAACACAGGCCGCACCACTGTCCGATATTGTTGCTTGTGTGAGCCTCGCCCTAAGGCCCCCGGGCCGAACGGCGGCGATCGCGATTTGGGAATCCATGCAAGGTGGGTTTCGGGTTGTGACAGCGGGTCTGACCCTACCCGACCGTCAACATTGCCGTCCTTTCCACGAGGTTTTCCAACGTCGTCTCTAGCGTCTTCTCTAGCGCCGGCGGTGATTTTTTGGTGGAATTTCGCAATTCTTAATCATGGAAACGTTCCAAATTTTTGCAAGGATTCGATTTTTGCAACCAAACCCTGCTTTGGGTGATCCGACGGTCGCCAAACAGCCATTTTCAATGGCTGTTCCGGCGAGAAAAACCCAGTTTTCGGCGAGTTTTGTTTTTGGTTTTTCTCACTGTTCCAACACCCGTTTTTGACGTATTTTATATCAAATCGACTCTAAAGATCTCAATAATTTATTTGGGTTTGTTTTCAGCTTCAAACAAGGGAATTTTCTTCCACCTATCATTTTTGGCCACCTTTCTCTCTCTATATTTTCTCTCTCATCTCTCTACCAAAAAGCCTCTCGTTTCTTCCTAAATTCACTATTTTTCCTACTCTTTTAAACCTTATGGTTCTTTGGGTATTTAATTTTAGTTTTTAGAAAAGTCAATAAATACAAAAAAATAATGCAGAGAAAAAAAAGTGGAAGGAATTTACCTCTCCTCACTTCTGACCTCCTTCCTTTCCCTTCTTCTTCTCTTCCTCACTACCAGTACTCTCTCTCTCTCTCTCTCTCTCTCTCTCTGTATCTCCAAGAGCAGCCGAATGGTTGTGGTTATGTGTGTGTGTGTGTGTATATATATATATATATTCAATCAGCCTTTAACCTCTGCTTGTACTGCCCCTAGATCACATGTACAACATATCTATTTAATTATTCCTCGATCATGTTGCCTACAACAGCAGCCCATGCTACTATAGCAACCCAATATATATATATATATATATATATATACACACACATATATATATATATATATTTTATGTATTTTATGATTATTATATTCCTTGTTTTATTTTATTTATTTTTTTGCTTTTTCTAAATTGCTCACTTTAGGCTTACATATATACATATCATATGTAATATATATCACAAACTAGTTGGTAGCCCAAATGGTTTTTTTTTTTTTTGGACTTAAATGCTTCACTAGCTTTGATCAAGGGTTCAAAACCCATCCATTGCATTTTTGGTGTTTTTGCCTTATGGCTTGTTTGGCTATTGGAAATACATATTTTAGCTTTTTTACTTTTTATCTCTCTTTTTATTTCTCTTTTTGTGAAGCGGTTTTCTTTTAGTAGTTTCCTACCTGGGTTGGCCTCGATATTCTAAGCTTCACGTCTTATCTATTTCATTATGATCTTCGTGGCTTACTAATTCAAATTTTTTGTAGTATTAAAATCTATCAAAGACGATTAAATTAACACATTAAATTTTGAAAAAGACATCATTTCATTAATTAATCAATAAATAAGTTCGAGGGTGTTACAATAAAACTAACTTAATTGAAGTAAAAAATGAAATTTGGCCTATTTATAACAAAGAACTAGGATGGTTCCTTAAATTGACCTGCCGGTTTGGGTTCAATGACCCTTTGGTCATAGATCCAAAATTTGGGGTGTGACAATTTCTGAGCCTAATCACTTGATTCTTGTGTTATGTTTGATTTTCAGTATAGATTGAGGTATGATTCTCAAAATAGAACTTTGTTTAAGTTGAATTCTTGGTAATTTTGGTGGTTCATTCTCATTCTTACAATTCTGAGGTCTTTCAGATCCCTTGAATAAGCTCCAATCTAATTATGAAACATGCATAGAGCTAAAGGCAATAAAAGGAATGGGTTCTAACTTGTTTTGATGAAATCCATGCTTTTCTTCATTTTTTCTTTCCTCCTTCTCTCTCTCTATCCTAGCTCCAATCCAGCCCTCTTCTGCTCAAACCTCTCTCTTTTTCTCACTCAATTTTTGGTGTGAGGTTAAAGTTTGTGCAAGCTTGTGTTTATATATTTGGATAACTTTTCCTTCACTATTAAGAAACCTTAAAGTCAAGAAGGGTGGCTAAGGGCTGGTTATAGAGGCTGGCAATGCTGGTGTAGGTTGGGCTGCAGATAAAGTTTGCAGAATTCTCTTGTTCGCATGTTTTGTAAATTTTCCTACCTTAATATGTGTGTGTGTGTTTGTGTGTGTATATATACACACTTGTGTTTATACATTATTATGTATGTATTTCCTCTCTATCTCATTATGTATGTATTATTTTATGATATTTTATTATATATTTTCATTATTTTAATGTATAATTGTTATCATCTTACGTTAGTGATGTATTTGATCACTTAGCCTCTTAACCTAGGTTAGGTTAACTCTACATGTGATTAGGTTAAATTTCCTAACCTTAGTTCACATTTCATATATGCAATATCTAAATACACGATATCTCTATTACTTGCCTAGATGATCATGGTCTTTCACAATCACCCCACTAATGATATAATTCATCTTAAGGTGATACACCTAACTTGGGCTTAAATTTTATTAATAATAGTTTATCTCAAATAATGTCTAATTATAAGCTTTTCATTGATTCCATACTTATCATAGCATACCATCAACATTAGGTAAACAATATTTGGAAATCTCAATTTCATTTATGTGTAATTGAATATTATGTCACTTATTATTTCATGTGTTAATTAATAATTAATATATAATCATAATTGACGTCAATTCATAGTCATTATCATAGTCCTAGGTGTGGAATTATTGTTTCCCCATTTGTTACCAAATAATTAGCTTAATTGTGAAATTTGTCTCTTAAATTTACACAATCTATTATCATAAATAAAATACCCAAAGCAATCAAGGTAAGTATCCTCAATTTGCATTATTAATTATAACTACCTAATAATACTAGGTCAGGGTTGTAAAACCCTGACCCAGAATAGCACGTAGACCGAGGTAGGCCGGGTTGAGTAGTGTAATACCGATTGTAACTGAACGTAAGTTTTATATGAATGAAGTTAGTTGTAGTATCCAATGAGTTTTTAAACACACAAGTAGAATTTCAAACACATCCAAGTACCCCGAGATCGCTTGTACGAGAAACCTGACAGTACAGAGAATCGTACACGTAGGTCCGTACATGCCTCGATAAACATGCACAATGTATTTTACATATAGAATAAAATATACATATCTATATATATATATATATATTTGGCAATATATATGTACATATATATATATATATCTATAATAGTGTATATATATGTATAGTAATGTATGTATATTTATATAAGTTATATATATATATATATATATATATATATATATATAACGGATACACAAGGTGTGTGTGTGTGTGTGCAGAATGCATACATGCAAGTGGTAGCCCCTCACACACACAGCCGACACTGTGTGTGTGTGAGAGAGAGTGTATAGTGTGTGTTATATATTATATTGTATATATATATATACAAATATCTCCTATTAATTAAAGTAAAGAAAACAGAAAACATAAAAGAAAGAAAATATCAGGGAAAACAATCAACAAAAGAGGCTTGAAGGGGGGAGAAACCGAGAGGAGATAAAGAGAGGGGACTAAGGCAGTTGAAACTGCCTATATATGTGTGTGTGTGTGTGTGTGTGTGCATTTGGAGAGAAAATAGAAAAGAGAGAAGCAAATTTGGTGAAGCTGTGAACTTTGGAGAGGCTCAAAAGTGAAGCCAAGAAGGAAGGAGTAAAGGGAGAAGAGATACTACAATAGGAAAATCAGAAAAAAGGTATGTAAGCTTGGTTTCTGTTTTAATTTTTAGAAAGCATGATAAATAGTTTGAAGTGTAGGGCCCTATTAAGTCTGAAATGAGGATTAAATAGCAAGAAAAATCAAGTTAAATGGTTAAGAAATGAAAGAACCAAACCTAGTTGCAGGTTTTTATGAATAATCGGCAAGTTGTGATTATGGGCATTTAACTTAGTTTTTATGATGCGGAATTAATCCCCTTGAGTGCAGGAAGTTATTTGAAAAAGAAAGAAACTGAAATAGTTAAAAATTATACATGAAATTACGAAAATACAGTTGGCCGGAGCCATTGTTTTTCCTCATTTCGTGAGGATGTAATAGACCAAATGAAAAACTAGCCCTAGATATGTATTCCTCATAAAAAATGGAAGAGGACCCCATTGAAAAAGGGTTAAAATTTGATCAGAACAGGGTCGCTAGCATCGGAGAAGACGCCGGAGACCCATCGGAACCCTATCGGATAAGCGGGGGAGGCAATAAACAGTGTTCCCCTAGACGGCACCGTTTGGTGTTATTTAAGAATGAAGTTGCGTCATTTTTAGTTCGAACTGTTTTAAATTTAAAATTAAATTGGGACTGTTTGGTTATAAGCTTAAAAAATTAGATTGGGAATTAGATTGGGGATGGGGATATCCTATTCTAGTTTTGGGATTAGTCGCTGTTTGGGTTTAAAGAATTAAGAAAAAAAAATGTGTGGGGGTGCTGCCCCCACAAGTCGAACACCGAACCAACCAAAGCCAAGGAACCTAACCAACGGAACATGGGCCACTAAGGCCCATGTGGCCATATACTGCTGATTATATATATTTATTATTTAATTTATTTAAATTGTTAAATAAATTAACTTAATTAAGGAAATTAAAAGAAATTAGGACATAGTCCAAAATTTATAAAAGAATAGTGTTTTCTTTATGTATCGAACATTCTGAAACTGATAGAAGGGTTCATTTTATGAGATAGGGTCCCAAAAAATAAAGACACGTAAAAGTACAAAATGACCGTTTTGCCCTTTTTAGTACAAATGTCTGAATTGAGTTCCGCAAAAGCCTAAACCGACTTTCTTCGACGCTCTAGATTCAATAGTAGAGTATATTTTAGTAAAAGAGAAACTTATAGCTTAGAGACATAAAATTTGATGAATAGCATAGTTCATGTAACGATAGACTAAGACGTATTTTATGAATATTATGAACACCAAAGGGCAAGGAGAAGGCAGTCTAGACCTTCTAGTTAGAGACAGTAAGAGGTAAGTAATATATGATCTTTGAATGTCATACTTTCCAATCCAAGTCAATAGTTCTTTTTGTATATTGCTTATTGTATTCCATACATGCCAGAAGTTATTGAGCCACATTGATATTGTCCTATCATATGGAAGTGTTTATTGATTTCTATATATATCTCGATCATGATTGTACACTTGTGCATAAAGTTCTTTTTGTACACTTGTACCTAGGGCAGTGAGGGCCAGAGAGTTATATTCGAAGCAGTCCAGTAACCATAGCCTCTAAAACTATCGTTACGTCAGATTGCCTAGAATCAGTTATGATTCCACTATACTCTTCGTGGAAGATAGCATGATCCCGATATATTATTAGTGTCGAATTTGTGCTCAGTCACAACTCCATCTGATGCTATTTATGACCCTCGGGTCAATATTCCGAGTGGAATATTTGCTACGATACTATGTGAGGCATGGGATGTAGAGTCACATTGTATACAAAGTAGTATTATTCAGAGAGCCTGCGTGGAACTGATTACGAGCTTAGGGGGATTTATGGGCCCCACAAGTACATCTCTTTTTGTTGATATCACTATCTTTCATTATTGATTATCATAGTTTGATCATGTTATATTATTATGAATGATCATGAGACTTTACAGCTTTTATTTGAGTGCTTACAATTCATACTTGAGATAGCTCATGAGTGTAGCAATATGACATTGTTAATAGAGCAGCTTTGTTTCCTAATCTTTTGAGCTTCTATCATCTGATATTGAGTTCTATATTCATTGACTAGCAAGCACTTCTATATACACCTGTACACATGGCAGAGCAAAGGAATACTTACTGAGTTTTCATAGCTCATACATATACTACATTTATTTTCAAGCATAGATTTCGAGAACGAACAGTAGAGCTGATAGCTAGAGGTGGACATTACTTTTGAAGTTGTAAGTGTAATTTTTAGCACAATCTTGTAGCTCCCATGTCATCCACGTCTTGGGGATGAACAGTTGTTAAAGAATTTTATAGTATGAATAGTTGTTAAAGAATTTTATAGTCTGTATTTTGAGAACCTTATATATATCATATGTAGCTTTTTATTTATTTCTTTAAGTCTTTCGCTATTTATACCTTGATAGTTATTGCATGTTAGTAGCACTAATTGAGTAGCAAGTTGAGATCTGATTCGACAGCAGCATTGGGTCGGGTTCGCAACACGAGATCTGCATAGGCTGGGTCTCGGGACATGACAGCTTGGTATCAAAGCATTCTAGGTTGTCCAGTGGTTCATGGGAGATAGACTAAGGTAATTACAAATGTCCAAGTAGAGTCAATAGATAGAAACTGACATACGATATTAGACTCTTAAATATATAAAACTAACCTCTAACTATTTGCAAAAAATGGTGAACACTCGTACCACCATACCCTTACAAGATGCTACAGCTAACATAGCACGATTAGAGCGATTGGTAGAGAGGATTATACAGAAAGTGCCTCAAAACCAGGCAGGTCCTAGTACTCCAGCTCGACCGGAGTGACAAGCGCCACTAGTAGTACATATAGTTCAATAGGAGAACGATAGAGGTCAGGCTTATCTCTATAAGCAGTTTCAAGCATTGCGGCCATCTAAATTTGACCGTACTAGAGGCCCCACTATAGCCGAAGAGTGGCGGCTTGAGATGGAGAGGATTTTTGATATCATAACCTGTACCGAGGTGCAAAAGGTGGCCTTCGCCACTTTCACTTTCAAGGGGGCAGCCCATGAATGGTGGCTGCTAGAGAAGGCCAAAGAACCTCAAATGAGTTGGGAATGATTCATAGTGATCTTCAATGAAAAGTACTTCCCCAGGAAGTCAAGGATTAGAGAGTCGCTGATTTTCTTATTCTGCAGCAAGGAAACTCGACAGTAGAGGAGTACGAGACCAGGTTCACCCGACTGGCTAGATTTGCTACTGCTATCTTCAAAGACGAGTATGCAAGAGCCTGCAAGTTCGAAGGCGAACTACGATGGAACATCAGGGACAGGGTTAAACCCCTGCAGTTAACCACTTATAATAAAGTGGTGAGTACTGCGAAGATCATTGAGCTAAGTGGCGAAAAGTTTGCCAAGAGGAGGGTAAACCCATACTCGAGGCCAATAGGGAGTTAGAGTAGAAGGCCAACAGGGAGTCAGAACAGAGGGATAGGACCTTCTTTCACTCGGCCAGGAGCAGGACCTAGGAATGCTGGACCTAGACCATCAGGGGTCAATTCCACTAATAGGGGTGTAGCCTAGTGCCCCACCTGCCAAAGACGTCATCGAGGGCCATGTCAGGCAAACTCCCGTGCCTACTATTCTTGTGGCCCAGAAGGGCATTTCAAGACCAACTGCCCCTAGAAGAGCCAATCAATTGGAAGTACGACTGGTACTCCATCTACCTCAGTAGCTACGACTACAACTAGAGCACAGACTCGAGATGGTGGACAGAGAGTTGAGCCGCAATGCTCAGGGAGGGTTTTCTCACTGACACCCGGAGATACACAGGCTACAACATCAGGAGTCGCAGGTACTTTTCAGATTTGTTCATAATATGCTAGAGTACTATTTGATACTGGCTCCATACATTCATTTATAGCACCAGTATTTGCTGCTAAGTTGAACATAGAAATAGAACCCTTGGGTTACATGTTAACCATTTCTATGCCTTCTAGAGAGTCATTATGTAGCAACATTGTATATCGAGCATGTAAGGTACAGATTGGAGATTCACATTTATTAGCCAATCTGATACCGTTAGACATTTATAGTTTTAATGTTATACTCGGTATGGACTAGTTGGCCGCGAATCATGTATCTATAAATTACGTGGCCAAGACAGTTAGTGTACAGAGACCAGGATGTCTGAGCATCTAGTTTGACGAGACAGGTGTAGCTACCCCACCCTATTTTGTATCCTCTATCCAGGCCAGACGTCTATTCTGTAAGGGATGCCATGGATTTTTCTATAGCGTTATAGACACTCGCTCACAACAACCACCCTTAGAGCAGATTCCCATTGTTAGAGAGTTTCTCGAAGTCTTTCTAGATGACTTGCCGGGAATGTCCTGTGGATAGAGAGATAGAGTTTATTTTTGATGTACATCCAGGTACCTCCTTGATATCCAGGAATCCTTATCATATGGCACCGATAGAGCTGAAAGAGCTGAAGCTGTAGTTACAAGATCTGTTAGACAAGGTCTTCATCAAACCTAATTCTTCACCGTAGGGTGCCCCGATGTTATTTGTGAAGAAGAAATATGGGACCATGCGATTATGTGTTGACTACCTTGAGCTGAATAAGGTCACCATCAAGAACCGATACCCTCTGCCAAGGGTAGATGATCTTTTCGACCAGTTGAAGGGAGCACAGGTCTTCTCTAAGATCGATTTGAGGTCCAAGTACCATCAGTTAAAGGTGCGACCTATAGATATTGAGAAGACGGCTTTTAAAACCCGCTACGGACATTATGAGTTCCTAGTGATGCCGGTTGGGGTCACTAATGCCCCTACTGCATTCATAGATATGATGAATAGGGTTTTCAAGCCATATCTAGATGACTTCATGATCGTGTTCATAGACGACATCTTGGTTTATTCCAAGAACTAGGAGGAGCATGAAGTACATCTAAGGAAGCTTCTACTAAAGTTAGGGGAGCAGAAACTATACACTAAGCTAAAGAAGTGTGAGTTCTGGCTCCCTAGCATAGCATTTCTAGGGCATGTGATTAGCAAAGAGGGGATCTCTGTCGATTCTCAAAAGATTGAGGCAATCGTGGATTGGCCTCAGCCAACCAGTGTCACGAAAGTGCAAAGTTTTATAGGATTGGCTGGCTATTACAAAAGGTTTGTCAAAGACTTCTCAGAAATAGCTACGCCAATTACACAGTTGACTAGGAAAGACGTTCCATTTGTCTGGACAGAGGAGCGAGAGAAGAGCTTCTAAGAGCTCAAGGACCGACTAGTTACCGCTCTAATTTTGGCCGTGCCAGATGGAACCGAGGGATTTGTGATCTATAGTGATGCCTCACTTAAGGGCTTGGGGTGTGTGTTGATGCAGAGTGGGAAGGTAGTAGCATATGCTTCACGGTAGTTGAGGCCACATGAGAGGAACTACCCGACACACGATCTTGAGCTAGCAGCCATTGTCTTCGCCTTGAAGATATGGAGGCATTACTTATACGGAACCACGTGCGAGATCTTTACTAACTATAAGAGTCTCAAGTATCTGTTTACACAAAAAGAGCTCAACATGAGACAGCGTCATTAGTTAGAGTTGATAAAGGACTACAAGCTCAGCATACAGTAACCACATAGGAAAGGCGAATGTGGTAACTAACGCTCTTAGTAGGAAGTCATCAAGAAGCTTAGCTTTCCTGTTGACCACTCAGACAAAGATACTGAGAGACTTTGAGGATATGGAGATAGAGGTAGTTTTGCCCAAATTTGAGGCATTGTGTTCTAACGTCATAGTCAGTCTATCGATTGTGGACAGGATCAGAGAGCAGCAGACTCAGGATGAGAAGCTGGCTAAGCTTCGTCAAGAGGCTAAGTCAAACATAAACTCTGAGTTTTTAGTGCAAGAAAGGATGCTATGCTATCAAGGCAGAGTCTGCGTACCCGATGTGCTAGAGCTGAGAAGGGAGATCTTTTATGAGACACACAGTTCGAGGTTTGCCTTGCATCCAGATAGCACTAAGATGTATCACGTCAAAAGCACTTATTGGTAGTCTGGGATGAAGCGTGACATAGCTGAATACATAGCACGATGTGCCAAGTGCCAGCAGATCAAGGTAGAACATCAGAAGCCTGGAGGACTTCTACAGTCTCTACCTATACCCGAGTAGAAGTGGGAACACATTACGATGGACTTCGTGTCAGGATTGCCAAAGATATCGAGAGGGAGTGATTCTATCTGGGTCATTGTTGACAAACTGACCAAGATAGCTCATTTCCTGGTGACTAAGACGACACGACCTTGGAGTGACTAGCAAAGTTGTACATCAGAGAGATTGTTAGACTTCATGGAGTCCCGGTATCGATCATATCTGATCGGGATCCACGATTTGTATCACGATTTTTGAGAGGTCTACAGTGAGCTATGGGCACGGAGCTGAGTCTTAGCACAGCGTATCATCCCAAGACTGACGGACAGTCAGAGAGGACGATACAGACTCCAAAGGACTTGTTGCAGTTCTGTGTCATAGACTTCAAGGAAAGTTGGGAAGATCAGTTGCCATTGGTAGAGTTCACTTACAATAATAGCTTTCAAGCTAGTATTGGTATAGTGCCATATGAAGCAATATACGGCAGGAAGTGCCGATCACCCCTGTGTTGGACAGAGGTGGGAGAGCAGAAGATTTATGGGCCAGAGATAGTGGAACATACTGTAACACCCCAGACTTAATTATTAAATTATGTAATGAAAAACTCTTCTTGAAATCTGATCTGGCATTTAACTGTTTAAATTCAACTGTTTAACACTGACAAAACCCATGTTAGCAAATGTTAAAAATTCTGAGAAACTGATTACTGTCACTGAACCCTCAGACACTGAAGCTAACCTAACTAGGAGTTGACTGAAAGAAACCGCATCGAAAAATAAGCTACAGAATGAAAGTTAGGAAGAAAACAGTGAAACTGCATTAATGCGCAGCCAAACAGGGCCTAAGCCCGAAATATGGGAAAAAGACCAAAAATGTGGCCAAGAGGATTTGATCCCTTGACCAAACTAGGCAAAATTTGGTTTACCAAAAAAAATTACCACCTAGGCTAGGAACACTTTTGTGCATATATATGCAAAGATATATATTTAATTAGTAATCAGATTTGGCCTCTCCCCAAAATGACCAATAGCCAAGCATGCAACACATCAGCATGCATCACCCTATGCTATAGCCATCATGCCTATCCCACCATGATTACATCTCCTCCCAACCAAATTGCATGCAAACCCATCATGCACTTGGGGGAGATGAAACATCAAGAGGAAATCTGGTTTGGTAACTTATACAATCTCCATATATGCTTGGAGGAAAAAAAAAATCAGAACTGTAGAGAGACCTTGTATACTGATTTTAGAGAGAGAAAGTGGGTTAGAGAGAGAGATAGCTTGAATGTGGGGCTTGATCCATTGAAGGAGCTTAAAGGAAGTCAAGGACTACACGGAGGGACCAAGACCAACTGTTGAAGGTTCTGTTTGAGCACAACCAGTGAGGGAGACCACTGTACGGAGGTCAGTTGTCCAAAATTTTCTAAAATTTTCCTCCTTGATTTGGCTACTGTTTTATAGCTTTTAGGATTGTTAATGCATGTATCATGTTTAGACCATAAAAATCTGGATCGATTGTGAACATTTGGACCATCAGAACTGCCCCAAAAAACCCAAACCCGTAGCAACCGCCATTGATGGACCTTGAGGTTGCAGGTCCGATCCGACCTCAACCAACCGAACTTTGGATGATCAAAACATGAAATAGACCTCCCTAGGATCATAAAAACCCTAGGCCGCGACCCCAAAACCTCAACCTTGACCCCCAAACCGTGAGTTGCAGGTCACGGGTTCCAAACCCAACCCCACCGAAACCGCAACCAAACTAAGTTATGAAAATGGGGATCGAAACCCCATCACACGTAGGTCACAACGCAAGAAACCCCAAGTGATTTGGACCAAAAATGGGCCATCACGAGTCAGTTGCAGGTTTCGGATTATCGCCTTGAAACAGAGCCATTGAGCTCGATTTGAAGCTCCAAATTGATGTTAGATTGTTAATATGACTACCAGAAGTCGATTAAGGTGGAAAGCAGTGAAAATGGATGCACAAAACCCCACGAAATAGAAGAAATAAAACCCAGAATTTTAGGGCTACAGTAGGGTGAAACGGTGGGGGAGACGATGAACAGTACGGGGTCGGGCATGGATCGGGTTTTCGGGTCGGGTCCCGACCCGACCGAGAAACGGATAACCCGTTTAAAACCAAACTGTGTCGTTTTAACATAACTGATTTTAAATTTTAAATTGTAGGGCTGACTGTCATCCTGACGTCAGCACATTACCCTGAACCGGTCAGAACCGGATTGGACCGGTCCGGTTCAATTGCTTAAGGACTGAACCCTTTGGTTCAGTTCAAACCTTTTGGAAAATTGCAAACCAACCCCCAACAGTTCTGAATATTACACTGTGGCCCAGTTTCTGATGTTTTAATTCATTTATACCCCTGATAATTTAATAAATAATAAATTAAATTATTTAATTAATTTATTAATTAAATAAAAATGACCAAATTACCCCTAGGTCATAAATAGGTCAAATGAAGTCCAAATAAGTCAAACGAATAGTGTATTTTCACTATTTCAATCATTCCGGACTCAATGGTGGAGTCCGATTTGGGAAATTAAGTCCCGAAAAATACAAACACGTAGGAGTAAATGACCATACTACCCCTGATGGTACTCGAACTCAAATACAACTAAAAGATAGTCTATTTTGACTATGTCAGACATTCCGGACTCAACGGTGAGGTCCGTATTAGCAGATAAAGTGCCGAAAAATACAACACACGAAATTACCAAATTGCCCCTGACACTGTTTAGAACCCAAACAACGTCCGATTGAGACGAAACTGAAAACAATAGAAACCCTGACACGTAGGGGACTATACACGTGATTGGATGACGAATCAGAGTCGAAAACTTCACAACTGTGAAATGACCAAAATACCCCTAACCCTGTATCAAGTTAGATAACATCCGAATGAACTAAGAACTAACCAATGAAAGCTTAAATAATTTCATAACCGGACTGCCTAGAGGTAGTACACATCCTGACTTCTTGGGATCATACTATAGGATAAAAACTCAAGCCAGTCATGGAAGGGAAAAACAAGAAATTTACCATTATGTCTAAAGCCGAAAGACTAGCTGACAAGAAGCAACAGGAGTTCATGCAACAACTCTTATGGCAACAAAAGATTATCGAACGGAACATAAGGATAGCCAAAACAACCGAGGTAGTCTCTGTTCGACCATTTATATACAAGATGCGTACCAAGGCAATGGTCGCGGAGGCTAAACTAAAGAAACAGGAAGACACGGAAACCCTGAAAGAGTGGGTGCAAAGGTGAATTTCAATTATCATAAAAACACATAGACAGCGAGATAGTCTAACTCAGGTTGAATTTTAAATAAACCAAGTTAAGATTCATGTGAGATTTACGAAATGTTCATAAATTTTCTAGGATAAAGAAGGATAAGAAGAAGAGAAAGGCTTCTCAGTTAAGTCCCGTTACCGCACAAGGTGAGTAACCTAGACTCCTGAATTGGTGTATAAGTACACCATCTAGTTATTGTATTTTTTTATACTGTACTGTACTGTCCCTACTGATATACTGTCTTCCATGCTTTTACTCAATGCATGACTATATTTTACCCTGTCCGATTTCACTGTTCCGTATTGAAATGAAATTATCCTTGTTTTTACTAAAAGAATAACTGACTCATGGTACCAAATTCAGTCTTGAACACTGTATGAGCATATTGCACTATTTAAATTGTGCATACTGTACTGTTATCCTGTTATACTGTTCTGCTCCGCTCATTATTGAACTGTTCTGTTGCTATGATGTTTTGACTGTATTCTTGTTTTAAATATTGTTCAAATATACGGATTTAACTATATCCTCTGAAATGTCTGATCCGACCACCTGTTTTATAAACAACAATGGTTTGAAACCCATGACAGGGGACCCGTGTTACTCACTGGGCTTTTTAAAGCTCATCCCTTCCCTAACATTTTTCAGGTGAGGGACCCAGCGACCGGGATTAGCGGGTTGGAGACCCGAAGCACTATTTTGAAGAATCCAAGAATTAACCATTTTTGTACCTAACTTCATTTTTGAATATGATGTACTGAAACCTAAGACTCGTATCTTTTGTAGGACAATGATGTAATAGTTAACCATGGATGTATTAATGGCTCTGCCAAGGTGTTATGCATTCCCTTAGTTCCGCTGCAACTTATATTAATTGAATGCATTGTACTTGGATGTTACTGATGAATGGCCTGTGGTTAGGATTACCGTCGGCATTTTGATTTCAAAAAAAAAAAACCGATGGGTGCCTAACTGGCCGGTTGCATGCCCCTAATCCGCACAGGGTGGGTAAGGGGGATGTGACACATACTACGGGAAAGAAACAGCTGATTAGACAATGTCTACTACCAACTTAGAGCAGATAGAAGAGCTATGTTAATGCTCACAGACGAGAGTTAGAGTTTGCAGTAGGTGATTACGAGTTCTTGAAGGTATCACCCATGAAGGGTGTAGTGAGGTTTGGCAAGAAGGGAAAGCTAGGGCCGAGATACATTGGACCTTTCAGGATCATGGGAAGAGTTGGGCCATTAGCCTACCAATTTGCTTTGCCTTCAGGGTTAGCACATGTACACAGCATATTTCATGTATCGATGTTGAGGAAGTGTGTACAGAGTGCAGATCAGGTGGTTGAGCACGAGCTTTTAGACGTCCAAGAGAATCTGAGTTACATAGAGTATCCAGTACAGATTTTTTACCATCGAGATCAGGTTCTACGGAACAAGACCATCCCTTTAGTCAAGGTTCTGTGGAGGAATCATTAGATAGAGGAAGCTACTTAGAAGTGAGAGGACGACATGCGCGCCAAGTATCCTCAGTTATTTTCATCTTAGTAGTTATATTTTCCACCCTAGTATGTACTAAGTTTGGGGACAAACTTATTTTAAGGGGGGAAGAATGTAATACCTGAGCTAGAATAGCACATAGACCGAGGTAGGCCGGGTCGAGTAGTGTAATATCGATTGTAATTGAACTTAAGTTTTATATGAATGAAGTTAGTTGTAGTATCCAATGAGTTTTTAAACACACGAGTAGAATTTCAAACACATCTGAGTAACCCGAGATCGCTTGTACGAGAAAACTAATAGTACAGAGAATCGTACACGTAGGTCCGTACATGCCTCGATAAATGTGCACAATGTATTTTATATATAGAATAGAATATACATATCTTTATATATATATATATATATTTGGCAATATATATGTACATATATATATATATGTATAATAGTATATATATATATATATATATATATTTATAGTAATGTATGTATATATATATATAAGTTATTTATATATAAGGGATACACAAGGTGTGTGTGTGTGTGTGTGCATCATGCATGCATGCAAGTGGCAACCCCTCACACACACTGTGGAGACCTAAAAAATGAAGGTAAATTTTTTGTTTTGCGGGTAGGGCATTATTCATGCACTATTTACCGATCGGGCACTACATATGCATCATATAAGAATAAGTCATGTTTAGAAGCATATTTTGAGTATTCCATAGAATATAAATATGCTTAGAATGTTAAAATACATCTCTTATGAAAATTTGAGCCTAATCAGAGATAGTTTTAAAAATAGACCATAAAGGGCATCTCGGGTGGACCCGGCCGCACCCGGCCACAGGAAAAAAATAATTTTTTTAGAAAAATATCATTTAAAATAATTTTAAGAACTTTTTTTAAAGCAAAATATCGAATTGAGGCATTTCAGGATGGGTTATAGTGTAACGGCATCCCGAACTCATTAAGGGCAAAAAGGTCTTTTTGCCCCTTGACCCCTTTACTATAAATAGGACCCCTTAGTGTAAAAAATATATAATTTGGTCTGAGAATACAGCAGTAGGTCGTGCATGGAGAGAAAGATGAAGAAAACCTAGGATTTTTCAAGTTTCAAGCCACCAAAACACATCTCTAAGCTAGGATTCTCACAAGGCTTCCTTCTAGGAAGTTGTTCCCCACGTCAAGGGATACATTCTCACTGATTGGTTCCGCTGCACAGCAAACACAACTCCTTAAGGTTGAGAAAAATCTTTTAGATATGATATCTTGCTAAGTAAAGAATAGGGTTAAGTTTAGGAGTGTTTTATATGTTGATTGAGTGATTTATATATTTACTTGTTGTTAGAAAGTCACTTAGGATGTAGTTGTTTGAAAAACCTAGAGTTGGTAATTTGTATACTTGTGTGTTCTTTGAGAATTTTTCAAAATGATGAACATGTAACTTGAAGATATGTTTGATTCATTACATTGTGGCTTATATTCATGTGAATAAACCTTGTGTTTTGGAAGATATTGTAATACGTCGACTCGAGAATGTTAGGTAATGTGACACGTATTATGAGGTTAAGGTAAATCGGTGTGAAATGTTACACTAAGGAGAATAATTAAGTAGTGTAATTAATTAATTAAATATAGAAAAATAAATTATTATGAAAACACACACATGAAAGTGTATTGTGTATGGATAAGTATATATATGTATGCTTGTATAAGTATACATGTGTAAATACATTTGAAAATGCAATAGATTAATGTATTTATGTATATATGTGTGTGTATATATATATATATGAACATGTACCTAGATCAGCCGTGTGTGTGTGGTGTGTAATGTGTATAAAATATTATATATATATATATATATATAATAGAGAAGAAACATGAAATTAAGAGGGGTAAGGTAACTATGTACTATATGTGTACATTATATGTCATTAGGTGAAAAGGAATAGGAGAAGGTATGGCTGCTGATCTGATGGAGTAAGGGGGGTGAAGTGAAGGGCAATTAAGTGAGAAGAGATGGCCATTAATTGTTGGTATGTACATGTATACATATATGATATACACACCCCATTGCATAGACACGACACACAAGATTCAATCTCACACAAAAAAAGAGAGAGGGAGAGAAAGTTTCTGAGAAGGAGAAAGAAGCAGAATTGAAGAGGGCCAACAATCTCAACCAAAAAGGTGAGAATACACAAAAACCATCACTTTCTCTCTCTAGAAATTTTTCTATGCATGAACTGTATAAGCCTTGATTTATATATATATGATGTAAAATATATGTCTAACATGTGACCGAGCGTGAAATTAAGCTATGAAAGCATAAAAAACCCTCGACCGTACACCAAGCAGCCATTGGAGGACCTCGCTTATAGCAGGTCTGAACCAATGGTAACCAAACTGTATTTGGCTTATAGGGACCAAAACTAGACCATTCCCACGTCTTAAAAACCCAAGACCGCGACCTTAAAATCGTAGGAATGGATACAAAAACACGAGTTGCATGTTTCATTCATGAAACCCAGTCTTCGATTTAGACCATTAAACCCACTTTGAAGAATAAGAACATGAACCTCATGAAAAATGGATCATTCCAGAAGAAACCTCATGAAATTTGGCTCAAAAATGAGCATTTACGACCGAGGTGCAGGTTTGATTATCAAACCTTTAACCGAACGATTGAGCTTGGTTCAAGCTCTCAAACGGATGCCAAATCCTTCCTAGAGTTCCCAGAAACATTTTAGAATGAGAAGCAGAGAGAATGGATCTCTCAAAATTTATGAAATTAAAGAAAAAGAAACCTAAAAAAATAGGGTTACAACGATGAAGTTGGGGAAGACGATCTACAGTGACGGGTCGGGTCTTGGACCGGGCATCTGTTCAGGCCCCGACCCAACCGAGAAATAGTTAAAACCCTTTAACCGAAACTACGACGTTTTAAGTTGGGAATTTAAAATTTTAAATTTTAGGGCTGATGTCATCATGATGTCAGCATTACGTGTTGAACCGCCCCAAACCGGTTGGTTCAATAAAAACCCAAACCGGTTCACTTAAATCTGAACTGAACCAACTAGTTCAGACCACAGCTTTTGGTAATTACAGTTTTGACCCCAACTGTTCTAGGGAATTATACTGTGGCCCAAGTTTTGTAAAAATTATGCAACTACACCCCTGGGAAATAATTAAATAATTAATTTAATTATTTAATAAATAAAGTAAAATTTCTATTTTACCCCTAGGTCATATATGAAGCAAATGAAGTCCAAATTAAACATATGAATAGTGTATCCTCACTATTTTGGATATTCTGAGACTAATGGTAGGGTCCGTTTTGTGAGACGGGGCCCCAAAAAATAAAGACACGTAAATGGGTAAATGACCAAAATACCCCTTGTTCAAAATAAACAAATTATTAGTGTATTTTTACTATCTCAGACCTTCTGAGTCCAATGGTAAGGTCCAAATTACGAAACAAAGTACGGAAAAATACAACACGTAAAATGGTGAATGACCATTTTTTCCCTTGTCATACAAAAGTCTGAATTAAATTCTAGGAAAGTCTAAACCGACTTTCTTCGATGCTCCGGACTTAATGGTAGAGTCTATTCGACCAAAAGAAATGTCTAAAATAAAAAGACATAAAATTTGATGAATAGCATCTGTCAGATGAATATAAATTAAAGTAATGCCAAAGTACTAATCTAAGGCGTATACGAGAAAATGAATTACGAAAAGACACGACACGTAAATATGTGAAGTAAATAAATTTAAATTAAAGTTAATGGAGCTACCAGAAGAGTATAAATTGAAATGAATTTAATTTCTAACACATTAAATTGTGTCATAGGTTAAGAGTACGAGTTAAGTTAAGTACATATGAAATTATGAAATCGTTTTAGGATCTAATACGATTTAAGCATAAGTTAAGGAATATCGAGATGATATTACAATGAATGTGAAGTTGATGAGATGTTTATGAATTGTTCTTAGGAACTACAACGAAAGTGGGAAAGCGCATTATTAGCACTAACCCTAAAGGATCAAGGTGAGTAACCCTGTATTTGAAGTGGAGATTTAACTCCATATATTTGATGAAGTTGTAAGTTCAAGTTATGAGAAGCATTTGAATATCAAATTCAGTTTTTATACAATTCCTGTTTTTAAAATATTCTGTTATGACATGCTGGTTAAATGTTTTTACATTCAATTCTTTTCTTGGGAATGTTTAGCATGTTCGGTTAAAATGAAAATTTCTTTAAATATTCTGAATTTGATCGTTACAAGTATTGAAGCCCTATTACAGAAATTGTATATTTCATGTTTTAAACATTCATGAAAGGCACCTATTGAAGTAGCTCTGTGATAAATGTTTTCTAAGATAAACGGTACTAAGTACCACCCCTCTATGATGGTTGAAATCCCTTGGGATTCAACAGTATATGCCCGGTAGCAGGATTTAATCCCCCAGGCAAATGAGATCGACAGTATTGGCAGTAAAATAGGAGTCTGGTTCGAAACAGATTCCACCTAATTAAAGAGAAAAGATGACAAATGATTTCAAAAATGGAAGCAGGTTTTTACCCCCATTTTATTATACGTGTTTATATGCTTTTAAATTGCATATGCTTTATTCGAAGAAATGTGTATATAGCTTGAATACTTTAAATGTTTCAAGGCTATCTGTTTTAAGAGTGCATATATTATGTGTTCTAAAAAGCACGAGCAATTGGTAGTGAGTATTTTATAAACTCTCATGTGCTAAACCACTACCAGTTGAAAACCCCATGACGAATGTAGGAATTACTCACAAGCTTTGATTAGCTTACCCGGATTTTATCCGCCCTCCCTTTCAGGTGACCGATAGCAGTCCTGGCTGATGGGAATGATGATTAGAGTCTTGCCAATTTTGAGGAAGGGCATAAACAACTAAGTACAGGACGAGCAGTTTTCTTTTTGGAGACGTTATGAAACTTAGTTAGTTATTTTGGTCAGAAGACATTTGATGTTATGTAATTAAGTCCCGAGGGACAACTAGACATGGATTTGTATAAAGTCTTTAAGTTTTAGTTATGCTCTGAATGTATGATTATACATGTATACCAAAATGTGAAGAGCGGCAGAACCTAGACGGATGTGCAAAATTTTAAAAATGAGAAAAGAAAAGAAAAAAAATTTTATGCTTCCGCAACCATAAGAGCCTTGCCTCGAGGCCCTCCGGCCGAAGGGCGGCGATCGCGATCCGGTAATTCGCATAGGGTGGGTTTCGAGTCGTGACAGATATGGTTGTTTAATGCATTGATGCTTTGTATAATTATGTGTTCTTTGAGAATTGGTAATATTGTGAACATGTAACACGAGCATGTGTTTAAATTGATTGTATACAACATATGTTCATGTGGAAGAAGTTGTGTGTTTTGAAAGTTAGAATTTACTTTATGGATGATGCATGATTTAAGGTGTTTACCATGTATTTGATAAAATGCCTCATTGAACTTGCATAGAAAAATCAAGGCATCTTGGCAAACTTGAATTTTTGGAAACATGGCATGGGTTGAGCACTTCGGTGCTATGCATTATGAGGGTGTAGATCTTGTGGTTAAAAACCCAAAATCTGGCCAATTTTAATACTTGCGGGCTGACGGGAGGACCGTGAAGTGAGACATACTACAGTACTCGTGGGCTGACGGGGAAGGACCGTGAAGCGAGACATGTGTTGGGCATAGAGTTGCATAGGTGTGTCACCCATATTGCCATTGCATTGCATTGATGAATTTAAAGGCATATAGCTTATAAATGTACACTTGCACATGCCACGCCTTAACTTTGTTCTTTGCATTAGCATTATGTCATACCAGTGGTTGTGCTGACCCTTCATAGGATATTATATTATAGATGAGGCTCCCGGTACTTGCAGACTTGAAGAAGTCTTAAAGAATGGAGGGGACATAGACCATGGAGGATATTTGGCCCTTGGGGCATATTTTGAGTTGTATAAGGGCATAAGCCCTAAGCCATGTGAAATAAACTTGTAAAAATTTTGTATATCATGAAAACAATGGGCAAGACCTTATATTTGTAATGAACAGGAAGTTTGTAAGATTTAAAGTTCAAGTATATGAGTACATATGGTGGATTGTACATTTAAATAATGTATGTTTAATTTCTATGAGATTGTGGCCATCAAGTGAGGATGGAATGTATAAATCCTTATTTATATGAAGCATTATGAATATTAGGTGGGAAAAAGACTTAGAAAACAAAAGGGGCTATGTTGAAATTTTACGAAATTAAAAGATTTGTTAGGTGTGTAAAACACCCTTTAAATAGTTGGGAAATGTGCCAAAAAGGAGGGGTTAAAAACCTTAAAGAAATGGGCTAAAAATGGGAAAAAAGTAGCCTTCAAAACTTAGGAGAAAAAATTTAGAAAACAAAGAAAATTGACTGCTGGACAGAGAAATTTAGTCGCAGTCACTACAGTAAACTTGCAGGAAAATGGAAAAATCAGGTTGCAGTCGCTACAGTAGCACAGCCCAGGCCATGCCCAGCCCCTGTCGCGCGCCCAGCTGTGCCCTGCACTCCCTAGCCAACCTGCCCTTTCCGCGAGCACATGCATTCCCAACGCCTCTCCTGCGCAGCAGCCTCCTGACAGCCCTCCTGACATCCACCTTTGGCCACCCTATTGGGTCATGTTTGGCCAGTTCCTTAGACCAATTTTAGTATACCCTTTTGACCTATTCTTGGCCTATGTCTTAGGGCATTTGGGGCCAATTTGGGCCATTATTCCAAGGCATGTTTAAAGACATTTTTGGGTTATTTTGGAGACCATTCTTGAACATGACTTAGACCTATTTTGAATAGTAATTCGGGGAGATATCTAATTGGTATTAGAAAATCATTTTGGTTAAGTCTAATAACAAGTTTTCATTTCAAATCTTGGGGAACTAAATGCATAATCAACTGAATCAACCTTAATGATCTTTCATTTACTTTTCTTCTTTCATTTCACTCACTCCCCAGGTTTGTGAAAATGCAGGGCGTGACACACACAGCCGACACTATGTGTGTGAGAGAGAGTGTGTATAGTGCGTGTTATATATTATATTGTATATATATATATATATATATACAAATATCTCCTATTAATTAAAGTAAAGAAAAAGAAAACAGAAAAGAAAGAAAAGATCAAGGAAAACAGTCAACAAAAGAGGCTTGAAGGGGGGAGAAACCAAGAAGAGATAAAGAGAGGGGACTAAGGCGGTTGAAACTGCCTATATATATGTGTGTGCGTTTGGAGAGAAAATAGAAAAGAGAGAAGCAAATTTGGTGAAGCTATGAACTTTGGAGAGGCTCAGAAGTAAAGCCAAGAAGGAAGGAGTAAAGGGAGAAGAGATACTGTAATAGGAAAATCAGAAAAAGGTATGTAAGCTTGGTTTCTATTTTAATTTTTAGAAAGCATGATAAATAATTTGAAGTGTAGGACCCTATTAAGTATGAAATGAGGACCTTATTACGAAAATACAGTTGGCCGGAGCCACTATTTTTGTAACACCCCGACCTGACTAAGAATCATTAAATCACTAAATATTAATTAGTGACCGAAACTTTAAGTAATGAGGTCGATTTCGAACCCCAACACATGAACTTTCAGTGGAATCTCCCTTTTCAGTAAAATTCTCGGGAACCCAAGACAACTGTAAATCACTTTCATTGCAATCACTAACTTGTTTCTGTTGATCCCATTAAGACTGTACATTCTTACTTTAGTCGCCAAGCCTTGATTACGATTATAAAGTATAGACATGAAAAATGAATATTACATCCGATTAACATAGTGAATATAAAAATTTTATTATTTAACATAATAGTCACATGCCCATAAATATTATGCGTATACGAATATATGCTAAATACACATATTAATTGTGTATTATGAGTGGGTATAACCAAAATATGTAAATGAATATATAAATATAAAAAATTATTTATATGAATTAATGTAATTATATATTTAATGCGAATATATATTAAATGATATGCAAGTATATACATATATAGCAATACGGTTGGCTTATATATGTACTAGTACATCTATATATATATATATGTGTGTGTGTGTGTGTGTGTAAACTGAAGATTAAAGAAAAGAATTAACTATAAAGGGAAAAGAAATGAAAATAGAAGGAATGAAGTAGAAAAGAGCAGAAATCAATAGAAGCATATAGAAAGTTGGAGAGAGAATCAGTGGATGCTTACAAGCCATGCAGCTGTTCTCCATGAAATAAAGAGTAATAGCAGCCATGTGATGAGTGAGAAACCGTAGCCATGAGATGTTCTTCATGTAAAAATCAAAGCTAACAGGTGGCAATGTAACCCACCTCAAGTCGGTTTAGAAGAGATTTAAGAGGAGTGAAGTGTGTGGAAGTGAGGGAAAGACCAAGAGGAAGGAACCGAGGAGGAAATTCTGAGGAAACTAAAGAGGGAAAAATTTTTGGAAAGAAAACAGTCAAACAGGTAAATTTTTATTGAATTATGTTTGATTATGTTCAGATTTTAAGCATGCAAATATAAAGTCTTAATCTATATGCTATAAGTTATAATTTGCAAAGATAATGAAGGAAAATCATGTAGGATCGAGTAAGAAATATAGAATGATATGTTTGGAAACATTAGTGCAGGTCTGAATCCAAGTAAACCAAACCCAAATTTTTGTATTGGAACCTGATCTAAACCGTCCCAAAGTCTTAAAAATGTTAGACCGCGATCCAAAATCTCAAAGAATGAACCCAAAAACTTGAGTTGCAAGTTTCGGTCATGAAATCCCGTTCTTGTTTTAGACTTCTAAACCCATTTTTGAAGATAAGAACGTGAACCCCATGAAAAATGAGTCATTCCAGAAGAAACCCCATGAAATTTGACTCAAAAATGAGTCTATAGGTCCAAGTTGCAAGTTTTGGTATCATTTTCCAAACCACGACCACGAGCCCAAACTGGAACCCCAAACCAATGTCAAACCATCCCTTAATGTTGCAGAAATGGTTTAGAAGCAATAACAAAAAGTTTCAGTGGTGTAAAATTCACGAAATTGGAATATTAGGTTTGCAAAAATTAGGGCTACAGTGAGGGGAGTTGAGGGAACACGGTGAACAATGACATGTTATGGGTCGGATCTTGGGTCGGGTCCTAACCCGACGTTTTAATTTGGTATTGGGTCACTTAAAACTATGATGTTTTGGTTAAGTTTTTAAAATTTAAAATGTTAGGGCTGACGTCAGCATTACATTTTGAACCGATCAAACTGGTTGGTTTAATGAAACCCTAGACCGGTTCACTTAAAATGGAAATGAACCCATTGGTTCAGACCGAAAATTATGGAAAATTATATTTTGACCCCAAAACTTCTGGAAAATTTCACTATGGCCCGATTGAAATTGATTTAATATTAAATTAATAATATTTAAGTAAGGAAAATTTCAAAAATACCCCTAGGCCATAAATGAAGCAAATAAAGTCCAAATAAAATAAAAAAATAGTGTATTTTGACTATTTTGGACGTTCTGGACTCAATGGAAGGGTCCGTTTCACAAGATGGGACTCCAAAAAATAAGACACGCTAAAGTGTAAATTACCAAATTGCCCCTAACATGTCCGAAGCCAAATTAAAAGCCAAGAGAGTCTAAATTCACTTTCTTCAACGTTCCGGACTCAATGGTAAGGTCCATATTATGAAATAAAGTAAAAAAAAATATGGTACGTAAATATTAAGGAAGCAACCCTAAAAGTTAATGAAGCTACCAGAAGAGTATACGTTAAGAGAATAACGCTTAAGGTAAAAGTTAGGATTTAATACGATCTAAGCATAAATTAAGAACATCGATAGGAGATATTTGAAGTATATATGAAGTTAATAGATTATTTATGAATTATTTTTAGGAACTACAAAGGGGAAAGGAAAGGCACCGCAATAGAGCAACCTTAAGGACTAAGGTGAGTAACCCTGCATTTGAAGTGGAGATTTAACTCCATGGATTTGAAGATGTTTTAAATTTCAAAATATCCGAAGCATTGTGTTTTAAATTCAATATTTTGTGATTCCTGTTTTAAAATATTCTGTTCTTATAAATCCTATTGTGACATGCTCAGTGAATGATTTTTATTACAGTTCTCCTTGAAAATATTTAACATGTTTACATGTTTTGAAATTGTTTTTTCCAAGTATTTGAAAATTCTATCATGAAGTCATGAACATCATGTTTTAAATGCTCATAAAAAAAAAAAAAAAGCATTTCTTGAAGAATTCATGTTCAAATGCTCATAAAAAGTATTTCTTGAAAAAGCTGAAGTTTTGCAAGATAATGATGCATAAGCATCGCAAATTATTGAGCACCCTTCGGGTTCTCAATCCAGAAGAATGCCCAGTAGCAGGATCTGATCCCCTAGGCATGAGATCTCTTAGAAGTAAAACGGGACTGTGGTTCGAAACAGATTCCACCTAATCAAAGAAAAAAGATGACAAACGCTTTTGAAAATGGAAGCAGGTTTTACCCCTATTTTCACTATGCATGTTTATATGTTCTGAAGTGCAAATACTCTATTTGAAGAAGTATATGTTTAGCTTGAATACTTTAAATGTTTCAAAGTTATCTGTTTTATGCATATACTCTGTGTTCAAAGTATACGAGTAATTGGTAGTGAGTATTTTATAAACTCTCATGTGCGAAACCACTGCCAATTAAAACCCATGACAAATGCTGGAATTACTCACTGGGCTTCTTGAAGCTCACCCCCTTCCCTAACATTTTTCAGGTAACAATGATGATTAGGAGTCTTGCCCAAACTTAAGGACTGGTGATCAACAGCTCCATTTTGATCAAGGACTTTTGGAAATACTAGGACCCGTAGATGGTCAAATTTTGATGTAGTAGATTTTGAACAAATGTGTACTTAAGCCCATGAGGCAATCAAATATGCAATATATATAAAACTTTAGAATTTTATTTATGCTCTGAATGTATATTCATGTGTACCGCTATGAAGAACGGCAATACCGGGCAGATGTGCGAAAGAGTTAAATAAAGAAAGAAAAGAAAAAAAGTTTCACGCTTCCGCAACCACAGGCCGCACCGCTGTCCGATACTGCTAGTTTATACGAGCCTTGCCCTAAACCCTCGGCCAAAGGGTGGCGGTTGCGATACGAGATCTGCACAGGGTGGGTTTCGGGTCGTGACAGTTTTTCCTCATTTCGTGAGGATATAATGGACCAAATGAAAAACTAGCCCTAGATATGTATTCCTCATAAAAAATGGAAGAGGAACCTATTGAAAAAGGGTCAAAATTTGATCGGAATAAGGTCGTCGGTGCTGGAGAAGACGCTGGAGACCCACCGAAACCCTACCTGGATAAGCGGGGGAGACAATAAACAGTGTTATCCAAGACAGCACCGTTTGGTGTTATTTAAGAATAAAGCTGCGTCATTTTTAGTTAGAACTATTTTAAATTTAAAATTAAATTGGGACTGTTTGGTTATAAGCTTAAGAAATTAGATTGGGAATTAGATTGGAGATGGGGATATCCTATTCCAATTTTAGGATTAGTCGCTTATTTGGGTTTAAAGAATTAAAATGCGCGGGGGTGCTGCCCCTACGAGTCGAACACTGAACCAACCAAAGCCAAGGAACCTAACCAGGGGTACATGGGCCACTGAGCCACTGAGGCCCATATGGCCATCTACTGCTGATTATATATATTTATTATTTAATTATTTAATTTATTTAAATTGATAAATAAATTAACTTAATTAAGGAAATTAAAAGAAATTAGGACGTAGTCCAAAATTTATAAAAGAATAGTGTTTTATTTATGTATCGAACATTCTAAAATTGGTAAAAGGGTCTGTTTTACGAGACACATAAAAGTGCAAAATGACTGTTTTGCCCTTTTTAGTACAAATGTTCGAATTGAGTTTCGCGAAAGCCTAAACCGACTTTCTTCGACGTTCTGGATTCAATAGTAGAGTCTATTTTAGTAAAATAGAAACTTATAGCATAGAGACATAAAATTTGATGAATAGCATAGTTCAGGTAACGATAGACTGAGACGTATTTTATGAATCTTAGGAACACCGAAGGGCAAGGAGAAAGAAATCTAGACCTTCTAGTTAGAGACAGTAAGAGGTAAGTAATATCTAATCTCTACATGTGATACTTTCCAAGCCAAGTCAATAGTTCTTTTCGTATATTACTTATTGTATTCCATACATGCTAGAGGTTATTGAGCCACATTGATATTGTCCTATCATGTAAAAATGTTTATTGATTTCTATATATATCTTGATCATCATTGTACACTTGTGCATAGAGTCCTTTTTGTACACTTGTACCTAGGGCCATGAGGGCCAGACAGTTATATTCGAAGCAGTCTAGTAACCATAGCCTCGAAAACTATCGTTACGTCAGATTGCCTAGAATCAGTTATTATTCTATTCTACTCTTCGTCGAAGATAGCATGATCCCTAATATATTATTAGTGCCGGATTTGTGCTCAGTCACAACTCCATCTTATGCTATTTATGACCCTCGAGTCAAGGTTCCGAGTGGAATATTTGCTACGCTGCTATGTGAGGCATAGGACATAGAGTCACATTGTATACAGAGTTGTATTATTCAAAGAGCCTGCGTGGAACTAATTATGAGCTAAGGGGGATTTCTAGGCCCCACGAGTGCATCTCTTTTTGTTGATATCACTATCTTTCATTATTGATTATCATAGTTTGATCATGTTATTTTATTATGAATGATCATGAGACTTTACAGCTTTCATTTGAGTGCTTACAATTCATACTTGAGATAGCTCATGACTGTAGCAATATGACATTGTTAATAGAGTAGCTTTATCTCGTTATCTTTTGAGCTTCTATCATCTGATATTGAGTTCTATATTCATTGACTGGCTAGCACTTCTATATACACTGGTACACATGGCAGAGCAAAGGAATACTTACTGAGTTTTCATAGCTCATATAGATACTACATTCATTTTCAGGCACAGATATCGAGAGGTGGACATTACTTTTGAAGTTGCAAGTGTAACATTTAGTACAGTCTTGTAACTCCTATGTCATCCACATCTTGGGGATGAACAGTTGTTAAAGAATTTTATAGTCTGAACAGTTGTTAAAGAATTTTATAGTCTATGTTTTGAGAACCTTATATATATCATATACAACTTTTTATTTATTTTTTTAAGTCTTCCGCTATTTATACCTTGATAGTTGTTGCATGTTAGTAGCACTGATTGTGTAGCAAGTTAAGATCCGATTCGACAGCAGCGTTGGGTCGGGTTTGTGACACGAGATTCGCATAGGGTGGGTCTCGGGACGTGACAGGGGTGTTATAGGTCGCTTCTCTTGAGACAAGACTGCCTCAATGCCAATTCAACTTACATTACACTCCACCTCAAAGATCTTGTCAAATCTAGGTAAGTCCAAAACTGAAATGGAGCACAACTTCTCTTTAATCAAGGCAAAGATATTTTTAGTCTCTTCACCCTAATTAAACTTTCCTTTCTTCAAACATTCTATGATTGGAGTTGTAGTTGCACTAAAATTGTGAATGAATCTATGATAGAATGTTGTTTGGCCGTGAAAAACCCGAACATCACCAACTATTTTAGATGTTGGCCAATCTCGAATTACTCGCACCATCTCTTCATCCACATGAATCCCGTCTACACTAACCACATAGTCCAAAAATAATAAACTATTAGTCATAAAACTACACTTTTTAAGAATGATGTACCATTTATTTTCCAACTGTACTATTAGGATGTGCCATAGATGATCAAGGTACTCCTCCTCAGATTTTTTTGTAGATAATGATATCATCAAAGTAAAAAACAGTACATTTTCCAACAAAAGGCCTTAAAGTCTCGTTTATGACTCGCATAAAAGTACTAGGTGCATTGGTTAAACCGAAAGGCATCACCAGTTACTCATACAAGGCATCACCAGTCACTCATACAAGCCATCCTTTGTCTTTAATATGGTCATCTATTCATCACTAGGCCTAATTCAAATCTGATGGTAGCCACTATGACTATCAATCTTGGAAAACAACTTTGAAACCTCAAGCATATCACATGAGTCATCAAAGTTTGGACTAGGAAATCTGTACTTAATGGTGATCTTGTTAATGGCTCTAGAATCTATGCACATACGTCTACTACTATCATGACCCAAACCCACCCTATGCGGATTAGGGGTTCGTGACCGGGTCTACGGCCTGTGGGTCGTTCCCCGTCAATAGGATCTGAAATACTAAGTAAGTTTCAACAAAACATTTTTTTTGAGACATTAGTTAAAACTGGTAGCATAGTCAGGTCACCATTTAATACATGCCAAACGAACATTAGTGTTTATAAGTACAGATCCTCTAAAAACACACTGCCAGGACCGTGGTGACATGGGAGAAATTAAGACCTTCCAGTATTTAATTTAGTACAAAAACTCACCAACAGAGAACTACCATGGCTAGCGATGTCTAAGCCTCCGGAGTGCCTGAAGGTTCCCCTACTTCTTGTTGCCCTGAAAAAATATAAGAGAGGGATGAGCTAACAAAGCCCAGTAAGTAATTTCCCAGCTTTAACATGGGTTAGGGTTAGTTCACAAGGATAATGAGGAAAAAGATAACAGATAGCCAAGAAAAGATATCATGTATAAATATAGCCAGTCACCGAGGTACAACAATAATGACCCGAGGATCCAAAAAGGCATATCCCAAGAAATGTTGCAAGAAGGAAATGACAAAGTCCATCAAATGGGATCTAGCCTACCATGATGAATCGCTGCCATATACAAAACGTTAGCCAATCAAAAGTACAACATGCTTGCATAGAATATGATCATCTAACGAGTACCAAAAATATGTCGTCATCGAGTGAAGTATAACATGATTGCAATAATGTGATCATTCACATGGCATAGAATATGATCACTCAATGAATACCAAAGATATATCATCATCGAGTAAAGTATAACATGACTGCAATAATATGATCATTCACAGGGCATACAATATGATCATTCAACGAATACCAAAGATATATAGTCATCGAGTACTAACAACCCAAAATGCGTGAATCACTTGGGGCCAGCATACCCAATTGTAACGCACATTCAGATTCGCCTCATTATCCCGGGCTTACTGAATAGCGCCAGAGCTCTCTCATTACAAGTCCCGTAGGACACAATAGACCCCAAAGGGTCTTTCCCCCACACAATTCTATGAATAGATGGGCCGTTGTGACTGAGCACAACCCCAAGCACATATAAAGTATCATGATCATGTTACTCTCCACAAGAACAAGGATGTGGATCGTAAGCAATTAGTTCAAGGTAACATAATATAACGATAGCTTTCCACAGGTATGTTGCCGGGCTGCCGAGAACAACCATATCTCAATCGACGATGCATAAATATATGAGACCAACAAGATTTCCAACAACAAATATATTACAAGATCATGACACGGTATACATGATGGTATAATATGCTCAAGCATCAACAAGTCAAGATCACAAAATGATATAGGCAAGTAAGTCGAATCTGACGGACATACAAGAACAAATAATCACAAGTCAATTGGCATCAATCAAAGAGATCATATTCATTGAGTAATCACAAGTAGATTGGCATCAATCAACGAAATCAAGTTCATCGGTGGGTAATAGAGTACAAGTTTGGTAGCATATGAAAATAACAATGATTGTCTGGGAATAACCCATATTAAAGTATTAGAATTACTTACCTCAGTTTCTTAGTATTGCTTTCTCAATCAGGCACCACTATTGTTACCCCATAGCTTATTTTTAGTTCTGTTGCTTAGGTGGTCCTATAATCATGGTTCCAAAAATTGTACAATGAATTAGTACCCATTTTTGTCCCAAACATAGTTATGCAATGCTTTAAGTTCCTTTGAACTTAGTCTATTTGGTTAAGTGTTTTTAATTCCCCGTTTCAGGGTTTCAACTTATGTTATTAAATTTCTTAAGTAGGCTTAGTAGCTGTCAGAATAATATTTTAAGTCATTTTGACTCTAGTCGTTATCAATTAAGCATTTATTTGACCTTAGGGCAAAATAGTAATTTTGTCATCCCTACCCCGGACCCTATCGTGGTCCTTAGAATATTCCCATCAGCTTATATGTAAAGTTCTAAGTCTTTTGGACTTCATTTGGTATCTGATTTTGATCATCAGAACACATCGTCATTTCTTGTTTTATACTTTAACTGTTCCGGAGTCTTATTCAGCCCCTTAATTTATATCATTATACTTATGACAATTAATCATGGCAGATTGGCCCTTATTCGGCCTTTAATTTGTAATTTCTATTCTCAAGGGTATTTTGGTCATTTCCTATTTGATGATATTCTGACCCTAAATTTTTATTTAGTCACATGTGAGTTCATAATTATTTGGGCTTCCATCGGTATCAATTCATTCCAATTTGGACTTTATTTGAACTTCGTACGGTACTAAGGGTATTTTGATAATTTTATATTTTCACGCATCACATTTTTTGGTACTTCGTTTGCTAGTACAGACTCTACCGTTGAGTCCAAAGTGCCCAAAATAGTCAGACTATGCCCCTCTTTGACATTCATCTGGCTTTTGGAATACTAAGGGTAAAATTGTCATTTTGATGTTTCACGTGTCGATGGATTTTGAGACCTTGTTTCACAAAATGGATCCCGTCATTGGGTCCGGAATGTCCCAAAATGTTAAAGTACATAATTTTATAGTCATCGGAAGTCCATTTGATCACAGAACTAATCATCAAGACATATTTGGAATTATCCTGGTTCGTCTAAATGTATTTTTCAGGATTTATTTAAATTTCACGGACCTCACCATTGGGCCTAGAGCATCTGACATAATTAAAATAGGCTACCTTTTATTTTTAATTGGTCTTGGGTACCATTAGGGGTAGTATAATCATTTACGATTTGCGTGTCTGTAATTTTCAGGACTTAATTTCCCAAATTGAAATTTACCATCGAGTCCGGAATGCCCGAAATAGTAAGAATACGCTATTTATTTATTTAATTTGGGCTTCATTTGAGTCATTTAGTGTCTAGGGGTAAAATAGTCATTTTACCCAATTAATAAAATAATTAAATAAATTATTTTATCATTTTATTATTATTCAAGGGCTCATTTGAATTAATTTTCCAAAATTTGAGTCACAACAGAATTTATCAACAGTTGGGGGTCAAACCGTAATTTAACAGAAAGTCTTGGGGTCATAAACTAATTTCAAAAAAGTTTGGGGTTCAAAACAGAATTTCAGAAAAGAGGGTTCAGAACCGTCCGGTTTTAGGGTTCAATCAGTTGAACAGGTCCAAAACCTTTAAAAACCATCCGGTTCACTTCCTATCACTACATCATGCTGATGTCATGATGACATCAGCTTTATTAAACAAAACGGTAACGTTTTGTTTAAGTTGAGATCCGTTTTGAACGGTCAGGACCCGAACCGCTTTTTAACCCGATACTCGACCTGCAATACTGTTCATTGTCTTCCTCGTCAAGGAAAACATGAACCAAACCAAACCCTAAACCTTTCTTCTCAATTTTATGGTGTTTAAATCATCTAATCCCTTTGCTTTCCACCCCAAAGGGTTTCTGGGACCTCATCGTCAGTTATACATCCATTTTGTGGCTCGAATCTAAGGATGGAGTTCGGTCCAACCCACTAGCGTGTGAACCTGCAACTCCTCCATACGTGCTTGTTTTTGGCTCAAAACCTTTGGGGTTTCTCCTGTTGTAATCTATCCATCATGGGGTTCAAGCCCCCATTCTCAAAATCAGATTTAATCTCATGTTTTACAAGTTGTAATTCAAAACCGAAATCTACATGTCTGATTTTCTATGGCCATACGTGGTCTTTTTAGTCGCGGCCCACTATTTTCTTAACCCTTACAACATGTAGATCAGGTCTAAGTAAGGCCAAATCTGTTTGGCTTAGGTTGATTCAAACTTGCCCCAACCAAGGTCCTCCAATGGCGGTTAGGGTCTGGGTCACTTGGTTTAAGGTGATCTGAGGCCCTAGGTTGGCTCCTTTTCTACTCTCCCTCACATGATGCATTGATTTTAGCCATGCATGCAACAAAAACTTTAAAACAGATTGTGTATGTGCTAAAATTTTAGAGAGAAGAAAAATAGTGTTTTTACCTCACGGGTCTAAGAAACTCAGCTCTCTTCCTTTCTCTATTTCTCCCTTCTTCCTCCTCCTCAGAAATCCTCTATCTCTCTCTCTCTCTCTCCCTCTGTATGGCTGAATGGTTGTGTGGGTGTGTGTATATAAATATGTATATTTAATATATACATGATCATTACAACTCCTGGTTGCCCCAACCACCATGGTACTCCCACATTGCTTCTTGCAGTAGCTTGCATGAATATATCTATGCCCCTAGGGCTGCTGTTTGCAATAGACCATCATGCTGCCACATGTATACACACACACACGTATATATATAAGATATTTTATGATTATTATCTTTATAATTTTTATTTATTCTATTCTTATTTTGTGCTCTAGATTATTTTCTTTATGTACATATTTGTATTTCATGGGTAATATGTGACACAAAGTTACGTGGTAGCCCAATGGTTAAATTTTTTAGAGCTAATTGCTTTATTCATTTTGGTCAAGGGTTCAAAAACTCATTGGCCTCAATGTTGGTTTACTTTTTTCCATTTTGTCCCTATGCCTTGTTTAGCAATATACCCTAACTTCCTATATATATATATATATATATATATATATATATATATATATATATATTTTTTTCTCCTCATGAATTTTAATTTTTCGCTCTTCGTGCATCAGTCTAATAATTCATAGTCTTATTTATTAGGACATTTTTTTCTCAGGGTCAACCTTGTTAATTTAAGGTCTCGACATTTTGAAATTATCATTGTTCCCGATTAAATTTTCTTAATTATTCTTTTTAAGGTCACAAATTAATAATTAGTGGCTTAATTATTATTTAATCGGTTCAGGGTGTTACAACCACCATTCTTCTTTGGCCTTAACAAGGCTAGAACTGCACAAGGACTCGTGTTCTCTTAAATGAATCTTTTTTCTGCTAGTCTTCTGTATTCGCTCTAAGAATCTTTCGTCCTTTTAGACTCATTCTCTAATATGCTAGATTTGGAAGGCTTCCATAGACACTAGATTAATGTGGTGTTGAATATCCCTCATTAAGGGCAAGCAATTGGCCATACCATCAGAAACTAACTTGCGAAACTTCTCCAACAATGGCTGCATTTTTCTAGCACAACCACTGATGTTTCTACCTTTGGATCTTTATCACCAATGCTTTAACCACCAAAGCATAAACCTATTATACCTCTTTGATCTCATTCATGAATTTCGCTTTAGACATGGCCAAGACCAACATGGATTACCCTTCCACTTTATAAGAACTATTAGTCACAAAATTAGATGTTGAAGGGGTCATGAAAATTTTACATGCTTCCTATGTGAACATATAAACATTATCTTTGCCTCTATAAGTAATATCAACATCATACTCTTATAGCCTCTTTAATAGCACATTACTAGTATTCATATTAACCACGTCACAAATTAATTCATCATGATAATGTTTACCAATTAAAATTGGAACACGAAAATTTTTTGTTACCTTCACCATTGGTCCCTTCTTAATCCATCTGATTTCATAAGGAGAATGATTTTTTTGTAGGCAGCTACATGTGATCCACCTACTTCTTAACCAAAAAATTCTTCCATATTTCATTATCAACAATTAAACTCCAGACCTTTTGATTAACTATACAAAAAGATCAAAAGATGTTGTGGCGTTGGCTCGTATCTAACTACTTTGATACGTACAACAATCGTTGCACCACACAGTTGTCTCGCTCTCCATTTTCTTCAACGAATTATGCCCCCTCGTAGAAATCATCATCTCCAACAGTTTCTTTTTCATCTACTTCCTTCATAGCCTCTTCATCCTTAACATAATCAATAGGCCATCAATCCGGACAACTATTAAAGTGATGTACGCGTTTCCCACAGTGGTAACACTTGCCAGTTGTTGGCCTGGCATAAGGATTTTCATTTGAAATGGCAATTGCCTTCTTTGGAGGGCATCTTTAGAACTTTCCTTTGTATAGGTTGTTCCTTGTGACATGATTTGGACAAGTTGAGCAAGAGATTGCATTACTTTTCTGCTATCACTTGCAACAAGTGATTATTCTAGAAAACTCATGTGAAAGGGTAATGAATTTCCATCCCTTCTCTCCCTTTCCAAAAGTTTTACCTTCAACGCCATGTTATAGACCTCATCAATAGTCTATACAACTTGCAAGCCAATACTATCATGAATTGAAGGCTTCAGTGTGTTCATACATAGTGCCACCCTTTGTCTGTCCGTCTCAGCCAGATTATTATGATCAAACACTATTAAATTCTATCGTATAATCGAAAATGGAACAATTACCTTGGTTAAAATTCTAGTATAATTGGAATAAGTATTGCTTACAATTTGGAGGGTGGAATCTTTCCATTATATATTGCTTCATATTTCTCTAGGTCTGTATTGGTTGCTTTCCTCGTTGCTATCAATTTCACTGCAATTGATCCCACAAAACTACTGCACCACCCTTCAATTTAAAGTCGACAAGTTTGACCATCTTGGCTTTTGGAACCTCCATCATATTCAAAAATCGATTAGCTTCAAAAAGCTAATCAAGGAATTCCTCAATGTTAAGATTTCCATTGAAATTCACTATATCTGTCTTCAGCCAATAATACTTGAACTCGCGATTCCATCTCACATGTCTATGCACATCGTAGCCCTCTTCGCCATTAGAATCTAAAAATCCTCGATAAGCGGGTGATTTTTGGGGATGTTGGTCTGGTACAAATTTGTCAACATGCTAGCCTCAAACAACTCTTATGGCCTAGCTCCTATCGATTGAGGGGTCTTTATTGGCATTAAGATTAACTCCGATAAACATCTCACGGATCATACCAAGATAATCATTGACTTGCGTGAATTGCTGCCTATGTTCATCAATCACGGCCCGTAAAGCCTTTGTCACGCAACCAACATTAATGGGATTTGTGTTTTCAACTCTATCATTTGTCATCTAGTCAGGCAAATCCTCGTTCTTACAGTAACTAATGAATGACAAAAATGTGAAAGGAATCGAACACGTTGAGTTCCTTGAAAACCAAGTAACACGAGGATTACTCACCCAACAATAGAATAAATCTATGAATTAAAAATTTGATATATTATTTAAAATTTCAATAGTAAATACTTATTACATTATATTTATATAGCTAAAAGACTACTAATTTGAATAGGAAACTACTAATCCGATTAAGAAACTATTAATGCTAAACTAAATAAAAATAGGAAACCAAAATACCCAAAAAATGGGTTAAAATTTTTTCACCTTAGGTTATATCGAGTCTTCAAGGATCCGCCAGTTATTCTAAATCAATGTGGATATTTGTATTATCTTTTAAAACCACTTCTAAGAATCACACTTAGTTACAAGATGGTTCATAAATGAGATAGAATTATGATAACCCTACTGATGCTGCACTTTTCGACTCGCAAGAGATCTGGGCTCCGCGACCTGTAGAACACTCAAAGAGGGGGATCAGAGGGCCACCGGATTGGCTCCGGCGGTAGCCGCTCCGATGCTTAAGTAAGTAAACTGAATTGAAAAGACTGTATTGAAAGCCAAAGAATGAGCATGAAAATAAAGCGTACATTTAGGGTTTAATTTATAGGCCGTGGCTTTCCTAAGTTGATTAGGATTCGGAGCCATGAAAGTATGGATTTGATCATCAGAGATAGTAGTTTCCTTGTTGGAAATTGCACTATAGATAGAGATAAACATGTGTAATAGTTTCCTTGTTGAAGACTGTTTCCTTATTCCCTGCTCAGGCAGCCGCTAAGGCGGTGATGAGCTTTGGAGTGTTGCTTTGGAGTCCTGTGATTAACTCCGTGACCTTTATCTGGATATGTATATGGTCTAGAGGCATGTGCTCGGCCACTTCCGATCTTTCAGTCTGTCTTGAATGGCCGAGCGCTAGCCACTGGCCGAGTGTGAGCTGAGGTTAGCCGAGCGTGAGCTTAGCCGAGCGTGAGCTGAACTATAGACATACGTGTCGAGTGATGATTGGTCTTGCTCTTTTGTGGTATATCAGTTACTCCCCCCCCAAGTCCTAGTTCAATGTTAACGAGCAACTAGGGCTAGGCCTTTTCGAAGGGTCATAAGTCTTGTTTGTTCGTTTTTCGAGGCGACTGTTGGTGCGTTATTTATTGCACAGCCGAAGGTTGGGTTTTTTCCAAGGCCATCATTGTACTGAACCGATGGTTGGGTTTCTTAAAGCCATCATTGTACCGAACCGTCATGGCGGTTCGGCTTGGTAATCCCCTCTGATACTGTGCTTATAAATACAGGGAGAGATTTGAAATGTCCTTTTCCCCATCATTTTCACTATGCCAGAAGATTTTTCCGCCATTGTTGGTTTGTGCGACCTTGAAGAATACTGGTTGTCTGAGGCTCTGGTCTAGAACAGGTTCGACCGATCTTCCTCTTCTTTTACTTCTTCCTCTTTTAATTTTGAGAGTAATGTCTACTCCTTTTGAATCTTCTAACGCTAGTGAGGGCATAGGAAATCCCTTGGAGACGGCCATGCCGTCTTATGTAGAAAATGTAGGTGATTTTATCGCCGAAGATGCTGGGGAAGGTCTGTCGGGACTCCCCACAGTCCTGAGACTAGGATAGTTGACGCCTTCATAGAGCCCCGAGACAGGGCGGGGGAAACCTCTGGCAGGTCTCCCCATAGAGAAGAGGGCGAAAGTGCTGTTACCTAGAAGCTTGTTGGATGAGTGGAGGGTGAAGTACAATTTTTCCCCAAATGTTACCTGTAGGGTACCGGGCCCAATGGATCGCCCCTATGATGTTAAAGCTGGGGAGATCTGTGTTTATCTTGCCTGGTTTGAGATGGGTTTAAGGCTTCCATTGCCTGATTTGGTTAGGCAGTTTTTCTGTTGGTTTAAGCTCTGTCATGCAGACCTTAACTTCAATAGTTGGCGGCACCATTTAGGTTTTATAGTGTTAGGGCATCAAAATAATATAGATGTATCCGTAGATCTGATCCGTAGTAATATGGATCTAAAGTATATGAAGGCAGAGGGCCTTTTTTACATGTCTTTTGAGAAGGGGTTCCGACCTCTATCCTCTGTACCCACTTCTAATAAAACATGGAAGAAGTGGTATTCTTTGTTGGAGGAGGATGGGAGCGTGAAGACTTCCAAGATCGTGTCTCTGACATTCCCTCATACCACGGGTCATAAGGGTGAGGCTTATTTCCTTAGGTTATTTTAGCTTTGTTATGCCTTCCGAGCTGAATGAACTGAAATGCTATTTCTTGTTTATGTGCAGTCAGGAGTGCTTGGAGGAGGTCTGAGTTTACTGACAAGCTCCAAGATCAGTATCGTGAGCTTCTTTCGACCTCTAACCTGAGCTCACACCGTCATTGTCACTCCAAAAAATCTGATGGTCGCTCGTACTGATGAGCTCAGAAAAAGGTTGACATCGAGGTGGGCAGAGGCGGAGGCACAAGTGGCGGGGGAGGCTTCCTCCCAATTTGAGCCCGAGCCTCCTCTTCAGGTAAAAAGGAAGAGGTTAATTTCTGGCTCGCCCAAGCCACCTCCTGCCGAGGCTGAGAATGAGGCCGAACCTACTATTCCAGTCTCGGTAGTTCCCCCTACCCCTTCTATTCCGAGCAAACGAGCTGGGAAGGGGAAGGCGTCTGCTTCTCCGTCCGAGCCGTCTGATGAGTCGTACTATCAGATTGCCAAAAAGGCCTTTGACCAAATATGATCTAAGGGCCCTCATCGGTACAGGGGGGATAACCTTGCAAAACTGATGAACGAGATGATGAATCTCCAAATGAAGGTAACTTCTGAAGCCTTTTCTTGTCTTTTTTTGTTTGTTCCTGCGTTCGGCTTAACCTGTTTGCTTTGTGTTATGCAGAGTATACATAGTTTGGCTGCTCTGATGGTGACTCCTCTGAGCTTTAAGGAGGCCGACAAGCTGAAGGCCGAGCTGGATGAAGTGAGGCTGGAGCTTGGAACGGCTCAAGTCCAAGGCTTATGCTGCCGAGGAGAATCTGAAGGAGGCTGGCAATAACCTTGCCATTGTGGAGTCCGAAAGGGACCTTTATGCTCGGCAGGTTGAAGGGCTTCAGAGGGAGTTGCTTGACCTTCAAAAGTTCCTTCGATCAGAGGCTTCGGGAGGCAGTTGATCATACTGAGACTGAGATTGAGACTGGTCTATCTCAATGAACAGACCCCCCAGGTCTGGTCCATCTTAAATATACAGACTCAGGTCTGGTCCATCTTAATGCACAGACTCTCAGGTCTGGTCCAATCAATGCACAACCCCCTAGGTCTAGTCCATCTTAATGCACAGACTCATGTCTGGTCCATCTTAATGCACAGACCCCCAGGTATGGTCCATCTTAATGCACAGACTCTCAAGTCTGGTCCATCTCAATGAACAGACTCTCAAGTCTAGTTCATCTTAATGCACAGACCCTAGGTCTGGTCCATCTTAATGCACAAACCCTCAAGTCTGGCCCATCTTAATGCACAGACCCTCAGGTCTGGTCCATCTTAATGCACAAACCCTCTGGTCTAGTCTATCTTATTAACCCTTGAAGCCTTGTATCCATTACAAGTGTTATAGGCTTGGTTCATCTAAGTGTACAGACCCCCAGGTCTGGCCCATTTTTCTCACCTTACCGACCTTTATAAAAACCTTGTTTTATTTCCAAGTGTTGCAGGACAGTATATTATGAATCATTAAGTACGTGTGACTCTTCAGAAATCCTAACCTCAGCTCTGCACAGATCTCACAGAACTGAGGCTCGGGGGGGGGAGAGGGGAGTAACTGATGAGCCATAAAACGACACCTCCAGATCTGGATAGCAGAGTTGTCCTTCAGAGTTGCTGCCTCCATTACATAACTCCAGAGCTGCCTACAGAGTAGCTAAGCTGCCTCTAGAGCAGCTACAAGCTGAGCTGCCTCCAGAGCAGTCTTCTAGAGCAGCTACGAGCAGAGCTGCCTCCAGAGCTGCTACGAGCAGAGTTGCCTCCAGAGCAGCTACCAGCAGAGCTGACCTCTAGATAAGCTGCCTATAGAGCTGACCTCCAGAGCAGCTGCAACCAACAACACTGGCCTCCTAGAGCAGAAGGGGTTCCGAACTGGTCATCGCCCTCCATAAACTTCCGACCTCAGAATAAGGAATATATCTTAGAGTGCAAGCCTTTCAGATAGGAAAGAAATCCTATCTCAATTAGGAAGATTATCACATATCTCTTAAACTTATCAAGCAAGAAAGGAATTCTATTCAAAATAGAAAACTACTAAAATCAATGACTCTCAACCCTATAAATAAAGGGGACAGGTATGCTCAAAAGATATTCAATCTCACATTCAATCACATATACAATCATTCTCTTTTACACATACTTTTTATATTCCCTCTTTACTGACTTGATCGTCGGAGGGTCTTCCTTCTCTTTATCTGGTCCTTTTTGTCGAATCGTCGAATTACTACCGGTGCTATTTTTTGCAGCATCAGTCTAAGCTCGTGATACTGATCTTGGAGCTCGTCAGTAAACTCAGACCTCCTCCAAGCACTCCTGACTGCACATAAACAAGAAATAGCATTTCAGTTCATCAGCTCGAAAGGCATAACAAAGCTAAAATAACCTAAGGAAATAAGCCTCACCCTTATGACCCGTGGTACGAGGGAATGTCGAGACACGATCTTGGAAGTCTTCATACTCCCATCCTCCTCCAACAAAGAAGTATCACTTCTTCCATGTTATATTAGAAGTGGGTACAAAGGACAGAGGTCGGAACCCCATCTCAAAAGACATGTAAAAAAAGCCCTCTGCCTTCATATACTTCAGATCCATATTACTACGGATCAGATCTACGGATACATCTACACTATTTTGATGCCCTAACACTATCAAACCTAAAAGGTGCTGCCAACTATTGAGGTTAAGGTTAGCAGGACAAAGCTTAAACCAACAGAAAAACTGCCTAACCAAATCAGGCAATGGAAGCCTTAAACCCATCTCAAACCAGGCAAGATAAACACAGGTCTCCCCAGCTTTAACATCATAGGGGCGATCCATTGGGCCCGATACCCTACAGGTAACATTTGGGGGAAAATTGTACTTCACCCTCCACTCGTCCAACAAGCTCTGGGTAACAGCACTTTCGCCCTCTTCTCTATAGGAAGACCTGCCAGAGGTTTCCCCATCCCTGTCTCGGTGCTCTATGAAGGCGTCAACTATTCTAGTCTTAGGACTATAGGGAGGCCCGACAGACCTCTCCCCAGCATCTTCGGTAGTAAAACCACCTACATTTTCTACATAAGACGGCATGGCCGTCTCCAAGGGATTTCCTACGCCCTTCACTAGCGTTAAAAGATTCAGAAGGAGTAGACATTACTCTCAAAATTAAAAGAGGAAGAAGCAAAAGAAGAGGAAGATCGGTCGAACCTGTTCTAGACCAGAGCCTCAGACAACCAGTATTCTTCAAGGTCGCACAAACCAACAATGGCGGAAAAATCTTCTGGCACAGTAAAAATGACAGGGAAAAGGACATTTCAAATCTCTCCCTATATTTATAAGCGCAGTATCAGAGGGGACCCACCAAGCCGAACCGCCATGACGGTTCGGTACAATAATGGCTTTGAGAAACCCAACCATCGGTTCAATACAATGATGGCCTTGGAAAAAACCCAACCTTCGGCTGCGCAATAAATGACGCACCAACAGTCGCCTCGAAAAGCGAACAAACAGGACGCATGACCCTCCGAAAAGGCCTAGCCCTAATTGCTCGTTAACATCGAACTAGGACTTGGGGGGGAGTAACTGATATACCCCAAAAGAGCAAGACCAATCATCATTCGACAAGTATGTCTATAGTCCAGCTCACGCTCAGCTAAGCTCAGCTCACGCTCGGCCATTCAGGACAGGCTGAAAGATTGGAAGTGGCCGAGCACGTGCCTCCAGAGCATATACATATCCAGATAAAGGTCACGGAGTTAATCACAGGACTCCAGGAGCTCATCACCGCCTTAGCGGCTGCCGAGCAGGGAATAAGGAAACAGTTTCCAACAAGGAAACTGCTACACATGTTTATCTCTATCTATGGTGCAATGTCCAACAAGGAAACTGCTATCTCCGATGATCAAATCCCTACTTTCATGGCTCCAAATCCTAATCAACTTAGGAAAGCCACGGCCTATAAATTAAACCCTAAAGGTACGCTTTATTTTCATGCTCATTCTTTGGCTTTCAATACGGTCTTTTCAATTCAGTTTACTTACTTAAGTATCGGAGCGGCTACTGCCAGAGCCAATCCAGTGGCCCTCTGATCCCCCTCTTTGAGTGTTCTACAGGTCGCGGAGCCCAGATTTGTTGCGAGCTGAAAAGTGCAGCATCAGTTCGGCTTGCAAGAAATCTGGGCTCCGCGACCTGTAGAACACTCAAAGAGGGGGATCAGAGGGCCACCGGATTGCCTTCGGTGGTAGCCACTCCGATGCTGAAATAAGTAAACTGAATTGAAAGGACTGTATTGAAAGCCAAAGAATGAGCATAAAAATAAAGCGTACCTTTAAGGTTTAATTTATAGGCCGTGGCTTTCCTAAGTTGATTAAGATTCGGAGCCATGAAAGTAGGGATTTGATCATCGGAGATAGCAGTTTCCTTGTTGGAATAACTTGCAAGATATAGGAAAGGAGTTGGGAGTTGAGATCATCAATCAAAAAGATACTTAAGTTACACACCTTATAATTCAATCATGTGTGAATCTTGTATATCATTTATTTGGTTGAATTTATATATGTGTGTATGCACAAAAATATGAATATGTAAAGATTTAGGCATCAACAAAAGATTATCATTTGAAATGTAAAAATATCACAGTTAAATCATTAGTAAAAGGTTTTAAATTACCTTAAATATCATTAACTTGAAATTTTTGGGAGATTACCTATTACTGTGGTTCAAATTTTCTACTATTAGGAAAAATAGGTGAATTGGTAAAAATTTGAAAGCTAAGGAACAATAGATTCACATCCTTTTATTGGATTGATTCATTGTGCATAAATATTTTACCAATAAAAGAAAGTTTTTGATAGTTTCTTTGAGATATAAGCACCAATGTTTTTATCATATATTACTCTTAAAGAATGACATTATTTATGTGCCTTGTAGGGGTAATTATGTTTTAAAAATTTTGGAGGCCAACTAGGATTATTGAAGCTTAAGCATGTTACCTTCAATATAATGTCATTGCAAAAAGGAGCATAACTAGTGATCTCTTCAACTCCAAGTTAGTTTTGATGATGTCAAAGGGGAGAGAAAGAAATGAAAAGAAATGGATTCTATAATGGAATATACATCAAATGGCATAGGGGGAAAAAAATATAGATGAACTTTAAAACCTCTAAATCAAACCATAGGATGCAATAAAATAGGGGGAGCATCTTTTAAGGGGAGTAGAATTTTTTTTGTGTTGCAATTATCAAAACGGGGGAGATTATTGAGGATATGATTTTGATGATGTATACACTTGATATAATCTACGCATCAACACAAAAATTAGAATGTGTTTAGAAATTTATCTATGTTATGATGTGCTTAAATGCTTGAGATCGAAATGAAAGATAAGCCAAAATAGCTAAGGAATGTGTTCAACATTTAAGAAAAAGTATGAACTCTAAAAGCATAAATCTTGATATAGTTTATTGAATGAATGATGTTAAAAAAAAACATCTTAAAAGTTATGATTCAAGATATGTGTGCCCCAAACTATTAAATGGAAAAAATTAGCCAAGTGATGCAAATGTATGAGGATATATATTGATGAAAATATCTTAATGTCCCTTATATGTGTAGCCTAATGAAAACCTTGACATGAGATCAAATAATTAAAAAAATAGGTATGATTTATGAAGGTTAATACTAGATGAGTGCATAAGGGCTTGATATGAAAGAAATGATCCATGTTATAGTAAAGATTTTAATATGCACATATATGAAGTAAATCGGCTAAATTCATATATGTATGCCTATCCAAGTAAATGATCAAGTAGTCATGACATTGATATGTACTTATCCTTGATAATATTTAGAATGAATGTAAATCATGACATCTATATTATTGCATGATCAAGACATCATATGATATTCTTTCATAAGACATTGTAGATGGACTTGAATGATTTATCAAAGTTTAGGCAAATCTTATTTATATATTCTTTACTAACAAACACCTTGGAAAAGAAATTGTCTAAGTCTTGAATTAGGGTGTAACTTGAGAGAATCAGCAAAATTGTGGCCTGACCAGCTAACTCAAACATAATAGAAAGAAAGTTTCAACTAGTTGACCGAATATCCTAGTACTAGTTGATCGTACATCAATAGAAAGGAGATACTACAATCCCACTCTACTATAGCTTACCAGAAGTTGGATGTTCGACCTACCAAAATCAAGATATTGAGAGCAACATCAAGTTTGGCATACCGAAAAAGTTTAGTTTAGCCGATCATTCTTTTGGTCACCAAAAAGAATGTATTACTTCTCAGATCTGGTTGAGTTTCAATTACTTGAACTAAAATTTTCCAGTTAGCCAGACATGATGTTGCTTTTAGTATCTTGACTTTGGTAGGTCAAATATTCAACTTCTAGTTCAAGTTAACTGGAAAAGTTTAGTTCGGCTAATTGGAATTCACCCAAATCTAAGAAGTAATGCATTATTTTTGGTGACCTATGACACAATTTAATGTGTTAGGAATTAAATTTCATTTCAATTTATACTCTTCTGGTAGCTCCATTATTTTTAAGTTCTATTTATTTACTTCACATGTTTACGTGTCGTATCTTTTCGTACTTTATTTCGAAATACGGACCCCACTATTGCGCCCACAACGTCGGAAAGCATTTCAGTCTATCGTTACATGAATTTATGTTATTCATCAAATTTTATATCTCTTTATTATAAGTACCTCTTTTGGTCAATTAGACTCTACCATTGAGTCTGGAACGTCGAAGAAAGTCAATTTAGACCTTCTCTGGTTTCTATTTGACTTTAGGGGCACTAGGGGCAAAATAGTAATTTTACTCTTTTACGTATCTTTATTTTTCAAGCTCTCGTCTCACGACATGAACCTCACCATTGGTCTCAGAAGGTCCAAGATAGTAATAATATACTAATAACTTGTCCAATTTGAACATTGGACCATTTCATCATTATTTAATTTAGTTAATTTATTTTATTTTATTTAATGTAATTTATATATAATATATATTTTTTGTGCATTTTAAGGACACGGGATTGTCCTGTCCAAATGGTTTGTATGCCCTCCTCTTTACCCTTGGTTCCCTGTTCGAGTCCTATGGGCTGCGCCGCTTTTCATTTTTTTCTATATTTTTCTTTTTCATTTATATATATATATATATATATATATTTTTCCCTAATATATAACACGGGCACCAGCTGTCCCAGTGGTAAAGAGCGTGGGTTTGGTTCATGAGGTGGGACGTTCGAACCCCAAGGGCTACAACCCCTTATTTTTTCTTATTTTTCTTAACCCAAACGGCGTATAAGGCATTAAAACCGGAATAACATATCCTATTCCCTCACAGGTTATTTAATTTGGGCCCAAAACCTTATAACCAAACGGCCGGTATCCGGGTTTTTAAAATTTAAAACCCTTAAGCCAAAACGGCGTCGTCCCATTTATGTGGTGGCTAATCCGAAAGCCACCACGTGTCCTGAGTCCACCCACCCGTTTCAAACGAGTAAGCGAGTTCACTCGTCGTCTTCCTCATCATTTAGTCACTGTTGCCCTAATATCCGAAGTTCTAAACTTCCAATTTCGTGAGTTTTGACTTGATGATTTCTTACTGTTTTTACTCTAACTCATTTTTGAAACATCAAGAAAAGTTTTGGCATTCATTTGAGGGATCGAATTTGGCTCAAAAGGGTTGATTGATCACATACACACTCCACGGTTTCCAATCTTGTAAATAGCCATTTCTCCATGAAACTTCATGGGATTTGGTTTCTTGTGTTCTTTATTTAGAGGGCTTCAAATTCCCATTCCATAAACTTGGTTTAGGAGTTCATTTTAGAGGCTGGGTTTCAAACCCGAAACTTGCAACTCCCATTTCTAGGGTTTTCTTTGGTCTTCTTGGTCGCGGTCTAGTCTATTTAAAACACTTTGAAGGTCTAGTTGAGGGTTCCATAAGCCAAACTTGGTTTGGTTTCAATATTTTCATACCTGCTCCAACAAGGTCCATCAATGGTTGTTTTTCATAGGTCTTACATTTTAGGGTTGTTTTTGGGTTTCATTTACATGCCTTATTCGAATATATATATCTTAAACGTCATATATACATGAATAAAGCTTAAATAGTTTCCATACATGCATAAACTTTTAGAGAGAGAAAATAGGGTTTTTGATATTTTCACACCTTTTCTCGTGATTCTCTTCTCCTTCTCCTTCTGATTTCTTTCCTTCTTCTTCCTTCAACTTCTTTGCTCCTTTTTCTTTTGATTTCTCTCTTAATAAATGAACATGAAATGCATGCACTTACTTTTAAAGCAAGCTTCACTGCCCCCTCTCTCTCATCTGATCTCTCTCTCTTCATGACCTCACAACCCCTTTCATTGACATTTTTACTGCTCTATTTACTTCTTCTTTTTCCTCTTTTTCAAGATGCAGCTTTGCATTTATGGTGGGTTGATATTTTACATTATATATGTCTATTATATAATTACACACCTAACACAGACACATCAGCCGACACACACTCACACTTTAGTTTACATGTATTTATGTTTGTATATGCACTTGTTCATATGTATGTATATATATATATACACATTAATTGTACCTTTGGGTATACACACACAATACACCCTTAGTGCGTGTATTTTACACATGTTAATACACTTAAATAATCACATGTATATTATTATATAATCACACCCACATGTACACATGAATATTGAAATATATTTATTGTATATTTCACGTCTCTCGGTCTTCTAATAGTTAATTTTTAACTACTATTCAAAATCTCGTAACGCATGTCATATTACCCGATATTTTGGGTCTGGGTGTTACAGTGATCAGTCACAAGGCATAGAATATGATCACCCAACGAATGCCAAAAAAATCGATAGTGAAGTCTAACAGAACAGATGAGTAAACAATCTGGGGCCCGACATACCCCCAAAACGCACATTCAGGTTCGCCCCTCTTTCTCGGGCGAACTGAATAGTGTAAGAGCTCTGTTATCTCATCTCAAGTCCCCAGAGGACACAACCAACAACAAAGGGTCCAGAACGCCCTCTGTGAGTGGACAGGCATTGTGACTGAGCACAACACCACGCACATACAAAGTGTCATGATCATCAACACCACACAGAATAACCCATCGTGTGTAAAATTACAATCATCAAATACCACACGAAATATACAATCGTGTGAATCAACTGATTGCCAATTAGGATGATATATCACAGAATCATGACATGGCATGCATTATATAATATGCTCAAGTATCAACGAATCAAGATCACAACGATATAAGTAAGAAGTTCAATTCGATGTACAGGCATAACAAACAATCACGAGTCGATTGGCATCAAGTCAGAGAAATCAGGTTCATCAGGTAGGTAATGGAGTACAATTTTGGCAGCATCAAGAAAGAAAGCATGTGACATGGCTAGGAAAACCTATAATAGAGCATAGGAGTTACTTACAAACTGTTACGCTTATCTCCTTTTATAGATATCCTCATATCCTCCAGATATGTTAGGCACATCCTTGCATATCCTGAATCATCGTTAATCACAAACAGATCAGAATTCCATCCATTCATAACTTAGTCATTATCTTAGGCGTCTATCGGACCACCTACTTTGATTCATTGGCCTATTACTCATCTATTGAGTTTCCAATGCTATTAAATTCCTTAATCTTAGTAACGTTCAGAATCATATTTTAAGTCATTTAGACTTCATTCGTTATTAATTAAGTACATATTTAACCTTAGGGGCAAAATGATAATTTTGTCATTCTTGTCTCGGACCCTATTGTGGCCCTCAAAATATTTCAGATAGCTTATATGTAAAGTTCTAAACCTTTTGGACTTCATTTGGTATCTGCTTTTGATCATCAGGACACATCAGTCATTTTTTATTTTATAACATTCTGTCCCCGAATCATTACGTAGTCACATAAATGAGTTCATATTTATTTTGGCTTTCATTGGTATGAATTACGTCCAATTCGGACTTTTTTGGGCTTTGTACTGTATTAAGGGTATTTTGGTAATTTTACATCGTATGGTGGGACCACCCCGTAGTCCCCAAATGGCTAATCTGTTATTTTCATTATATCCAGAACATTTGAAACTGTTAGGATAGCCTTTTCTAGACTTTATTTGCTTTATTTAGAGCCTAGGGGTAATTTCAACATTTTACCCTATTTATAAAATAATTTAATTATTTATTTAATTTTTAAATTATTTTTCAGAGGCTCATATGCATTAATTTTCCAGAGGCTGGGCCATAACAGCATTCTTTAGGACTATTGGGGTCCAAGTATAATTTACTAAACTTTTGGTTCTCTTTTTTTAATTTAATTATTAAACCAAAAGGTTCTTAGTTGGTAACCCTAGACCAGACCAGACCAGATTGGCCCTGAACCAGCCGGTTCAGGTTCTTCAGAAAACCAAAATACAATAATCCAGTTATCTTCCTTATCCGCATTTAAGTTAAGCCTTATTCTTATTTTAGATTTTTTAACTTGTAACCAAACGCTCGGATTTCAGATTTTAAAAACCAAACCCTATATCCCTAAAACGACGCAGTTCTAATTTACCACTTTACATTCGGTCGGGTCTCGACCCGACCTGACCCAGGGTCCGATCCAACAATTTAAAAATGACCCAACTCACTGCACGCTTTTCCGACCACGGTTCCTACAACGTCTCCAGCGCCAGTGCCGGAGACTACAGGTTATTTTTCCTATTTTCTCATGGTTTTTATATCTAATTCTTTCTATTTTTTGCACCATTTTAATCCTAAGGTTCTCTGTATTCATTTAGGTCCCTTTTTAAGCCTCAAATTCATAGTTTTTCAACACCCACTTACTGTTCTGATCATGCACCGGTAAGCTCTAAAATGGTTGTTCCGAGACTATTTGCTATGATTCCAACTGTTTTGTAATCCTGGTGCTATTTCATATCTTACTGCATGCATAAAATTAAGTTTAGCTTAACTTCAATTTCTGCCCGTTTTTAATAGTAAGTTACAGAGATGATTTCTTAGGTTCCTTTCAATTTTCTTTCAAGTTTCCTTATAGATTTTGGTTCTTAACTCTCTGAAAATCATAAGAGGGAAATTTTGACACATACTGTCACGACCCGAAACCCACCCTATGCGGATCTCGTGTCGCGGGGCCGACCCGAAGGCCGTCCCTACTTTTTCCATTCCTATATCATAGTACTAATATGCAAAGTACTAAAATCCTCAAACAATAACAGCGGAAGTCTTATCAATAATAGTACATCAGCGGAAGTCTTTCAATACACAATGTTAGCGGAAGTCTTTACAATACATAATATGGTTCTACATAAACAAAATAAGAACCAAACATAACCAGCACCCGAGGGTGGTGAATACATGGGAGAACTAAGACATAGACTGATACAGTTCCTCAAAAATGTCCTCCTACGCTCTCAGACTCCTATTGGGGTCTTGCAGCGTCATCACCTGAAATGGGGGTAAATGGGGTGGAATGAGCTACGAGAGCTCAGAAAGTAAAAACAGATCTCCGACACTAGTATCGATAAGATACAAATCCATGAACAAGATTATGATAGCCAATCATAAGAAATGAGATGCTGTGATAGCCAATGAGAACAATTGCCATGAAGGCCAATGAATAATAAGTCACAATGTTCAATTAAGAGTAATGGATACACCATCAACATGAATCTCTCAATAACAATACAACAACAAGAAGTACTGCCACAATAAACCGATCACAATCAATTCAATGAAGAGTGCCCTCTCAGTTTAAGATAAGTCATAAGGAATAGTGTTATTCAATAACGTAATCATATCAATTCTTAGGAGATGCATTTACTCTGTTCTCAGGTAAAATGCCAATGCAAATGTAAATGAAATGCCAATGGAAATGCAATGAAAATGCCAATATTCATGCCAGTCAATTGCCAGTGGAAAGCCTTCGAGGAATTCATTCCTGCCACCTGTCCATTTATGTACTTGACCCTTAGGTCTCCACTCAAGTCAGAAAGCATCGGGTGGATATTGTGACTGAGCACAAATCCGGTGTGTATAAACATATTATGATCATAAGTAATTCCATAGAAGTATAAAATGAAATATCATAGATCCAATGAAAGCATAACAGTAAGCCTTTCAAGGCATGGTTCAACATGATAACAATGATACAACAGTCAATCAATGTCCACAAGATAGAACAATATCACATTGTGGATAGCAATAACGTGAGGTACTTTCAAGAGTACAAGCTTGGCAGTAAAGAGAATAAACTTGGCTTGGAAACACCATATGGAAGAGAAGGTGAATTTACTTACCTCTATTGTGATTCTATATCAGAAATCCGTGAGTGTGCCCTTGCCTTTCGATTTCCCTATATATCAGTAATTACGTTTCAGAATAAATGTTATTCATCAAATTTTATGCCTTTCTATCATAAGTATTTCAAATACTAATTTAGACTTTACTATTGAGTCCGGAACGCCGAAGAAAGTCGATTTAGGCTTTCGCGGAATTCCATTTGGACTTTTGTACTAAAAAGGGCAAAATGGTCATTTGCACTTTTCCGGTATTTTATCCTTCGGGGTACCATCTCATAAAATGGACCCCACCATTGGACTCAGAACGTCTGAGATAATAAGTTTTGACTATTCATTAGTCTCATTTGGACTTCATTTGACCCATATTTGAAATAGGGGCATTATTGTAAAAATTAATATTTAATTAATTTTCCTGTTTGGGCAACAGTGACATTTCCTAAAACATTTGGGGTCAAAATGTAAATATTCAAAGTTGCGGTCTGAACCAGTGGGTTCACTGTTTAGAAACCCTAACCGGTTCGGTTCTTCACTGAACCAAACGGTTCAGTTCAATTCATAGAACCGGATTACAATAAACCCCCTTCCTATTCTATCCCTGGTTTGGATAACCCCAAACCCCATTTCTATTTATTATCCCTGCAACCAAACAGCCCTAAAATCCATTTAAAATCCAAACATAAACGACACAGTTTCATGCCCCATTTCTTATCTGGTCGGGTACCGACCCGACCCGAACCCAAACCCGGTTCGTCTTAACCCGAAATGGCCCCCGAACTTCCGGTCATCTTCCCCGATCATTTTTCCGGTTACAGTCACCAGGAACAGTAACCCTAGCTACCAATCTTCACTGTTTCACCCCTATTTTCATTGCTTTTTAAATCTTTCTATGCCAAATCATTCCCCCAGTCTTAAACTTCCCTCTAGACCATTTTAAACCTTAGAAAACCAAGGTTTCCATCACTGTGCTTTCCCAGTTTCCGGCCAATTTTTCGATCAACTTTATTTCTCATTTTACCTATGATTTCTTCATCATTTTTCATTCTTTCTTTTTCATTTAGTTTTCTGCACTTGTAAGGGTTAGATCTAGGTTATTTGAACACCATTTTATGCATAAAATATTAGAGAAGTCCAAGCTACCCGAATTATCCTTATACCTGCAACTCCGTTTTTCTATCAGATTTCTCAACCATTTTACATGGTTCTTTTTGCTAAATGTTCCTTATTCTATACTCTACAAGACCCTATAGTTAGATTTAGGTTTCATGCTTTAAATCATAAAAACTGTAGCAAAATAACCTTACCTATATTTTCTGGATTCTTGTTTTGCTCTCGGTGCCTCTTCTGAATCTTTCTGTTTCTGAATCAATCTCCCTCTCTTCTTCTCCCCTTCAGTTCCTGACCCTTCCCTTTTCTTTTCTAACCTCTCAACTCACAAACCCGTATACATATATAGAGAGACATTCACCCACCGCCTCTTCTCTCTCTACCTTATCTCTCTCTCTCTCTCTCTCTCTCTCTCTCTCTTGCAGTCATCCTTAACTGCAGAGAACCGTCCATTTATCCTCCTCCATCCACGTACCCTCATATATATATATATATATACATATATTACATATATACACACACACCTTCACCAAGTCGGTTGGTGTGGTTTCCCAAACACACACACATACACAGTGATGCACACACTGATATTTTGGTTACCTTTGTTGTTTTTGCATGAGATATACATATATACTTTAATATACATATATATTTATATAATCTCATTATATTATACATGTATATCAATATGTATACATACATACTTATATACGTTAAATGTATACGTTCATATATATTCATATGCACACATATATATGTATTTCTATAGGTATTTACATACCTTTATTTTGTTCAAGCTATGCATGCATGCAATATTCATGGGCATGGAAGTGCTGTGCGTGCACGCATTTCGATGTTGGATTCCTGGGGTGCTCGGGTGTTGCCCGGCACTAGCTATTCTAAGCAAAACCATTCACATCCCTCAATCATTTGGTTTTATGAAATACCCTAACATAAAGCTTAAAATCACTCAGGTTATGCTATTCAGTCGACTTGCCTCGATCAACGTGTCGTATCCCGGGTCGGGATATCACACATACCTTGGTCTTAGGCTTTACTCTTGAAGCTTCCTTTTCTCTGTCGTCCATGACAGGTCCCCTCTGTCGTTGTAACCACTGCTTCTATTTTCCTTTTTCTTTCAATTTCTTGTTGTTGCTTCGATAAGACAACAGCCTCACACGACCCTCTTTTCCCTCTCTCTCTCTCTCTCTCACTTGCCGTTTGCTTGTGGGGTCTATTATCGTGGTCAGCTAGCTATCGCTATATATATGTTGACAGGTGGTGGACTGATCTAGAAGGCTAAGAGTTCTCTATGTCGGTTGCCTTCTAAAACAAATCTCTCTGTGGCTAGAACCCTCCATCCATTTCCTGAATTGGCTTGCTTTATAAGAAATATATATTATATTTATAGATATATCAGAGAGCGGTTGCAGCTCTCTTTCTTTCTTTGTTTTTTTTTTTCTTGTCAACTTTTCACTGTTCTAGAAGCATCACACTATATACACACACACACACACACACACACACACATATATATATATATAACTATTTTTATTTGTCAACCCCTGTAACTAAAGCTAGAAGCTTCTTGCAGTTTCCCCTTGTTAAGTTAATTCTTTCCAACAGCTTCTGCTGCACCGCCTCATGTATATATATTTTTATATGGATATATGTATAGATATATATTTATGGCAGCAACTATATGAATATACATATATATTAGTCCCTCTCTTTTGTCAACCTTTTCGGCTACTTTTCCTTTTCCTGCATATTAATTTACATTAGCTTCTTATGGAAGCTTCTTCATATATACATTTTATATCACATATGTGTATATATGTATAGATACGGGTATTTTATGACACATAGATATACATTTTCATTTGTTTCTTAATAGATAGGTATACCATATACACATTTATATGTAGAACATTTTTCGATGTATACATATTATTGTCTTTAATATTATTTTATTCCACAAAATGTCAACTTGTGGGGTGCCGACAAGTTTGACGTAAAATCAGGGTTCAGCATCATTGTTAGTTATTTCTTCAATTTTGAGTCCCCGATAATATTTTATTATTTAATTCCACAGAATTTCTATCATTAATTCTTTGCATCGGTTCCATCTGTCCATTTCGGCACTTGGTTGATCGGGTTGTCTCTTCCCGAGCCTACACCATCTTTGGTGTGTTTGGGTTAGTCTGATAATTTATCCCATTCGGTTACTGTTTTAGTCTTATCAAATTTTTGGGGTATTACAGAGGTGTTTCCTTTTATTGGCTATCGTAGCATCCTATTTCATGACTGGCTATCATGTGATTATATCCTTGTTATCTTGGATTATGTTCTTTCTATATTGACCCTGACCCATGGCAGAATGAAGAGAATTTACTTACTGAGCTTTGTTAGCTCATTCAGACTTACTTATTTGTTTCAGGAAGGGACACTGCGAGATAGCAGTAAAAGCTTTAGAGCATAGGAGATCATTTTGAGGAATGTGATAGAAATGATGTTAGAGTTCTCCCATGTATTCACCACCTAAAGGTGATGTAATATTGGTTCCCATTTTGATATATGTAGAACATTATTATGATTTATGACTTCCGCTGTACAACTGTTTTACATTTTTATTTTATACATTGATGTCACTGATACAAGGAAAGAAAAAAGTAGGGACGGCCACTGGGTCAGCCCCGCAATCCTAAATCAGCATAGGGTGGGTTTTGGGTCGTGACAGCTTGGTATCAGAGCATAGCCTTAGGTTCTAGTGAGTCATAGGAGACAGGACTAGAGTACTAAGACTGTTAAGTCTAACAATTCAATACATAGATAACGTTATGATATGCTATGATAGATTTTTTTTTTTACGCCATGTTAAGTCTAAGAGTCAAGTAAATAAGTGAGACTTATTATCCTAATTAAGTGTTTATTCGACTACTAAATATTGTTCTTTTACAGTAAATGGTCCGCACTTTCAGTGCTAATATGGAGCAGGATCGCTTAGACAGAATAGAGCGCATATTAGAAAGAATGGTAGAAACTTTACCCAGACCCCAAGAGGATAGGAATGAACTAACACGGCAAGACCATGCTGGCAACCGAGGAAACTAACAGGGCGATGATAGGGGTCAGTCGTACCCGTACAAGCAGTTTCAAGACTTGAAGCCATCAACATTTGATGGTTTAGGAGGTCCTACGGCAGCCGAAAAGTGGCTATTGGAAATGAATAGAATATTTTGGATTTTCACCTGCAACGAGGAACAGAAGGTGGCTTATGCCACATACATGTTCAAAGGGGTAGCTCATAGATGGTGGATATTAGAAGAAGGTCAAGATCCTAACATGAATTGGCAACAATTTACAGAGGCCTTTAATAAGAAATACTTTCCCTAAGAAGCCAGAAACCAAAAAATTGATGAGTTTTTAGTACTACAGCAAGGGGGCATGATGTAGATGAATACGAGGCCAAATTTACTGAGTTGGCCAGGTTTGCTCCTAATGTCATTAATACAGAAAATCTGGGAGCCCAAAAAATTAATGGTGGACTAAAGTGGGCCATTAAGGACCAAATTAGACCCCAACGATTAGCCAATTTTGATGACATGGAGGCAACGGAAAAAATCATAGAACTCAGTGGGGAAAATTATGCAAGGAGAAAGGTGTAATATCCCGACCCGGGATACCGGGTCATATGGCACGTATTACGAGATTAAAGAAAATTAGTGTAAAAACATTTACACTCAAAGAGAATAATTAATTAATTAAATAAGTAATTAATTAATTATTATATGAAGTAATTAGCTTTAATTATAATAATATACTATATGTTTAATATGGTATGTATGTACATGAGAGCATGTATGCATGCAAGTATATATATGAAAATATGTATGTGTGCATGTATGTATATGAATGAGAAAAGTAAAGTTATATATATATATATATATATATATATTTAAAGTGTATGAATAGTGCAAGGTGAGTGTGTGTCGGCTGTGTGTGTGTTCTCATGGTGTGTAGTGTGTGAATATATAGATATATATATATAATATATAATATGTAAATATCAAGCAAGTAATAAATGTAAAGCAACAAAAGGAAAAGAGAAATTTATGAGATGGGATGGCAGCCGAAATGGGGGACTGAAATGGGGTGAGTCATGTAGAGAGAGAGAGAGAGAGAGAGGTCAGTTTTCTTCCTTTATAAGACAAACCAAAAGCATGCAAATCATGCTTGTATCTCGTGAAAGAAATCCAAAGAGGGAGAAACTGAGAAGCTAAGGAAGGATTTAAAGCAAGAAAAAAGAAGGAAACCGAGGGAAAGAAGGTGAGAAAACTCAAATTTCCATTTTTCTCTCTCTAGAATATTGCATTATTAAGAACTGTTTTAGAGTTATTCTTTTAGGTATGATGTTTAATATATGTTTAGAAGTGTTTTAAACATGAAAGGAAGCCTTGAAAACACCTAAAAACATAAGACCCAGAAGAAACCGCCATTGAAGACCATGCTATAGCAAGTCTGAAACAAGGGGAGCCAAACTCTTTTTGGTGCAGATGGACTTCAAGAAGAAGTCATGAGGGTTATAAAAACGTGTGACCATGACCAAAAATCACAAACAATGGCCTCCAAATATTCACTTGCAGGTACAGGTTCAAAACCCCAACCTCACGAACTTCCATTTAAATCCATTTTCTTGAATGGGAAGTGAAGCTCCATGAAGAGGGGATCATAACAAACGAAACCCCATGAAAAACCACCAAGAAATGAGCATGAACGACCCATGTACAGTTCGGATTATCAAACCTTTAAACCGAGCATATGAACTAGTTATAACTCCCAAATGAATGCCAAGCTAGTCGTTATGACCTTAGGAGTGTTTTGGATCCAAGTCACAAAATAGAAAGAAATGAAGAACTGAAATTAGGGTTTTCAGTCGGGTCTCGTGGGGAAGAAGAAGACGGGTCAACTCGGCCTTTAAATGAGGCTGAGTCAACTCGGACAGGTGGCAGCCTCTGGGCTTGCCACCGAATTAATGAGACGACGACGTTTTGAATGTCGGTAAAATTAAATTGAACGCTAGGGCTGACGTCATCATGACGTTAGCCACATGTAAATAAACCGACCGAACCGGTTGGTTTATGACTAGACCGGACCGGTTCACTTCCAATTTAACTGAACCCTTTGTTTTTTTAATTTAATTAAAACTAAATAAACCAAGACTTTTGGTTATTACGGATTGACCCCTGAGCTTCAGAAAATTATACTGTGGCCCAACTGAGGGAGAAGTTATGCAATAAAGCCCCTGAAAAATAATTAAATAATTAATAATTTATTTAATTATTTAATAAATAAAGCAAAATTATTATTTTGCCCCTAAGTCATATATGAAGTAAATGAAGTCCAAATCAAACATATGAATAATGTATTTTTACTATTTCGGACATTCTGAGATCAATGGTAGGGTCCGTTTTACGAGACGGGGCCCGAAAAATAAAGACACGTAAAGGGATAAATGACCAAAATACCCCTTGACCAAAATTAACAAGTTATTAGTGTATTCTTATTATCTCGGACCTTCTGAGTCCAATGGTGAGGTCCACGACATGAGACGGGGTCCCGAAAAATAAAGACACGTAGAGGGGTAAAAAGACCAAAATACCCCTGGTACCCCTAAAGCCAAAATGAAATCAGAGAAGGTCTAAATTAACTTTCTTTGACATCCCGGACTCAATAATGGAGTTCGAATTACGAAACGAAGTACAAAAAAATATGACACGTAAAACGATAAATGACCATTTTGCCCTTTTTCATGTAGTAGTCCGAATTAAATGTTAGGAAAGCCTAAACCGACTTTCTTGGACACTCCGGACTCAATGGTAGAGTCTATTCGACCAAAAGAAATGTCTAAAATAAAAAGACATAAAATTTGATGAATAGAATCTGTCAGATGACTACAAATTAAAGTAATGCCAAAGTATTAATACTAAGGCGTATATGAGAAAATGAAATACGAAAAGACAAGACATGTAAACATGTCAAATAAATAACCTTAAATTAAAGTTAATGGAGCTACCAGAAGAGTATAAATTGAAATAAACTCAATTTCTAACACATTAAATTATGTCATAGGTTACGAGTACGAGTTAAGTTAAGTACATATGAAATTATGAAATCGTTTTAGGATCTAATACGATTTAAGCATAAGTTAAGGAATATCGAGATGATATTACAATGAATGTGAAGTTGATGAGATGTTTATGAATTGTTCTTAGGAACTACAAGGAAAGTGGGAAAGCGCATTATTAGCACTAACCCTAAAGGATCAAGGTGAGTAACCCTGTATTTGAATTGGAGATTTAACTCCATGGATTTGAAAAAGTTTTAAGTTCAAAGATATGAAGTATTTGAAGTTTCAAATTCAGTATTTACATGATTCAGTTTTTAATTGTTCTGTTTTATAACTCTATTATGACATGCTTAGTGATTGGTATCTATCATAGTTTTCTTAAAACATATTTCAGCATGTCTAAAGTTTTAAATGCCAAATTATGTTAAATATTCTGAATTTGATAGTTACAAGTATTTGAAGTTCTATTGTAGAAATTTTACATTTCATGATTTAAATACTCATGAAAGTATCTATTGAAGAAGTTATGTGATAAATGTTTTACAAGATAAACGGTACTAAGTACCACCCCCTATAATGGTTGAAATCCTTCGGGATTCAACAGTAAATGCCCGGTAGCAGGATCTAATCCCCCAGGCAAATGAGATCGACAGTATTGGCAGTAAAATGGGAGTTGGTTCGAAACAGATTCCACCTAATTAAAGAGAAAAGATGACAACGTGATTTTGGAAATGAAAGCAGGTTTTACCCTCATTTTCAAATACATATTTATGTGATTTAAAGTTTATATACTTTATCTGATGAAGTACGAGTTTCGCTTGGATATCTTAAATGTTTCCAAGCTATTTAAAATGCATATGTTTTGAGTTATATACTCTATTTGATGAAGTACGAGTTTAGCTTGAATACTTTAAATGTTTCAAAGCTATCTGTTTATGAAATGCATATGTTTTGAGTTATATACTCTATTTGATGAAGTACGAGTTTAGCTTGAATACTTTAAATGTTTCAAAGCTATCTGTTTATGAAATGCATATGTTTTGAGTTATATACTCTATTTGACGAAGTATGAGTTTAGCTTGAATACTTTAAATGTTTCAAAGCTATCTGTTTTAAGGAATGCATATATTTTGTATTCAAAGTATACGAACAATTGGCGGTGATTATTTTACAACTTTATGTACAAAACCACTGCTAATTGAAAACCCCATGACGAATACTGGAATTACTCACAAGCTTAGATTAGCTTACCCGGACTCTGTTCGGACCCCCCTTTCAGGTGATGCAGCAGACAGGGTCTTAAGGACAACGACGATGAGTCTAGCTGTTTTTGAAAGGATATGTTTAAGTAGTTTCTTTTGAAGAACCTATGAACACTAGTAGTACGTTTTGTATTAGTAGACAATGTAAGAATATGTAATAAGCCCTCAGGGCAACTGAATAAGTATTGTATTAATGTATGAAGTCTTTAAGTTTTCATTATACTCTGAATGTGTAACCATGTATGTTAAGTATGGAACAGCAGTATTGGACGGATGTGCGTAATTTAAAAATAAGAAAAAAAAAGAAAAAGTTTTTCACGCTTTCGCAATCATGTGTCGCACATCTATTCGATACCACTGCAGATGCGAGCCTTGTCTCGAGGCCTTCGGGTCTCGGGGCGGCGGTCGCGATCCGGTAATCTGCACAGGGTGGGTTTCGGGTCGTGACAAAAGGGGAGTCAAAGGTCGAGTGGCAATAGAGGACAGGGATTCTCTTTATTCAAATCTAGTACTGGATCACATAACTCAAGGACGGGGCCTAGTCAGCTGTAACACCCCGACCCGATTAAATAATAATTAAGTCACTAATTTTTAATTAGTGACCTTAAAAAGAATAATTAAGAAAATTTAAACAGGAAATGGATGACGATTTCGAAATAATTCCGAGACCTTAAAAATCAAGGTCGACTCTTGGAAAAATAAAATACGACTACGATTTATAAAATCGGTACATGAAAAGAGTAAATATTTAATTTAAAATCACAAAGTGAAAATAATACAAAAAGTTAAAATAAATAATTTATTTGGCCAAACAAGGCCTAAGGGAAAAATGGCAAAAATATGCCAAGTTGAGACCAATGGGTTTGAACCCTTGACCAAGTGAAACCAAAGTTTAAAAAGTCCAAAAAATTACCACTTGGGCTGCCCACTTGTTTGTGTCCTATTTTATAATACATATGTATATGTACACTAAAAAATATCCCTCCACCTCCCAAATTTCCCAATCACCTTCCATGCAACCAAAATAATTAATTTAAAATAAAACAAATAAAATAATAAGTGTTATATATCTATATTGCGTGTATGCAATTGAAAATCAAAAATCAGAACTATGATCTGATGTAGAGAGAGAGGCTAGAGAGAGAGTAGAGAGACAAAGAGAAACCTAGAGAGAGAAAGTGAGAGAGGAAGAAGAAGGAAGGGCTGTGTACATGACTGCCTGTCCTAAAGGAGATCACGATCCAAACAAGAAAAGGAAAAAGGGGCAATCCACTGTAGGATAAAATTCTAACTCGCCATTTTTTTCTCTCTCTAGAAATTTCTCATGAATACAATTGTTTTGGATTTTCTTTTGGCATGCATGACTTTAAAATAGTGCCTTATGTGAGGGAAGGTAATGAGAAGCCAAGTTAGATAGTCAAACAGCCCTAAAACACCAAAAACAGTGCACATCAGCCATTAAAGGACCTCCAAGGTGCAGGTCTAAACTTACCCAGTAAAAACTGATTTTTAAGGGTTGGAACTTAAACTAGATGATGTGGGGTTTTCATTGCAACAAAAACCAGACCAAATGGCTAAGAAACGAGTCCTAAAACGAGCGTTGCAGGTCTCGGGTTGTGAAGCCACTTCCATGAAACTACACCAAAACCTGATTTTAGGAGTTGGGGCTTGAACCCCATGATGAAGGGACCCTAACGGAGAAGAACCCATGAAATTTGGGTCAAAAATGAACACACACGACCGAGTTGCAGGTCACGACTATCCCTCTCACCGTGGCTTCTAGGGCCTGTTTTGAAACGTGAAACCAATGCCAAACTGTTTCCCTCACCCTCAGTGATCAATACCACCCAAAAACAGAGGACGAAACCACCTAGAAAAGCATGAAATTGAAAGGATTTAAAATCAGGGATTAGGGCAACACGGGGAAAGAAGAGAGGAAGAAGATGAACAGTGCGTGGGTCAGTTCGGGTGCATTTCAGTTTCGAGTCGGGACCCGACCCGTCGCATAAATGGGTTTAAGTGAAACTACGTCGTTTGGTTAAGAAGATTTTAAATTTTAAAATGTAGGGCTGATGTCATCATGATGTCAGCATTACGCGTTGAACCGGCCAAACCGGTTGGTTCAGTGAAATAGTGGACCAGTTCACTTATAAATAAAATGAACCCTTTGGTTTATTTCAAAAGTTTTAAAGAATTACATTTTGGCCCCTAGGAAATTCTGAAATTTCATTTGAACCCCCAACTGTTTAGAATATTTCTATTCTGGCCCAGATTTTTAAGAATCAATTCAAATAAGCCCTTGAAAAATAAATAATTAATAAAATAATTTATTTAATTATTTTATTAATTGGGTAAAATTACTATTTTACCCTCTAACACTAAATGAGTCAAACGAATCCCAAATAAAATAAATGAATAGTGTATTTTGACTATTTTGGACGTTCTGGACCCAATGGCGGGGTCTATTTCCCAAGACAGGACTCCGAAATATTTAGACACGTTAATGTATAAATTACCAAAATGCCCTAATACAATACGAAGCCCAAATGAAGTCCAAATTGGACGAGATTGACACCAACAAAAGCCTAAATATTAGCGAGCTTGTATATATGATTAAATAATGATTCGGGGTCAGAACGTCATAAAATTTAAATGATCGATGTGACCCTATGATCAAAAGCAAATACCAAACAAAGTCTAAAAGACCTAAAAATTTACGTATAAGATATGTGAAATATTCTGAGGACCATGATAGGTCCGGGGCAAGAAAAATAAATTACCATTTTGCCCCTGCATATGCCCAAAGCCAAATAAAAAGCTGAGACGGTCTAAATTGACTTTCTTCGACGTTCCGAATCCAACGGTGAGGTCCAAAATACCAAAATAGGTACTGAGAAATAAGTCACGTGAAAAATAAAAAATTTATTAAATCACCACAAGTAGACCGGTAAGACCAATCCTAGGAAATTAGGATATGTCAGGTCTAAGATTAAATGCAGAGCATCAACTTAGAGATGATTTGAAGTAAATGGGAAAATTAATTGAAGTTTTAGGTGAATTTGATTTTCTTAGGAATCACAAGGGAAAGGGAAAAGCCCACCAATAGTACAAACCCGGGGAATCAAGGTGAGTAATCCTGTACTTTGAAGTAGAGGTTTTAATCTCTATGAATTCTGAAGAAGTTAAGTTCAAATATTCTGAAGCGTTTTATATCTGTTGTATTTCAAATTTAAACTCTCGTATTTATATGCTTTATATTCCAACGCTTTATCGTAATCATTTATAAATTCTAACATGGCATGCGAATTTACTTCCTGACATTCTAACAAATGATACGTTTATTTTCTAGCATGTCCATGTTATTGTCTGTTTTATTAAATGCCTCCCAAATTAAATGTTTTTATCTTGTCTATGCTATAAATTCCTGTGCATCGTGATTTAAATTCCTGAAGCTCTTATGTTAAATGTTTCAAGTGTTGTCCTCCAAATATTTAAAAGCCCTGTTAAATTGTCCGTGTTGAATAAAAATGAAAATTCATTCTCTTAATTGAAGCCATGTCTTTAATTGTACGTGAAAAGAAATTATTGAAGAAGCCATTTTTTTTAAGCGCTCATGAAAAACTCATATTTGAAGAAATCATGTTTTCAATGTTTATGAAAAGTATTTACTTGAAGAAGTCATATTTCGATGCTCTTTGAAAAGCATCCAATGAAGAAGCCATGTTTTTTTTTTAATGCTCATAAAAAGTATTTCATAAAAAAGTCATTTTTTGCAAGATAATTGTGCTTAAGCACCAAGTAATGATATTGGGATTCCTTCGGCACTCAATTTACATGAAGAATGCCCAATAGCAAGATCTAATCTCCCAGGCATGAGATATTTCCACGTGAAGTAAAACTGGAATCTAGTTCGAAACAGATTTCCACCTAATCAAAGTGAAACTATGACAAATGTTTTCAGAAATGGTGGCAGGTTTTAAACCCCCATTTATCTGAATTGGGTTTTTATATAACCCCATGCTTTAAAGAAGAAGAAGTTGGCATCCTCCTATTTTCATGGAAATGATTCCAAATTATTTCTTTGGTCTTCAAATGGCCACTCTGCACATGTTTATAAATTTTGTTGCATATTAAATGCTTTATTGAATGCTTTAAAAATGCATCATGCTACGTGATTTGAAGATTCTTGTATTCTGCGATATTGAAGCACGTGTCTAGCTTGAATGCCTTGTATGCTTCACGCTATTCTTTTGAAGAATTCTGTTTCTGTATTTGAAGGATATGTACAACTGGTAGTGTATGTTTATATAAACCTTCTCTTATAACTAACCCACTACCAGTTGAAACCCATGACAAAGTATCAGAATTACTCACAAGCTTAGATTAGCTTACTCAGATTTTTATCTGTCCCCCTTTCAGGTGACTAAAAGCAGGTCCTGAGCTTTGACGAGGAAGATGTTTGAACTGTGCTCAGGGATTTTGGAAGTTCTAGGACCCGTGGTTGGTCAAATTTTGATGTTGTAAATTTTTAGACAAATATGTACTTAAGCCCGAGAGGCAACGGATATGTAATATGTATAACTTTAAATTTTTAGTATGCTCTGGATGTATACGATTTGTTTACAGCTCCGAAGAAGAAGAAGAAGCGACGGTACCGAGCGGGCATGCAAAAAGAAAAAAAGTTTTTCACGCTTCCACAATTTGCTAGTTCTGGCCCTATCGCACAGCCGTCCGGCGCCGTTGCTCACGTGAAGCCTTGCCCTAAGGCCTTCAGGCCGAAGGGCGGTGGTCGCAATTCAGAATTCGCACAGGGTGGGTTTCGGGTCGTGACATCAGCGACGGACCAACAATAGCAAAAGGGGCGCAACTAAATGCCCCAACTGTCAAAAATTTCATAAGGGGCAGTGCTACATAGAAACCAATGCCTGCTTCAAATACGGTCAAGAAGGGCTTTATTTGAAAGATTGTAGCACGAATCGTAAGTCCACAATTAGCCCCACACCTATCGCATCAGCCTCTGTGGCTAGACCCCAAATCCGTAATGAAGGACCAAAGAACGATCAACGACAAGTAGGAAGGGTTTTTTTAATTACACCTGGGATGATCAGGCTACTACACCAATAGCCGCAGGTAGCCTTCCTGTTTGTTTACAACATGCTCTTATTCTATATTAGCTTTACACATTCATTTATGTTCCCACATTTTCTGCTAGACTGAACTTAGAAATAAAACCTTTAAGCTATTTATTAACTGTCTTCATTTCATCGAGAGAATCATTATTGAGAAATGTTAAACATAGAACACACGAGATACAGACCAGAGGCACAGATATTCTCAACAATTGACTTGAGGTCAAGGTACCATTACTTGAAAGTCAGGCCCGCTGATATAGAGAAAATGGCATTTAGAAACCAATATAGACACTACGAGTTCCTTGTAATACCTTTTGGGATGGCACATGCCCCAACTACATTCATAGACTTAATGAATAAAGTTTTAAAGCCATCATTAGATGATTTCATGGTTATCATCGATCATGTCTTAATTTACCCTAAGAACTAGGAAAAGCACAAAATACAATTGAGATTTATGTGAGGATTACAAAATACACTTGAGATTTATAGAAAGAATTATACATCATTCTGATGTGATTGAAAAACTTGATTCTCTACAGAAAGTTCTTATAGTTGAAAGTGAGCATCTTTCTAACGTTCATGTCTAGATTATGGAAAAGCCACCAGATTGAGAAACGCTGAGTTTGGGAACCAAACTCTATTAAAGGGGGGGAGAATGTAATACCCCGACCCAAAATATGCCCGAATAAATACTATAAACCCGAACTATACGGTTCGTTTCCCAAGAGTAGATAAATAGCCCAGTTTTGAATACGAACAGTCCGGAGTGTCCAAATTATACCGAGTATAGCGACGGGTACATATATACATACATATATGGGTATATATATATACAGATATATGTATTAGTATGTATATCTATGTGTGTGTGTGCAAGTGTGTGTATAATATATATATAAGTACATGTATACGAGTGTATATACATATATGTGTACATGCGCATATAAATGTGTGTATACATGAGGTTACATATATATATATATATACATGTATAAAATACAGTGTATGTTGTGAAAGGTATATATATAAGGCAGCATATATATATATATTATGCTCTGTGTGTGAGTGTTATATATATATATATATATATAAAGGTGCAGAAGTGTGTGTGTGTGTGTGTGTGAAAGTGTCGGCAAGTGTGTGTGTGTGTGTATGTGTGTTTTGTGTGTGTGGTGGTGGAGTGTGTAATATATATAATATAATATGCTAAATATCTTGGTATGAAACAAAGAGAATAAGAAACCTAGAGAGGAGAGAGAGAGAGAGAGAGAGAGAGAGAGAAGAAAGAAAGAAGAAAGAAGAAAAGAAAAGGTAGAAATAACTTATAAGTATAAACATGCTCTGTATGCATTAGAAGAAAAGAGAAAAACAAGAAAAGGAAAGGAAACTAAAGGAGAAATAAGATAGAAAAAGGGGAGGAAACATCAGCTCCATTGGAATTCTGCCATTGATGGATGAGGAAGGAGCTTCATATTTTTTAAGAATCTCTTGAGGTAAGTGCTCCAAATTGCTCCTATATTAATTTGCATATGTGTAAGACCCAAAAATAGTAGGAAAACGTGAAGAAAAACCAAGAATAAACCCTCTGTAGTTACAACCCAGAATCAGTAAGTTGAACCAAACTTAGTTTGGTGAATGGGAAAGGATAGGAAATCTTGCAAGGATTTCAAAACTAGTTTGAATCATGCAAAATGGTCAAGAAATGACCATTTTATAGCCAAAAATCCAGAACTGCTACATGGCCAAAAAATGGTAGTGGGTGTCGAAAATGGTGTTATTTAAACCCTAAACTAGTCCCAAATGAATCATAGGAAGCATTAGAGTCGATTTGGTGTAAAATAGGCAGAAATTAGACGTCAAAATGAGGAGAAAATAAAGTTTAAAATCTTTAAAAAATGCAGTTTCTGATCACTAGCGCCAGAGATGGTGACCGGAGCTCCGCTGAAAAAACGAAAGGGATATACACTGTTCGGGTCGGGTCGGATATCGGGTTCGGGTCAGAACCCTCCCGACCGCACATAAGGCTTAAGCAATACGGTGACGTTTGGAGGTTGGTTTTTAAATTTGGGGGCGTTTGGTTATAAGGTTAATTAATTAACTTGATAAACCTGTTAGGTATAAGGGTATCCTATCCTAGTTTAAGAAACCTATCCGTTGTTTGGTTATGAGTTAATTAGAAAAAAAAAAAAAGGAAAGGAAGGGAACTATGGTTAGTGGGATTCGATCCCTTGACATGTGTGGGCTTAAAGCTTTTATGCCAATCAAGGGAACCACCGTGCCACTAAGGTACGTGTGGTTATATTTTGTAACAAATAATATATAACATTATTATAATTAATTAATTAAATTAATTTAGTTATTAATCGAAATAGTTCCCGGAGTCCAAATAAAATAAAAGTATAGTGTAATATTACTATCCTAGGCATTCTAAACCCAATGGAAGGGTTCATTTCATGAGACGGGGATCTCAAAAAATTAAGACCCGTAAAAGTAACAAATTATCATATTGCCCCCAGTGATGCCCAAAGCCAAATTAAGATCCGTAAAAGCCTAAACCTATTTTCTTTGACATCCCGTACTCAACTGTTAGTGGTTCCACAATTTTCTTTTACTGCCAAGGTTGTACTCTGATACGTACCCACTGTTAGTGGTTCCACAATTTCTTGTTTATTCTATCTTGTGGACATTATTTGACTGTTGTATCTTGAATGTAAATGTTGTGTGCTTTGTACCATCCCTTGAAAGGCCGACTGTTATGTTCTCTCTAAAATGAATGATATTCCATATATGTACACTTCTCATGGAATTACACTGATCATGATATATTATGAATGCCGGAGTTGTGCTCAGTCACAACATCCATCCGATGATTGTTCCTAGCCATTTTATTCCTTTATACTGCCAAGTTTGTACTCCTATGTATGCCTAACGTTTATTGATTCCACAATCTGATACTTGTTCTATCTTGTGGACATTATTAAGAATTGAAATGTTGTATCTAGACCATGGACTTGACGTTTATTGATTTCTGCAAATGGATACTTGTTCTATCTAATGGAATTACGTACCTGATGTTTATTGATTTCACAATTAAATACTTGTTCTCTCTAATGGAAATATGTACCTGATGTTTATTGATACCACAATATGATACTTGACCTATCTTGTGGAAGTACGCACCTAATGTTATTGATACCACAATGTGATATTTTTTCTATCTTGTGGGAATTATTGAGAGTTCGACTTATATATCTTATAAGTAAAACCCGATCTCTTGTATACGGTATTCCTAGCCATGTCACAATTTGTTTCTTTAATGCTAACAAATTTGTACTCTTATATGTGCTTGATGTATATTGACTCCACAATTGATACTGTTCTATCTTATGGATAGTTGAGGATTCAATTGCCAATATCCCTATTTGATTATCTGTCATTTTTATACTACTTGGATATTGGAAACTTACTGTGCCTCTCACTGTTGAGAATTTTCTATTCCACAAATATGAACATCGTCTGTGGGATTCTGATGATCATGGCATTATTATTATTATTATTATTATTGTGAGTGCTTGGAATTGCAATCTGTCACAATGTCCATCTGATTCATAGATGCTACTGACCTATGAGTCGAAATCCATAGAGGACATGATATATATAAAGAGCTCTAGGGCTATTCAGGAACCCGATGATGGGGTAAACCTGGATAAGCGCTTCTGAAGGTATGTCAGGCCTTTCTATTGATAGTATCTATTCTGTTAGTATCCATATCATTTATTGTTATTCTGTTATATCATTTATTAATATTCTGATGATGCACTCTGAGATTTCTAAGTATTTGTACATCTATTGATATTCTGATGATGCACTCTAAGGTTACTGAGTATTCATATCATTTATTGATATTCTGATTATGCACTCTTAGATTACTGATATGCCTTGCAAGCTTGTCTTGGACATGCTTGATGATGTATTCCTTGGATATTGACACACTTTGTGAGCCTTGTCCTTGGATATTTGTTGTTACGTTATTGAAATTCTTATGTACCTATCTTATGAATTGCGGCAACAATATTATTATTTAGGCCAATACCCATTGTTAATTTGATTTCTTTCTCTTGGGATGTGCCTTCTAGACCTAAGGGTCATTTATGATGATTCTCATTTTTGGCAACTGGCTATTGCGACCTTCTATTCTTGATTGACTATGTGACAACCTGCTTTATTTATTGATATTCATTGAGTCCAAAATGCCCAAAAATGTTAAAAATGTCTCTTCTTGCATTTTAATTGACCTTTAATACACTACGTTTGTCACATCCTTGACCGGTAAGGCCAGACTAAGGGGTCATTAGACCACGATAAGGTAGGTAATAGGACTAACCATCCTAATCAAGTACATAAAGTATAGGCCCTTTTTTTAATTGATTTAGTTCCTTTAATTGGTTTCGGTTCGATTCCCTGATTAGACTTATTCAAGTCCCGTAATGATTTTAATGAATTAGATTACATTCACAATGTAACTAAGTCAATTATCCAACAATAGGGTACTATATGGAAACGTCTAGATCTGACTCTACAGTCTAATAGATATACACATCCCATTTACAACAATAGTCTGAAAGGTATAGGCACCCTTCATAAATAAATGAATAAATACAAGAAAGTAACTAAGCAATGCAATGACTTCAATCTATCTCTCACTTCTCCCGCTAGTTGTTCATCAAGTCAATACCTGTCATTCCCATGAACAGTAGGGGTAAGCCATAATGCTCAATAGTGTTTCTGTAATATCCCGGCCCAATTAGGCAAAGTAAATTACTTTAATACCATTTTTATGAGCTTAATTATATATTAATCTAGTCGACATTTTAAATTGGAACTAGAAGGCCATAAATGTTAAACTTATTATATGAAGAGAAATTGGGCAAAATAGATAGAAGCGTGAACAAAACAAAAGTTAATCAAATTTGTCGATAAATACGAAATATTTTTGGTCAAATAAAACACAATATAATATGTCAAAAATAAAAAGTATGACATAAAAATTTAGCACACCAAAAATAAATATAAAAAAAAAAAAAAGCAAGGCGCGAATACTAAAAGATTTTTAAAACGATTAAGACACAATTTCAAAATATGACAAATAATTCCTAAAATGCCAAACAAGGCATAAGAGGGAAAAAGAGGCAAAAATGAGGCAAAAAGGGTGGCTAAAGGGTTTGAACCCTAGACCAAAAAAGAAGAGAAACCTAAAGCCCAAAAAGAATGCCAATTGGGCTACAAGCACTTTTGTGCTATATAATACATAAGATATGTATATATATGCCCCAATAAATTCCAATTTCTGCACACTTAAAACTGAGGTGGTAACATGCCATTGGGCCACTCCCTCACCCAATTGCAAGACATGCAACACCTCAAGCCCATGTCAGCCCTATTTACATATATATATATATATATATATATATATATATAATGACATGTGTTATATAGATATATGACATGTGTGTGTGCTATGTATATACGTATAAGGAGCAGACCGAGAGTTGTGTGTGTGTGTGTGTGTCAAGTGTATTGTGCATGTGCGGATGTGTAGAGAGAGAGTAAGGTAAAGATAGAGAAGAAAAAGAAGAAGAAAAGAGGAAGGAAAAGAAGGAAGTCCATGCATACAAATAGAAGCTCTTTGAGATTTCAGTAACTTGAGCTAGAAGAGAAGAAGTCACGTTTAAAGGTAAAAAAATAAAAATAAAACTTCAACAAAACTGATTTTCTCTCTCTAACTTAAGAGAGTGAATTCATGTTGTTAAGTGTCATATACATGCATGCATGTAATTCTAGTGTGTGTCACAAGGGATTGGAAGCAAAATAGAAGGGTTTAAGCCTAGGAAAACACATACCGCCATTGTTACACCTTCAAAACTCAAGTCTGAACCCATCTAAATAAAAACCCATTTTTGCTACTCAAGACTTCCAACTAGACATTAAAAGGGTTATAGAAACCCTAAGCTGTGATCGAAATACCTAAAAGAAGGCCATAAAATCACGAGTTGCAGCCATAGGTATAAAAACCCATTTCTCAAAAATGAACACCAAAGCTTGATCTTGGAACGGGAATTGAATCCCCATGATGTGAAGGTCATCACAGACCAAATGTCACATCCCGCACGCCACCCTACGCGGATGCTGAAGATGTGATGCCAGTTAGCCGCCTTGCCAGTCTCCAACCGACAATGCGACCAACCAAAGGCAATCTTCTGAACCTTACAATGAATTACATTCCAAATGTAGGGTCAGAACAGCGAAAATTAAAACCTTTTTATCTCGGGAATGCAACTCAACTATATACCTCATAAGCATGTACCACAGAGCAAGTCTATAACCAAACAACTAATAACTCTAACCACAGAGCACATCTATAACAGATATATAACACAGAGCATATCAAATTCCTCCAGAGTACCATTACCATGAGCCATGTCCCTACACATCTATTATATATGAATAAAGTCAACTATATCATCAGACTCACCTGAATAGCCAGAGTCAATCCATCAGAACCCAAGTCTCCACATTTTATTACTATCAGATCCTCATTTGAGAATGCCTTTCAGTCTACCCGTATCATGTCATTGTGCTTTCTAATCCAATGGAGATGATTCTTGAAAAATGTTAGATAAATGGAATGAGCTTGAACAAGCTCAGTGAGTAACATAGGTTCCTGCCATGGGTTTCAAATCCAATTCATATATACATGTATGCTCAAATGTAGCTTAAATAGAATAATGCATCTCGTGTAGAACAAATGCAGCTCAAACAGATCATATCAGAACAGACTGATCGGACAAATCAGAACAGAGCCAAGACAGAACATATCAGAACTGACCAGATCAGACAAATCAAACAGAACAGATCAGACGGATCAACAGAATAGACCAGGACAAAATAGGTCAGAACACAACAGATCAAAACTGAACAGATCAGGAGCAGCCGCCTGGTCCCTCTAGGGTAGGACTTATACTCACTCCTCGTCAGGAGCAGCCGCCTGGTCCCTCTGGGGTAGGACTTATACTCACCCCCCTAACAGAACAGATCAGATTAAAACTGAGCCAAAACATAACAGATTCCAAATGGCGTATAACAGAACAGGACAAACCCGAACAGTATCAGAACAGGATACATCAAAAGGCAAGACAGAATGGAATCATGCCATGCACAATGTAGTATAAAGAATATGCATGAAAGCATATGCATTAAAACTAGTACAGTGTATAAAACAGTTCGGCATATAAAGCAGTATAGTATGCAGAAAATATACACCAAGTCAGGAGTCCGAGTTACTCACCTAAAGGTTACGTTCGTCTCCACTCACAGATAATCTGACAATCTCTAAATACGTCGTTCGTCACGTCCATGTATATCTTGGGCATTATCCTTCTAATGGCCATCATAATTGATTCAACACCCTAAAAGTTCACCATGTTCCTCAGATGTGAACATATCTGACCTTTGTCTGGTTGCAGTCAACCTTTAGAATGCACACCATGATAATCCAGTGTCATCCCTCTTTGTATTTTCTTCCTTGTCTCCTGTTGATTATGTCCTCTTAACCTTCTTAGCCAAATACCATAATCCATAGGATATGGTGTCCCACATAGACTGTCAACATAATCAACAGTGCCTTCAGAACAACAAAGATGTCCACAAGCTTCTATTGAATCAACCTCTTTGACCAAGAGGTTTCTCTCTATTGCAGCAGCCCCTCAATAAAATCCTTATCAGGAAAATCCCCACCAGAAAAATACAACAAATAGACCAGGTTCTCTCTCTCCATCTGAGGCTGAGCATAGTAAAATGACATGCCTCCAGCCAACAAGGACAAAATAAGGCTGCCTCACACCAGATTTCACACAAATATTATTCTCAGGCTGGATGTCTCCATATCAAATTCCAGTAGCAGCAACAGTTGACAATGCAAACAATTATGGCAACACCTAATAGCTTCATCCAAACCAAATAGGCCACCTTTCATCATAGCAACAACTATTTTACACTTCAGGAACATGCTATTCCAACTAATTTCAAATTCCCACACCGTAAACATGCACTAAGAAGTGATCTTCACATCACGGCATCAGATCAGTGACAGGTAAGCTTTCCAATTGTGGGACACGGTAGCTTCACATTCCCATTCTCACCTCCGACCCTTGTACGACACCTGCTCTAGATTGGATAGATCGTTAAATAGGGAGCTGCCATCGCACAGCTTCTGTTCTGCTTCAGCGCCAGCAGCCGAGAGCTGGTTCTTGCCCCTCAATTTTCTTCAGAGATATCGCTCCTACTTCGACTACACCTTTGCCTATTTCTCCCGAACAACTACCGCCTCAGCTCACTGCACTTTCGTCCCTCTGCACCACTACTCACACACATATATATCTCTGCACCGCTAGAGACATACACATATATATACTTGCTGCACCACCTCTCTCCAGCAGCAACGATTCTCCCCCTCCTTGGTTTAACACCCACACATATATGCATATATGGAAGCTTCTGGGTGCTGCTGTATCAATATATATTGCACATGCCTTTAACGGTTCCCCTCCGACTCTCTCTCTTTTTCCATATTTTTATAGACATCTAGAAGCTGCCCCTTTTTCTCACGTGTTCAACTGCTCTAAGAAGCCTCTCGAATCACCTATTGTTATATCCATTTTTGGTCACTAGCAGCGGCTGCTCTCTTATGTGTATTTTATATATTCCACGTGCTTCCAACAGCTTCTACAAGCTGCCATATAAACACATCCATATATATATATATATATATATATATATTTCTTTTAGTTCTAACAGCTTCCTTGGGAAGCTTTTAAATTATAATATTCTATAATATATATATATAATCTTATATATATATATAATCGAATATATATATATATATCTAGATATATGTATATATATATATATATATTAAGTCTTGATATATTTTTATCATACATTTGTATACAATAATGTATCCAAATATCTCATGTTATGGCCCCACTTTTTCCTTCCAATAATTTCCTTTAAAAGCTCCATGAGAATGTATATTTTTAATATTTTTATTTCAAAAATATTAAATTATCATAGACCAATAAAATTATCATAAAGCTGGGGCTCAGTTCACTATTATATATTTTGCCAACATTGGCTCTCGTTCGTGTCCCATATTATTATTATTTTTTTTATAATTAATGATTCGTATGAGTCTCACTTATTTATCCCGGCACTCGGTTGACTGGTTTAAATGTTTTTTTTTTGCGAGCATATTCCATTTTATGTCTGAGGCATTAAATCCCATTATATCTTATCGTATTTGGGCTATATTGATTATTACCATAACATAACCAAATTTTTATTAAATTAGTGCAGTCTAAGACATGTCGGATTTTTGGGGTATTACACCAAACCCCATCAATTTTAATAGAGAAATGAGCATGTATGAAGCAAAACTCAAAATCTTCCATGGAAGCTCAACCGAGCTCTTGAGACCACCTCAATGCCCCAAACCAATGCCCAATTAACCCCCATTACCCTAGGATTTCATAGGAACAAGAAGTAGAAGGAATGAGTTCTAAAACTCCACGAAATAGGTTTTTCTTAATACCTGCAACTAGAGCAACCTTTGCGTAGGAAGTGGGGAAGATGATGAACAGGAAAAGGGTCGAGTCAGGCCAATTTCAGGTTAGGGTCAGGACTCGCCCCATCGCACAAAGGGTTTCAATGGAATGGCATCGTTTGAGGTTTAGTTCTAATTTAAAACAGCAACTGTTTTGTTTGGCAACAGGTATAGGAAATTGATTTAATACCCACAAATAGAATAGGGATAGCCTATTCTTGAAATGATACTTAGTCGTTCTTTGGTTTTGAAAAATCAGGAAAAAAAAAAAAAAGAAGAAACTGCAAGCCAGGTGGGTTTCAACCCACTGACGTGTGTGTGTGTGTGTGTAAACCCTAACCCATGCGTGTGAACCACTGTGCCACTGAGGCACTTGGTTAAAATAATACTTAAATAAATATATAATATAAACTAATATAATTAAATTAATTTAAATTCGTAAAATATTTTCGGTGTTCGAATAAAATAAAAAGTAGTGTAACCCAACATTTTTTAATATTCCAGATTCAATGGTAGAGTCCAAATTGCGAAATTAAATCTCAAAAAATATGAACGAACAAACTAGGTTAATCCTAAAAATGTCCTGAAGGCCAAATAATGATATCAAACGACCCCCAAAAATTATAAGCATACGTACCTTAGAGTTTTTTGACGTTCTAGACTCAACGGTAGAGTATGTTTTGCCAAATTAAATATCTAAAATATTGATATATCAAAATGAACTATTTTTAGGACACTCTAAAAATATGACGATGCCTACCAAGAGGGAGGGGGAAAATAAGCCCATATACTTAAAATACGACACGTGAGATTAAAAAACAAAAAATTCATAAATAAAATCAGATTAAGTTTATGAATAACAGTAAACTGAATAATATTTCTTGATTTATAGATTCTCCCAAGGGAAAAGAAAAAGTAGTCTGATTCCTCGTGAAAGGAGGAGAAACTATTTTGAAGTAAGTAAACTCGAACTCTAGCATGTGGTATTCCTAGCCATGTCAAAGAATTATTTCCTTGATGCTACCAATTTAGAATACCTGGCATTGTTGATCTCCACAATTTGATGCTTGTTCTATATTATAGATTTGTTGAGAATTTGATTGCCAATATCTTTATGTGATTATTTATCCATTACTATACCTTACTTGGATATTGAAAAATTGTTATGCCTCTCACTACTAAGAATTTTCTATTCCACAAATATGTACATTGCATGTAGAATTTTGACAATTATGATATTATTATGAGTGTCTGGAGTTGTGATCTGTCATAACGTCCATCTGATTCACGGATGCTTTTGGACTTACAGGTCAGTGTTTTGGAATGATGCCCAACACTTAGTCCATGGAGGACGTGATATATGTATAGAACTCTAGTGCTATCTAGTAACCCGATAGTGGGGTGGACCTGGATGAGCACTTTTAAGGGTATGTCGAGCCCTATATGTGACAGCATCTATTCTGTTCGTATTTCATATCGTTTATTGATATTCTGATGATGTACTCTTTGATTATTAATACGCCTCATGTGTGTATCCTTGGATATCTGATGATATATTATTTGATTGATGATATGCTTGCTTGCTTATCTTTGGACTCAAATTGTTATTCTGTGATTGTGGCATCTAATTATTGTATAGGTCAATCCCTATTATTGATTTGTTTGTTCTACCTTGGGATGTGCCTTTAGGACCTACAGGTCATTTTATTGATTCACATTCTTGGTGACTGTCTACTGTGAATCCTTTGCATGTTATTATGATATTATCCTTTGCTTGCTATTATTCATTATCCTTATTTTTGGATTAACCCTGACCTATAGCAGAGTAAGGGAACTTACCTACTGAACTAAGTTAGCTCACTCCAATTATGACATTTTTTTTCAAGATAGCAAATTGTAGAAGGACCATCAGGCGTATATATCGAGTAGACGCCATGTTTTTCTATAAATTGTCCTTTTGCAAGTATGGTGGACGCTTTCGCTATTATTGTAATAGACTAAGTGTAATGTAGTCTTAGTTCTCCCATGTGTCCATGTCTTAGGTATGTTTTGTTTTTTTGAGGATCTGTAAACTAAACATTTATTTTTATTTTGGCACATACAAGTATACTCTAATGATGATATTAGATTAGCTAATGACAAGACATATAATTGATGATTAATTAAGTAATGTTGAGATCCTTTAGCGAGGGACGGCTTGTGGGCCGCTACCTGATTACGCCCACAGAATAACGCGGTAGTTGTAGTGTAGATTTGGGATGTCGATTCCACAGGGAGACAAAATTAAAAGAATAATAAACAGAATTTCTGAAACTAAAGAAAGTATTAAACGGTTAACGAGAAAATAAAATATAGAAAGTGATTTTGATTGCAAATAAAAATTAAACAAGCTGATTAACGGACAAAGTACTCAAATTTAACGAACAGTGGAGTGTCGAGAATCCCTTGCACATATTTGGTATTTTAATTATTTTTAATTCACTGATAACTCAATTGAGAAATTAAATTCCAAAAATCTCAATCGGAAGATATAAAATTATGAACCAAAATTAGACTGAAAATAACCCTTTGAAAAACCATTCAACACTTTTAAATCACTCAAATTATTATTCACATTGAAAAAATCCAACGACGATAATATACCCAACAAGCAATATTGCAGCAAAGAATTGAATCAATATAAATAACTAATTGTTCCAAAAATAATCAAAACATTAATCCATTCAATAGAAAAAGCATGACTGAATTTATAAACGGACTAAACCGTTTAATTATTCGGAGAATAAAATCCAACAATAAATTGCGAATTATCATCAAAGAATTTAACAAGTGAAAATCGCGTACAGGAATCAAAAATAAATTAAAACAGCCATCTATGATGCAAGTTCATCCCTGACCCCACTTGAGAATTTAGTTACCCATGTACAGGACAGGCAACATAAACCTCATGGAGAAACACTGAGCCATGGAGTAGCTACGGCTTCTTCTCTTTTCTGTATATTTTTCTGTCTCTGTTTTCTGTGGCCGCAGCACCCCTCTATTTAGGTTTTTTTTTCTTTTTATATTCAGCCGCGTCGCACAGCCCAGTGACAGGCCCCTTGGCTTCCGTCTCGCCTGGGCCCATGCCTGCACGTCAGCGCCTCACCACTTTCACCAAACAGCTGCACGCTAGCCTCAATTCAGCCCACCGTATGGCACAAGCCCAGCCATCATGACTACACAACAAGCCCCACAGTGCCTAATCAGCCGTACTGCAATCCAAGCCCCACAACCTTTGTTTCTGCTTTGCCTTTAATCAGCATGCATGGGCCCACTTAATTCAGCCCAGTGCCTTGCGGCGCCAAGACCAACCTGATTCCACCTGGGCCCGTCTTGCTTTCTGCTTTGGATTTCAGCTCAGCCGCACCTCAGTCCACCTTGGTTTCAATTTTTTCTTTCTTCTTATTTTTTCTTCAGCCGTTTTGTCCTGTAATCCAATAAATAATGAATTTTTCAACCGTTCAAGAATAAAAATCTCAAGGACTATTTAATGTATTCATTTGAGATTTAAAATATTAAATAATGCTCAAACACATATCATTATGAATAAAAATTAAATTAAATAATATCAACTATATCCTAACATTTTTATTCACTTTCTAGCATTTTAATCATATAATAGGGTATTTAGAGTGCGCTTTTTTGCAATCATCACACCCCCCAACTTACTCATTGCTAGTCCCTATCCATGGAAAAATAGCAAAAGAGACTAAAGATTATCACACACAGAAGGCATCTAGTCACACTTTTTAAATTCGCAAATCAAGGCAATTTAAGGAATTCAAAAACCGTATAACAATCAATCCACTTATAGCAATTCACAGAGTATGTGTGTGTGTGTGTGCTCCAAACCATATCCATCTAACCACAAACCATGACACATGCAACATCAAGAACATCTCAAGCAAAAGGTTCAACTCCATATCTCATAGGTATAAAAGTGTTTCATGTAGGGGTTCTCTTTATGGAGTTGACAAGGGGTGTACACGCTCAATGAAGAATTAGGCAACTATGAACAAGCAACAAACAAACATTGATCTTATGATAGGCGCACTAACAAATGAGACTTCCACCACTCTTTCCACAGGCTTACTTAGATTAGAACGATCAACATAAAAGGGTTGTAACGTGGCTCGAGTTAGGGCTATATGAAGAAAATGGATAAAGAGGATTCAAAAACTTCCAAGTACGTACTAAGAGAATTTCATTAAAAATCATAACAAGCCAAACTTCTCACTTGATGTACTCTTCAACTTTTCAAATCACTGAATAACAATACTTCTCCTTCTTCTTCTTCTTTCTCTCTCTTTTTCTTCACCTTTTTTTTTCAATTTTTTTTTTTTTTTTTGAATCTTGACTTTGATGCTCACTTAATTGAACATTCTGCACTTGTATTCTTTCTTTTTATTTTCCTTTTTTTTCCAATTCAACACAAAAGAAAAGTAATGCAAATTCCACACCTAATACACACTTGGAAGCAAAAAGGGTAGAAAAATCAATATATAGGCTAAATTCCAATGTGGCGAGGTATGGATGGTGTGGGCACCTGAAAAAGAACTATAGTTGGCTCAAAGTTGGCTACTAAGGATCTATGATAAGAAGGGTTAGCTTGAAAGGCTCAAACGTTAATCCTAAATTGACCTTCGTCATATCCCAAGTATATTCGCCATCATACCACCAACCATGTAATAACATTCTCAAAAGAAGTGCCCAATTCAACATATCAATGAACGCTTATCACAATTTGAATTTGTAGTCTCTCAATTCTCTCCAAAACACACATGAATACTTAAACAAAAGAGTTCTCTAGCTACATGTGTCAACCACCATCTTACCACAAAATTTGGATAAGAGCATTAAAAGTTCTGTGAATGCCTCAGTAGAATGATTATGGTAGATTCGGTGAACTCACAAAAATAGCTATGAATGATAATGAGTACTTATGTCAAAAAGATGCACATATGATGCAAATTTAAAAAAAAAAAATTTGACACATGAAAATATGCCACAGCAGTTTAACTTTTGAATTTGCAACCATCACCCCCTAACTTAAATGAAACATTATCCTCAATGTTTAACAATCAAAATTGAATGGAGGGTACTGAAAAGGGTAGAATACACCTGATGTGGGAGGTGGGCAGCTCACTAAGCACCAAAGACGGCAACCTAAACGTGACAAAATGAAACTAACCTGCAAATAAAAACAAAAAAAAACAACAGCAAACAAAAATAAAAGAGAACAAAAACTAAATAAAACAAACAAAATAAATAAATAAAATAAAATAAAAACATACCTGCATGGTGGTTACGCCCAAAGAATAACGTGGTAGTTGTAGTGTAGCTTTGGGGTGTCGATTCCACAGAGAGACTAAATTAAAAGAATAATAAACAGAATTTCTGAAACTACAGACGTGTTAGACGGTTAACGAGAAAAGAAAATATAAAAAGTGATTTTTGAATGCAAATTAAAAATTAAACAAATTGATTAATGAAAGAAAATACTCAAATTAACGAACAGTGGAGTGTCGGGAATCCCTTGCACATATCTGGTATTTCAATTATTTTTAATTCACTGATAACTCAATTGAGAAATTAAATTCCAAAAATCTCAATTGGAAGATTTAAAATTATGCATCAAAATTAGACTGAAAATAATCTTTTGAAAAATTATTCATTACTTTTAAATCACTTAAATTATTATTCACATTGAGAAAACCCAACGACGACAATATACCCAACGAGTAATATTGTAGCAGAGAATTGAATCAATACAAATAAGTAATTGTTTCAAAAATAATCAAAACATGAATCCATTCGATAGAAAAAGCATGACTGAATCTATAAACGGACTAAACCCTTTAATTATTCAGGAGAATAAAATCTAACAATTAATTATGAATGATCATCAAAGAATTTAACAAGTGAAAACCACGTACAAAAATCAAAAATAAATTAAAACAATCATCTATGGTGCAAGTTAATCCCTAACCTCACTTAAAAATTTAGTTATCCATGTACAAGACGGATAACATAAACCTCATGAAAAATAACTGCGCCATGGAATAGCTGCGGCTTCTTCTTCCTGTTCAATGCCTCTGCGCCGCACGCTACTTCTCTGTATTTTTTTCTGTTCTCCCCCAGCAGCCACCATTCAATTTTTCTCCTTTTCCTAGGTTTTTTTTCTTTTATTCAACCCCTCAAAAACTGCCCCTGACTTGCGCCAACGCCTGGACCCTAGGCCCATCACTGCTTATTCAGCCCAGCGCCTCAACTTCCAAGCCGCACACTAGCAGCCAGCGCCCCACTAAGCCACTTCCTGATTTGCTTTTCTTATTAAATCTGCACATGGGCCCCACTTGCCTTTTCTAATTCAGCTGCACAACTTCAAGACCACGCGCCCTGTAGCATTTTTCTTCTTCAGCCGTGTGAATTGTGAGATTGTGGGCTAAGACTTTTCTCTTTCTTTCTTTCTTTATTTTCCTGTGCAGCCCACCTTGTTGCTTTCCTATTTTTTTTCATTTTTCTTTTGTTTTCAATCAGCCATGTAGCCTTACCTACATCAGTCCCTTTGACTTTTCAAACTTCCCTTTTTTTTCTTCTTCTTTCTTTTCTTTGCTTTACTTTCCTTATTCTCGCGCGCAGCCAACAGTCGTCAACTTTACGCTCCGTTTTCTATCAATAACAATTGAATCTTAACTCGGGCTCTTCATGAAAGTTGTAGCCCCGGATGAATAGATAATTTCAGGCTTAAAAACCACCTGATTTGGATTTCGGAAGATCAAGTTATGGCCCCTTGAAGTTGGCTGGACGAACAGGTTCATAGCAGCTTTCCAAGCCTGTCTTTGAAATAATATTTGGAGGCCCAAACGAACTCCGATTTTTACAAATAAGACCTTTTTGAAAATCCCAAGACGTCCTCTAAATATTTCATGAAGACCGGTTTCTCATTCTGAAAATCTAGCACCATTCAAATCTCAATTGAAACTCAATAGTCGAATCTGCCAAAAAACTAAAAATTATTCCAAAAATATTAAGTGTAAAGCGCAATTACGAATTATCTCTCGCCAACAAATAATACAATATTTGAGACTTAAAATCTTATAAAATACCGTTTAAACCAATCTCATTGTGAATAAAAGTTAAATAAATAATATCAAATATATCTCAATATTTTTATCCACATTTAGCAATTTAATCCAATAATCAAGCATTTAGAGTGCACTTTTGCACACTCATCACATGGCGCTATCAAGGTTGATAAACCAGGTCCATAAGTGGAATGTCTTCCACTTCCAGAACTTGCCTATCAATCAAAACTTTAAGGCGCTGGCCATTTACTTTAAAAATTCGGCCATCCTTGGGATCCTCTATCTCTACTGTCCCATTTTCAAAAATGTTTTGTACTATAAAGGGCTCTGTCCACCTAGACCTGAGTTTTCTTGTGTGCTTATGGAGTCTAGAATCATATAAGAAAACTCGATCATTAGGTTTAAACGTTTTTCTCAAAATATTATTATCATGCAACGCTTTCATTTTAACTCGATCAGTAATGCTCCAACCTAAGGCTGACCTAGGCTTACTTAGGGTCTAAGGTAATTTCTCACCTTAAGACTTAGACAATTCAGATGACATAATAATAGGACAAGTATCACCTGGATCAAGGAAGGCATGTTTTGAACCCTTAGGCAAAGGCTTCAATTCAACTTTAGGTGCTTCCACACTTAAAGGAATCTGCTCTTCACTTTTTGTAGGCAACTCCTCAAACTTCGGTTTCCATCCCCGTGCTCCATAATCCTAAGTTCTGTCAAAAATAGCACAAACATCAACCACATCAGATGGATCAGAAATATAGTCAAACTCAGTATTAACAAGAAAATGCTCAGGGGGGTCAGAATCATGAGTTGCAGGAATTCTCTTATCCATGAGTGAGTCAACCATGCACGTCTGGCAGCTTTCATCCTCCTCTTCTGGCTGTTTTGCAACATGAAATATATTCACCTCAAGAGTCATGTTCCCAAAAGACAACTTCATGAGCCCATTCCTGCAATTGATAAGAGCATTAGCAGTGGCAAAGAACGGCCTACCTAAAATCAAAGGAATCTTTGAAGTAGAATCAACAACAGAGCTAGTGTCAAGGATTATGAAATCGACAGGATAATAAAATTTATCAACTTGAATTAGAACATCCTCTCCCACACCCCGTGGTGCTCTGACTGAACGGTCAGCCAATTGCAATACCATAGAAGTTGGTTTGATCTCTCCCAACCCCAACTGCAAGTAAATAGAATAAGGCATTAAATTCACACTTGCTCCTAAATCAAGTAGAGTTTGTCCAAACTCATGATTTCCAATGCTGCAGGCAATGGTTGGACAACCAGGATCCTTGTACTTGGGGGGAATCCTCTGCTCAATTAGAGTACTAACTTGCTCTGTCAGGAATGTTGTCTTCTTCACATGGTGTTTCCTCTTAACTGTACATAAATCTTTAAGAACTTTTGCATAAGTAGGAATTTGTTTAATCACGTGCACGAGAGAAAGATTGATTTTTACCTGCCAGAGATTCTCAAGGATTTCATTGTTAGGATCCAAAGTGTGCTTGGTTGATTTTAAAGCCTGAAGGAAGTGGTACCTTAACATAGCTTCTTTGTCACCTCTAGTTCCTTGGGTAGCTCAGCATTGCTACTATCTTGTTCCTTTTCCACGTCCTCTTATTTGTCCATTGTTGGGATGTGTAAGGACTTACCACTTCAAGTCACTATCGCGTTCACATCCTTCAAATTCTTCTGCGTCATTTGTTGACCATGGAGTGTGGATTGAGTTGGGAAGGGAATCTGCCTCGCTCATTCACACTCAAAGAGCTCATCAATTTGGACACTTGGCTCTTTATCTCTTTATTTTCTTCAACAACCTGCATGATCAAAGATTCAAATTTTTGGTTAGTCTTACCCTGTGCTTCAATAAATGCATGCAAAGTGTCTTCTAAAGAATTCCTAGAAGATGAATATGCATGATCTGGTGCATGATATGGTGCAGGGTATGATCTAGGAGGCTGTGCAGATGGTGGTGCAGGTGGTTGGTTTTCAGATTTTTAGCTAAAATTGGGGTGATTGTGCCACCCTGGATTGTAAGTCTCAAAGTAGGGTGTGAAAGGCTTCTTGTACATACCTAGGGTATTACATTGGTCCTCATACATCCCTCTCGTCTCAGCTGATGTGGGACATTCTTAGGCAAGGTGATCTACCCCGCCACACACAGAACATGGTCTAAAAGACTCTGCATGATTAGCCAAGTGTGTTGGCTTTACGTCTCTAGCCTTTAGCATCTCTAACTCCCTAGTGAGTGTCTCAACCTTCGCTTTCAAGTTATCCTCCTCCCTAAGATGGTAAATTCCCCCACTATGTTGGTTCCCTATAGGTTCGTGACCTATTTGTGCTCTCAGTAGCACTAGGTTCTGTCCATGTATGAGCTTTTTCAACAAGCTCATTAAGGTACTCTATGGCCTCATCAGGATCTTTCTGTAAGAACTCACCATTACACATCATCTTTACAAATTGGCGCTTTCTAGGTGTAAGTCCCTTATAAAAATAGCTCACTACACGCCAACTTTCATACCCATAGTGAGGGCACATACTCAATAACTCCTTAAACCTCTCCTAAGACCAATACAAAGTCTCACTATCCTTTTGTGCAAAGGTGGAAATCTATCTTTTCAAAGCATTGGTCTTGTGTTAGGGAAAGTATTTAGTGAAGAAAATCTGAGTCATCTCATTCCACGATCCAATTGACCGTGGTCTCAGTGAGTATAGCCAACTCTTAGCTCGATCCTTTAAAGAGAAAGGAAAGAACTTAAGTCTCACAATGTCTTGTGTTGCATTTTGACTATGAAAAGTCGCAACTTACCTCTTCAAACTCCCTAATATGCACATATGGATTCTCATTTTCTGACACAACCCGAGACCCACCCTCTGCGGATCCCGGATCACGCACCCGATTCGACATTTCTGTCGAACCAAGGGTTCTTAACTTACTGCACATACCATGCTCTTAACATGCAACAACTTAATTGCGGAAGATTTGAAAAATATTTAGTTACAAAAGTTGCATGGTATACATATTGTTCTCAAGAGTGCGGAATACAAAAATAATTTTTCATACATCTGATCTACCCAAGATGTGGACCACATAGGAGTACTTATAAGACTATCTGTACTGAGTATTACCCCTGTATTGCAAAAGTATGTCCACTACTATTGCTACTGCTCGTCTACAGCTTCCTTCCCTGAAAATTTGGGGAAATAAAGGGTGAGCTAACTAAAACTCAATAAGTAATTCTCCTTTGCTCTGTCATGTGTACAAGAATATGAAAAGGCATTATCCACGAGAAAATAAGATAAATGCAGATGTACTAGCCAGTCATAAATAAAGATCTCATCAATGAATGCCAACAGTAGGAATTCAAATAATCAACAATGATAATCAATCTGATAGCATACAAGCAATCATTGAATAATAGTTGTGAAATCTCATGATCAATCATTATAAAGTAACATGATCAGGCTAGGAATGTCACAACACAAGATAATGATATCAATAAATTTGAGATGCCTAGATAATGGTGGGCCCGGTTACCCCGGTGGCTCACATTCGGTGCTCACCGGCCTCGTCGAATGATCTTGCCCTGAGCTCGTATTCAGTGCACATAGGCTTTACTGAATACTACCGCTCTGAACACGTATCCAGTGCTCGAAGGCCTCGCCGGATACGGCTCTGTGCACAATATAAAATAAATAATAAATCTCCCGAAATTTGGACCCGAAAGTCATAACTGGCATCAGGTGGAAATGTGACTGATCACAAATCTGGCTCTTTAAGGATATATCAAGATCATACAATTTCTGGGTAAGTGAAATGAATTCACATCTGAATCGAGTGCAACTATCTGGCCTTCCCAACCCTAGGTACAAGTGTACAATAAGAACTCAAAGCACAAATGTACTACTGATCAAGATATATTCATGTAACATCAACAATACTTTCCACATGATAAAGCAATATCAATGTGGTTCAATCATTCTGAAAATATATAAGGAGTACAAAAATAGTGTATGTACAAGAAAATATGACTTGGCTCGGAATGTAACATATACAGAGATCAGAGATTACTTACCTTTAACTTTCCTTGAACTACAATGATTTAGACTGCTTTTTCCATGCCTTTTCGTGTTCCTATAATCCAAGAAACATATCTCAGTCTATCATCATTTGAATGATGCTATTCATCAAATTTTATGTCTTTATTTTATAAGTTTCCCTTTTTCTAAAATAGACTCTACCATTGAGTCTGGAATGTCCAAGAAAGTCAGTTTAGGCTTTTACTGATCTTAAATCAGACTCCTGGATCGAAAAGGGCAAAACTGTCTTTTGTACTTTATAGGTACTTTTATTCCCGGAACCTCTTTTATAATTTTGACCTCACCGTTGGATTCAATGGGTCCAAGATAGTAAGAATACCCATATAACTTGCCTTGTTAGGACACAGGGGTATTTTGGTAATTTTAAGATTTGTTTTCATTGTATTTTAATGTTCAGAGTTTCATCTCGTAAAACGGACCTCTCCATTGGATCCGGAATGCCCGGGATAACAAATTTTGACTATTTATTCGCCCTATTTGGACTTCGTTTGACTTATTTGTGACTCAGGGGTAAAATAATAATTTTACCTATTTAATAAATTATTTAAATAATTTATTTTATTATTTTCCAGGGGCTTAATTGCATAAATTTTCTAAAAACTGGGCCACAACATAAATCCGTGAAACAGTGGGGGGTCAAATTATAAATATCAAAACACCCGGTCTAAACCATTTGGTTCAGTCCCTTCTTAAGTGAACCGGTCCGGTTTATACAGTTCATCGCGTAATGATGACGTCATGATGATGTCAGCCCTAATAGTTAGATAACGCGAAACGACGTCATCCCACTTAATGCGGTGGCCCTTCCGTCTTTTTACACGTGTCCCGAGTTAACTCATCCAACTCGGTTTTAAAACAACGAGTAGACTCAGCGTCGTCTTCCCCATCACCCTGCGACTGTTGCCCTAATTTCTAAGTTTAATTCCTTCCATTTTTGTGAGTTTTGATGAGGGGTTTTCCTCTATTTTTCATTTCAAATTGTTCCTAACATCTTAGGGATCATTTTGGCATTCATTTGAGGGATCAATCTAACCTTATGAGCTCGGTTAAAGGTTTGATAATCAAACCTGCATCTGGTTAGTAAATGCTCATTCCTGATTCAAAATCGATGAGGTTTTTTTGTTGTGATTCCTTGTTCATAAGGTTTCAGTTTTCATTCATAAAAGTAGGTTTAACAATGAGTTTTTGGGTTTGGGTTTTGGAACCCGTACCTGCAACTCGATTTTTGGGGGGTCCTTTCATTAGGTTTTTAGGTCGCGGTCCAGGGTTTTTGAAAACCTCATGGTGTCTATTTGAAGTCACAATACACCAAACTTGGTTTGGTTGCCATGGGTTCAGACCTGCTGTAAGCAAGGTCCTCCCATGGAGGTTTGACGTACGGTCACGTGTTTTTGGTGTTTTCATGGCTCAAATTCATGCTTATCATAGTTTAAACATATTTTAAACATTCAATATGCTAAATCAAAACTTAAAATAGTTCACACATAGAGAAATTCTGGAGAGAGAAAATGTAAGATTTTTGTGGGTTTACCTTGTCTCTGTCTTCTCTCTCCTCGCGTCTCCACTTCTGATCTCTCCACGAGTTTCTTAAGCTTCCTCTTAACACACTCGGATCCTTTAATGTTCTTCTCTCCTCAATTTTCTCAACTCTCATGTAAAGACATGTATATAAATAATAATTGTATATCCTTGCCCCAAAACCCTCAACCACTGGTCATGTCCAGCCATACCTCTTACCATACTTCTCTGATTTTCACCATCCCTCTCCCATACCCGTTAGGTTTACTTAGGTGAGATTCGTTAGGTTATGTGTATTTTATATATATATATATATATATATATATCTACCCCCACCCACTCACACACACTTGCACGGCTGGTAACAGCCCACTTGCTTCCCCTTCCCTCTTTTTTTTTCTTTTCTTTTCTCTTTTGTTTTATTTTAATAATATATATATACTATACTATACTTATATGTATATATGTACATAATTATACGTATATGTTTACATATATACTTCCTAATTCATATTTGTATGTGTGCATTTTAATTTTGACGTTTTGCTCGTGTATTGCATACATGCATGCATGCATGGCTGCACGTGTACACGCATTTCAAGACTGGTTTCCGGATCGCTCATCCTGATCCGGCACTATTCATACATGGGCAAGATTTCTATTTATACAATGCAATGCAGTTAATATTTCACAAGATATAAGGTTCAGCAATTCTAAATACCATTGATATAGTGTTGCCCGACCCGGCTGCCTCGATATATGTGCCAATCCAGGTCGGGGTATTACATTTTCCAAACCATGAAATGTAGGGAACAACTGTATCAACCTCGTTTTAACATCAATTAGATGAGCATTGGGTGGAAACATGATGCATGATGGTGTAGCTGTGCGTGTAGGGTGAAGGTAATCCTGAAGGGTCCTAGTAGGGTTGATCCTCGTATTCACTTCATATTTTCAGAATTGGAAGAATTATCAAACAAAGAATTAGAAAAACACGAAAAATTAGACTCTAAATGTCACGACCCGAGACCCCACCCTATGCGGATCTCGTGTCGCGCACCCGATCCTACGCTGCTTGTCAAACCAAGGGTCTCAACTTGCAACACATCAGTGCTACTAACATGCAATAACTAAATGCGGAAGAAAATAAATAAAAGCTGCATGTGATATATATGTATATGTTTACAAAGTGCGGAATACAAAATTCTTAATACAACTATTCATCCCCAAGACGTGGATAACATGGGAGAGCTACAAGATTGTCTGTACTAAGTATTACACTTACAACTTCAAAATAAATGTCCACTGCTATCTAGCTGACTGCTACTGTTACTGCTACTGCTCTTCGACAGCTTCCTTTCCTAAAAGGGTTGGTAAGTTTGGGGTGAGCTAATGAAAGCCCAATAAGTAATTCTCCTTTTCTCTGCCATGTGTACAAGAATATAGAAAGCATTATCTATAAAAGAACTAGGATAAATGTTGATGTGCTAGCCAGTCAATGAATATAGAACTCAATATCAAATGATAGAACTCAAATGATAAAGCACTGAAATCTGTCTGACTATAATCATAGGCACTCAATATAAGCTGTGAAATCTTATGATCATTCATAATGATATAATATGATCAAACTATGATATCCAATAAGAGATACTGATAACAACAATATGGTTCATTTTAACTGAGGGCCCGGTTACCCTTTGAGCTCATATTCAGGTCCAGTTGGCTGTATAAATATTCAGGTCCTATTCAGGTTGTACGAATATTTAGCTCCGGTCGGCTGTATGAATACTGCTCTGTGTACACTGTATAATAATAATCTCTCAGCCAAGCACTAACCCGTCGGTTCAGTACTCGTCTCGTAGATCCCAATTTAGCTGCCATTTTAAATACCACTTTTTATTCCGTTTTCTCGACCCGTAGGATCTAATAAGCATCAGATGGAGTTTGTGACTGAGCACAAATCTGGCTACAATATAATATATCGAGATCATGCTAAATCCAATGAACAGTAAATGCAATAGCACTATCTCAGCAGCGAAAGAAACTGTTGCCTTAACAGGCCAATATAAACTGGGCTGCTGAGATCTTGCCCCTTAAGGCCTATGTACAGAGCATACAGAAATCATGATCAATATATACAACAGTCAATAAATACTTTCCACAAGATAAAGCAATATCAATGTGGACTTGATAAAGGTTCTGGTATGTATGGAGTACAATAAGTGATATAGGAAAAATTGTTGACATGGCTTGGAATGTAACATGAACAGAGATTAGAGATTACTTACTTTTTACTATATCTGTCTAGAAGGTCAACCACCTTCTTCTACTTACCTCTTTCTGTATCTGTTTAGAAGGTCAAACTGCCTTCTTTTTGTATCTGGGTATTCCTATGATTCAGGAAACCAATCTCAGTCTATATATATATATATATATATATATCTGTCTAATTCATGCTATTCATCAAATTTTATGCCTCTTTACTATTTTTATCTCTTTTACTAGAATAGACTTTACTATTGAATCCGGAATGTCGAACAAAGTCAATTTAGGCTTTCGCGGAATTCAATTTGGACTTCTGTACTGAAAAGGGCAAAATGGTCATTTTGCACTTTTACGGGTCTTTTGTTTTTTGGGACTCCGTCTCACTAAATGGACCTCACCATTGGTCTTAGAATGTCCGAGATAGTTGAAAATACACTATTCATACGTTTAATTTGGACATCGTTACTGAAAAGGGTAAAATGGTCATTTATAGCATTTATGGGTTCTCACTTCTCGGGACCTCTTTTCTTAAATCGGACCCCACGGATGAGTCCGGAATGCTCGAAATAATAAATTTTACTATTCATTCATTTTAATCGGAGTCCGTTTGACTGCTTTTTGACTCAGGAGCATTTTCATAATTTTCTATTATTTTAAATTAATTAAATATATTAATATTATTAATATTTTATTCTGGGGGTCAAATCACAATTATTAACAGTTGGGGGGCAGTTTGTAATTTTCGTAACTTTCTAGGTCAAATTGTAATTTCTGAAAATCCTATTCTAAATAGGAATAACCAAACAGTGGTTATTTACAAAACTGGGATAGGATATCCCTGTTCCTGTTTCCCCCCAATTTCCAATTTCTTGCCCCTGTTACCAAACACACCCAATTGGATTTTAAAACATTTTAAACCTAACCCAATACTGCACCGTTTTGATTACCCGTTTCTAATTCGGTTGGGTCCTTACCCGGATCTGAGCCGTGACCCGATACCCAAACCCAACACAAACAGTTTTCTTCCCCCGTTTTTTCGGTAGGGTTCCGATGGTGAACAGTGGTCTTCTCCGGCGACGGCGACAGGATTTTGGTCATTTTTCACCCTTTTTTCTATGCAGTTTTCTTCCTAATTTCACAAGGATTCCATATCTATCTTTGGTTTCCTATTTAGAGCATTCTATCTTAATGAATATGGCCAAACCCGTAACTCCGACCAATTGAATATTTTCATTTTTGCACTCGGTTGCTCACTGTCTTAACTCCTCTTTTTCTCTTTTTAATTTCTGCACTTATAAGGATTAAATCTAGGTTACTTAAACATGGTTTTATACATAAAATGTCAATAAACCCGAAATATTCTCATACCTGCAACTAAATCTTTCTACTTGGTTTCTTAACCGTTTTAAATGATTCTTTTTGCAAAACAACTCATAAATCATGCTGATTTGAACCCTAATAATTTAACAACCTATCATGCTTTAAATTTTAAAACTGGAGCAAACCCACTTACCTCTTAATTTCTGATTTTCTCTTTGTGCAGGTTCCTCCTCTTTCTTCTATTCCTCTTGGTTCACTTCTGCTTCTTCCCTCTTCAATTCTCTCCTTCTGTTTTCCTCTTTAACTCACGGATGCATACACATATATATATAGACCCACAACCGACTTCACTTTCTCTCTCCTCTCTTTCTCTCTCTATTCTTCTCCACTTGCAGCCTTCCTTGACTCAACTTTCTGCCCCATTTAATTTTCCCTTTTCTGAGAATGCAGCTTTGCATTCAATTTTGTGGAGCTTTTGATTATATATATATATATATATATGTATATATATACACATTTTGTCAACACACACACTTACACACACAACCGTACACACACACCTAATATCTTACTTGCATGCATGCCCTTGGCATGCTGCCCCTCTTTTATTTCCTTTTCTTTTCTTTCTTTATTTCTTTTCTTTTCTTTTATATTTCAACATATATATATATATATATATTCATATATATAGATTACAATACATGTATTTATACATACATATATATATTTAATATCTTATACATATACATATAAATATGTATATGTACATACTTATATACATCAATTTTATACGTCCATATATATCTATTAATACACATATATGTGTATTTCTAAAGGCATTTACATACATTTATTTTGTTCAAGCTACGCATGCATGCAACATTCATGTGCATGAAAATACGTGTAGGCACGTATTACGAGGCATATTTTTGAATTGCTCGATATTGGCTATATCACTGATACTATTCTCTTTTTAAAATTGTACTGTTCATACGATAAAATAATATAGAGCTCCAACCAGCCCATATTACACTATTCAATCGACTTGCCTCGGTATATGTGCCAAAATCTGGGTCAGGGTATTACACTAAATATGATTCTAACACAGGCTTATAAGCAAATCGGCCTAATGCGTCCCTATACCTATTATGCATGCAAGATGACAATAATAAAATAAATAAAAAAGAAATAAAAGAAAAGAAAAGAAAATGAATAAATAAATAACTGGAAATAAATAAAATAAAATAATAATAATAATAATAATAATAATAATAATAATAATAATAATAATAATAATAATAATAATAATAATAATAATAATAATAATAATGCAAGTAAAAAGAAGGGAACGAAGTTCCGCCTTTACAAACTGCTGAAAAGAAAAACTATCTACTGATTCTTCTACTGTCTCCCCGGCAATGGCGCCAAAATTTGATTACACCCAAAGAATAACGCGGTAGTTGTAGTGTAGCTTTGGGATGTCGATTCCACAGGGAGACAAAATTAAAAGAATAATAAACAGAATTTCTGAAACTGAAAGAAAGTATTAAACGGTTAATGAGAAAATAAAATATAGAAAGTGATTTTGATTACAAATAAAAATTAAACAAGCTGATTAACGGACAAAGTATTCAAATTTAACGAACAGTGGAGTGTCGGGAATCCCTTGCACATATCTGGTATTTTAATTATTTTTAATTCACTGATAACTCAATTGAGAAATTAAATTCCAAAAATCTCAATCGGAAGATATAAAATTATGAACCAAAATTAGACTGAAAATAACCCTTTGAAAAATCATTCAACACTTTAAAATCACTCAAATTATTATTCACATTGAAACAACCCAACGACGACAATATACCCAACAAGCAATATTGCAGCAAAGAATTGAATCAATATAAATAACTACTTGTTCCAAAAATAATCAAAACATTAATCCATTCAATAGAAAAAGCATGACTGAATCTATAAACGGACTAAACCGTTTAATTATTCGGAGAATAAAATCCAACAATAAATTGCGAATGATCATCAAAGAATTTAACAAGTGAAAACCACGTACAGGAATCAAAAATAAATTAAAACAGCCATCTATGGTGTAAGTTCATCCCTGATCCCACTTGAGAATTTAGTTACCCATGTACAGGACGGGCAACATAAACCTCATGGAGAAACACTGAGCCATGGAGTAGCTACGGCTTCTTCTCTTTTCTATATATTTTTCTGTCTCTGTTTTCTGCCGCCGCAGCACCCCTCTATTTAGGTTTTTTTTTTCTTTTTATATTCAGCCGAGTCGTACACCCCAGCGACAGGCCCCTTGGCTTCCTGTCCCGCCTGGGCCCACGCCCACACGTCAGCGCCTCACCACTTTCACCAAACAGCTGCATGCTAGCCTCCATTCAGCCCACCGCATGGCACAAGCCCAGCCATCACGACCGCACATCAGGCCCCACAGTGCCTGATCAACCGTACTGCAATCCAAGCCCCACAACCTTTGTTTCTTCTTTGCCTTTAATCAGCGTGCATGGGCCCACTTAATTCAGCCCAGTGCCTTGCGACGCCAAGACCAGCCTGATTCTACCTGGGCCCACCTTGCTTTCTGCTTTGGACTTCAGCTCAGCCGCACCTTAGTCCACCTTGGTTTCAATTTTTTCTTTCTTCTTATTTTTTTCTTCAGCCGTTTTGTCCTGTAATCCAATAAATAACGAATTTTTCAACCGTTCAAGAATAAAAATATCAAGGACTACTTAATCTATTCATTTGAGATTTAAAATATTAAATAATGCTCAAACACATCTCACTATGAATAAAAATTAAATTAAATAATATCAACTATATCCCAACATTTTTATTCACTTTCTAGCATTTTAATCAAATAATAGGGTATTTAGAGTGCACTTTTGCGCACTCATCACTGCCCCCAATCACAGGTCCTTGATCTGCACAGGACGAGTTACGAGTCATGACAGTTTCCCAAAACACACAAACAAGTAGCATGCAAAAACTAATGTAAGTCTGAAGATGACACACCCTATAGTTCAGTATGCATCACAAACACACCACATCATCATATCTCAAACATAGGCATAAACATAAGTATCAAAGGGCATCGCACTACTATATATGGTTTGATAATGAACAACCAAGTAGACGACATATGGAGGGTCGGACACATGACATAATTATAAACATATAATCTCATGAAGCACCTCTATTTCCTATTTTAATGACACAAGAACAACGTATATAAATACATAACCAATCACAAGATATAAGTGTAAACTTACCTAACCCACGAAGCACCTCTATTTCCTAGTTCAAAGCCACAAGAACAATGTATATATTCACAGCTAAGCAATCATTCACAATTGCCATAGTATCTGTCACGACCCAAAACCCACCCTATGCGGATTAGGAGTTCGTGACCCGGGTCTGCGGCCCGTGGGCCGTTCCCCGTCCAAAAGGATCTGAAATGCTAGGTAAAGTTTTAACAAAAGCATTTCTTAATCATTAAAATATCTAGTAGCACAGTCAGTTCACCATTTGATGCATGCCCAAAAATTATAAGTGTTTAAATACAGATCCTTCAAAAACAACACCAACAAACAGGACCGTGGTGACATGGGAGTATTAAGACCTGTCAATATTTAACTTAATACAAAACTCGCCAAAACAGCTACCAGTAACTAGCAGCGTCTAAATCCCTGGAGCGCCTGAGGGTTCCCCGACTTCTTGTTGTCCTGAAAAATTTAAGGGAGGAGGGGTGAGCTAATAGCCCAATAAGTAATTTCCTAGCTTTAACGTGGGTTCGGGTTTGTCCAATGAAATGATAGAACAAGGAATAACAGATAGCCAAATGGGCAATAAAGAAGACGTAGCCAGTCACCAAAATGTGCAAAGTATCGACCCAAGGGTCCAAAAGGCATATCCCACAATATAACACAAGAGTCAATAACAAAGCCAATTGAAATTGGGATCTGGCCTATCATGATAGATTGCTGCCACAACAATACGTTAGCCAATCAAGGATATACCATGCTTGCAACAATATGATCATTTCACGGGGTATAAAAATATGATCATACAATGGAAACAAGAATAAGTCAACATCGAGTTCAAATAACCCAGATATGCGTGAATCACCCGGGCCCGGCATACCCCACTAAAACGCACGCTCAAATCCGCCACGGTTCCTCGGGCTCTCTGAAAAGCGTTAGAGCTCTTTTCAATACAGGTCCCGTAGGACACAACAGACCCTCAATGGGTCTTTTCCCCCATGCAATCTGTGAATGGATGGGTCATTGTGACTGAGCACAACCCCGAGTACATACCAAATATCATGTCCAACAAAACCCCACACCAGATGTACAATCGTACCAAACATTTGACATCACAATCAACAAAACACGAAGTGTGTGGAATCAGCAGAATGTGTCTCAAGACTAGATCATGGTACGATAGTGCAATAATACTCAAATATCAATGATCATTCTCAAAATGATGTAAGCAAGCAAGTCAAATCCAAAATCAGGTAAACTGATATCTACAAGTCGATTGGCTCAAATCAAGTGCATTAGGTAGTAATGGAGTACAAATTGGCAGCATATGAAAAATAATGTGACTGGCTGGGAATAACCCATATTAAAGCGTCAGAATTACTTACCTCAAAAATGACTCTCAGTAGTTCAACTAATTAAAGTCTCCTTCCCCTTTTCTTTTGACGTGCCTGTCAATTGAAAATAACTCAGTCTATAACTGTAATCGAACCATACTCGATATTCAAATTTGCTAGTCTTGGCTATCGGTATCTCGATTACTAATTTAGATGTCGTCATTGTGTCCAGAACGTCGAATAAAATAAGTTTAGGCTTTTACGGATCTTAAATCGGACGTCCGAATTGAAAAGGGCAAAACTGTCATTTTGCACTTTACGTGTATTTTATTCTCGGGGCCTCTTTTCATAATTTTGACTTCACCATTGGTTTCAGAAGGCTCGAGATAATAAAAATTGACTATTTATTTGCCTCATTTGGACTTAATTAGACTCATTTTGAATTAGGGGCATTTTTGAAAGAAATTAATATTTCATTAATTTTCTGGTTTGGGCAACAGTGGTATTTCCTCAAAGTTTTGGGGCCGGTTTGCAATTTCCCAGAGTTACGGTCTGAACCCACTGGTTCAGGGTTAAAAACCCTAAACCGGTTTGAACCTCAACTGAACCGACCGGATTCAAATTTAAACTTAAAATTCAACCACAACGCGACACGTGTCACCACCCGTTTAAATTCGGTCGGTCCCGACCCGATCCAGACCCGAACCCGGTCCCGTGTTGACCCGACATGGCCCCCGAATTTCCGGTGGTCTTCTCCGGCGTGTTTCCGGCACCGGTGTACGGACAGTGAGGTTTTCCTCACTGTTTCTCACGAGTTTCACGTCCGTTTTTCAAGATTTTTGCACCAAAACATTTCTAGAATCTCAAGCATCATTTTTAAACTGGTTTTGGTTTGATTGGCCACAATTTTCCGACACCCATAGTCGGTTTTCCGACCACTGCCCAGTTTCTGGTGAGCTTGGTTTTCTTTATGATTTTCTCATGGTTTTAATTCAAATCTTTTTCTAATAATCTCCTGCACTTTATAGGGATCAGTTCTAGGTCATTTAAATCGAGTTTTATGCATGAAATATAAAAACAACCCAATTATTCTCTCACACCTGTAACTACTGTTTTCTCCCTCATTTTTCAGTCATTTTGGTTAGTTCTTTTTGTAAAATGATCCCTATTTGATACACTATAAGGCTCTGAAATTAAATCAACTCAACATGCTTTAAAACATATTTGTACAACTGGAAAATTTTAGAGAGAGAAAGCATACAATTAGTGTTTCTCACCTCTGTAATGGCACCTCTTTTCTTCCTTTGCTCAAGCTTCTCTCCGTGCTCACTGCCCCCGAACTCTGCTTCTCTCTTTCTCTCTGATTTCTTCTCTAAATTAATTCCACCGTAGGCTCTTTCTCTCACTCTCTCTCTCTACATATACATACATATATCTCTCTCTTTCTCTCTCTAAATCAGATCTGACCATGCCCTGAAACCTCTCTACACACTCCATCAACCACCCTTGCCATCACCTTGCCACCTTGAGTGTTTTACACTCATCCCACATGTGCACACAACTGTGCACAGTACACAGCACACACATGTATATATCCACGAACATACACACACTTTGTATGGCTGCATCAAATCTGGCACATATATATATACCTATATATATAATTATTTTATATAATTTATTCCGGGTTACTTGTTCTGACCTAGCACTGGTCACACGTTTCATTTTTAGGTGAGACAGTACAAATTTATATTCACTCAATATAAGGTTTAAATAGCTCCAAGTACTATTGACATAGTATTGCCCGACCCGGCTGCCTCGATATCCGTGCCATTTCAGGGTCGGGGTATTACATCCTTACCCCCTTAAAATAAGTTTGTCCTCAAACTTTGCTCGTGCTTAGACTGGAATAACTGGGGGTACTTAGCTCGCATGACATCCTCTCTTCCCCAAGTAGCTTCTTCAATTTGATGATTTTTCCAAAGTACCTTCACCAAGGGAATAGATTTGTTCCTCAGAACTTGGTCTCGACAATCTAGGATCTGCACTGGATGTTCAATATATGTTAGATCCTTCTGAACGTCTAGCGGTTCATGCTCGATTACTTGACTGGGATCATGTAAGCACTTCCTCAACATGGATACGTGGAAGACATTGTGCACATGTGCTAACTCCGCTGGCAACGCAAGTCGGTATGCTACTGGTCCGACTTGTTTTATAACCTCAAAGGGTCCAATGTAGCGGGGTCCCAGCTTCCCTTTCTTCCCAAATCTTACCACGCCCTTCATGGGCGACACCTTTAGAAACACAAGGTCGCCCTCTTCAAATTCTAGCTCACGTCTCCGGACGTCGGCATAGCTCTTTTGACGACTTTGGGTTACTAGCAGTCGCTGCTTGATTATTCGAATCTTTTCTGAAGTCTGCTCTACCATTTCAGGGCCATATAACTTCCTCTCGCCTATTTCAGTCCAGCACAGTGGAGACCGACACTTCCTACCATACAGTGCCTCATATGGAGCCATCCCAATGCTAGACTGGTAGCTATTGTTGTAAGTGAACTCTACCAGTGGAAGTGAATCCTCTCAACTCCCTTTGAAATCCAAAACACAAAATCTCAACAAGTCCTCCAGTGTTTGAATGGTTCTCTCAGACTGCCCGTCAGTCTCGGGATGGTAGGCTGTGCTGAGGCTGAGCTCCGTGCCCATTGCTTCCTGTAAGCTTCTCCAGAATTTGGACAAAAACCTCGAATCTCGGTCAGACACAATAGATACTGGGACTCCGTGCAGTCGAACAATCTCCTGGATGTAGAGCGCTGCCAATCGCTCTAATGACTGGGTTGTCTTAGTTGCTAGGAAGTGAGCCGATTTTGTCAATCTATCAATAATCACCCATATCGAGTCACTCCCTCGAGGCGTCTTAGGCAACCCGGAGACAAAGTCCATATTGATATGCTCCCATTTCCACTCGGGTATTGGAAGCGGTTGTAATAGTCCACTCGGCCTTTGGTGTTCGACTTTAATCTGCTGGCATTTAATACATCGTGCTATAAACTCAGCTATGTCCTTCTTCATCCCTGGCCACTAGTAGGTCGTCTTGACGTCGTGGTACATCTTAGTGCTTCTTGGGTGTACAGCAAATCTCGAATTGTATGCCTCATCCAGAATCTCCTTTCTGATCTCGGGCGTGTCTGGCACACAAATCCGATCTCTATAATACAGCATTCCATCGCGTACCACGAATTCTGAGTTCTTCCCTGACTCAGTTTCTTCACGGAGCTTGACCAGTTTCTCATCGTGCTTCTGTTGCCCTCTAATCTTGTCCACAATTGTCAGTCCGACAGTGACATTAGCAAGTACTGTTCTAGTACTGGGCAGAACCATCTCAATTCCCATTTCCTCTAAATCCCTCTGTATCTCTCGCTGTGTGGTCAACAAACAAGCAAGGCTCCCTAAAAACTTACGACTGAGAGCATCAGCTACTACATTGGCTTTTCCGGGGTGATACTGGATGCTAAGCTCATAATCTTTAATCACCTCTAACCATCGGCGTTGCCGCATGTTGAGCTCTTTCTGTGTAAAAAGGTACTTAAGGCTCTTATGGTCTATGAAGATCTCACAGGTCGCCCCATAAAGATAATGCCTCCAAATTTTCAATGCAAACACTACCGCTGCTAGCTCCAGATCATGAGTCGGGTAGTTCTTTTCATGGGGTCTCAACTGCCTCGACGCATAGGCTACTACCCGACCCCTCTGCATCAGCACACACCCCAAGCCTTTGTGTGAAGCGTCACTATAAATCACGAAGCCTTCGATCCCATCAGGCACTGTCAAAATAAGGGCTGATACCAGATGGTCCTTTAGCTCCTGAAAGCTCTTCTCTCGCTCCTCAGTCCATACAAATGGGGTATTCTTACGAGTCAACTGTGTGATCGGCGCAGCTATCTTGGAAAAATCCTGGACAAGGCGCCTATAATATCCAGCCAACCCCATAAAACTCCGGACTTCGGTGACGCTAGTCGGTCTGGGCCAATTCACGATGGCTTCTATTTTTTGTGAATCTACTGAAATGCCATCCTTAGAAACCACATGTCCCAAAATTAACCACTCTGTCACGACCCAAAACCCACCCTATGCGGATTAGGGGTCCGTGACCCAGGTCTGCGACCCGTGGGCCGTTCCCCGTCCAAAAGGATCTGAAATACTGGGTAAAGTTTTAACAAAAGTATTTCATAATCATTAAAATATCTAGTAGCGTAGTCAGGTCATCATTTAGATACATGCCAAAAGGACATAAGTGTTTAAAAGTACAGATCCTCAAAAACACAAACTAACAGGACCATGGTGACATGGGAGAGATTAAGACCTGTCAGTATTTAACTTAATATAAAACTCGCCAAAATAGCTACCGGTAACTAGCAGCGTCTAAGTTCCTGGAGCGCCTGAGGGTTCCTCGACTTCTTGTTGTCCTGAAAAATTTAAGGGAGGGGTGAGCTAACAAAGCGCAATAAGTAATCTCCTAGCTTTAACATGGGTTAGAGTTAGTTCACAAGAATAACAGAAGAAGGATAATAGATAAGCAATAGCCAGTCACCAAGATATAACGACAATGAACCAAGGGTCTAGAAAGGCTTATTCCCACAAGGAATAATACAAGGGAGAATCAATCAAAAAGATCCAGCTAAACACAATAAATTGCTGCCACCAACAATACGTTAGCCAATCAAAGTATTCCATGCTTGCAACTAATATGATCATTCACAGAGTATAAAATATGACCATCCAACAATGCAAAAACGTTAATATCAGAATCTAACAGAATAGATGCGTAAACAGAACAGGGCCCGGCATACCCCCAGAACACGTATATTCAGCTCCGCCTCAGTTCCTCGGGCTTACTGAAAAGCGCCAGAGCTCTTTTACTACAGAATATGTCCCGAAGGACACAACAGACCCCAAAGGGTCCACCCTGCATCTGGAAACAGATGGGTATTGTGATTGAGCACAACCCCGGGTACATACCGAATATTATAATCCATAAACTTTCACACAGAATGTACAATCATGTGAAATAACCACAATCTCAATCAACGAGACATAAGAGTATGGATCAACAAAATTCAAGATATACCACCAGATCATGATTGTATAAATATGCTCAAATGTCAGCAAATCAAGATCACAAAAGTTATAGGCAAGCAAGTCGAATTCGAAGTACAGACATGAATAATTGATCACAAATCGATTGGCTTCAATGGAGAATCAAGTTCAACAGGTAGTGATAGAGTACAAATTTTGGCAGCACAAAAAGATAAATGCGACTGGCCGGGAATTAACCCACATTAAAGCATAAGAGTTACTTACCTGTTTCTGTCCTTAAACTAAAGGATTCAGACTGCGCTTTCCTTGCCCTTCTGTGTTCCTATAATCCAAGAAACATATCTCAGTCTATCATCATTTGAATGACGGTATTTCATCAAATTTTATGTCTTTATTTCATAAGTTCCCCTTTTTCTAAAATAGACTCTACCATTGATTCCGGAATGTCCAAAAAAGTCGGTTTAGGCTTTTACTGATCTTAAATCGGACTCTTGGATCGAAAAGGGTAAAACTGTCTTTTGTACTTTATATGTACTTTTATTCCCGAGACCTCTTTTTATAATTTTGACCTCACCGTTGGATTCAGTGGGTCCGAGATAGTAAGAATACCTATATAACTTGCCTTGTTAGGACACAGAGGTATTTTAGTTATTTTAAGATTTGTTTTCATTGTATTTTAATTTCCGGAGTCCTGTCTCGTAAAACGGATCTCACCATTGGATCCGGAATGCCCGAGATAATAAAGTTTGGACCTCGTTTGACTTATTTGTGACTCAGGGGTAAAATAGTAATTTTACCTATTTAATAAATTATTTAAATAAATTATTTTATTATTTTATTATTTATCAGGGGTACATTTGAAATTTATTCTCAAAGTTTGGGCCAGACTCGAATTAGGGAAAACAGTTGGGGTCACTTTATAATTTCCCATAGTTCCGGTCTGAACTAGTAGGTTCAAGACCAAAAACCCTAGACCGAACCGGTTACACAGTGAACCAGCCGGTTCAGGCTATCTCGGAGAACCGGTTTAATAGGTAATGCTGACGTCAGCCCTGATTTTAAAATTTAAAACTTTTAATTGAAACGACGCCGTGTCGGGCCCCTCTTATTCCGGTCGGGTTCCGACCCGACCCATACCCGGATCCGGTTTCATCTTAACCTGGAATGTCTCACGACATTCCGGTCGTCTTCTACAGCGTGCTTCCGGCGCCGGTGTACGGAGGTTTTCCTCACTGTTTCTCACGAGTTTCACGTCCAAATCTTACTGTTTTTACATCAAAATACTCCTAATGTTTTAACAATCATTTTAAACTAGCTTTGGGCCTCGGTTGCCATTTTGGGTCGGGGTATTAATTAAAATGATCCCTATTTGATACACTATAAGGCTCTGAAATTAAATCAACTCAACATGCTTTAAAACATATTTGTACAACTGGAAAATTCTAGAGAGAGAAAGCATACGGCTAGTGTTTCTCACCTCTGTAATGGCACCTCTTTTCTTCCTTTGCTCAAGCTTCTCTCCGTGCTCACTGCCCCCGAACTCTGTTTCTTTCTTTCTCTCTGATTTCCTCTCTAAATTAATTCCACCGTAGGCTCTTTCTCTCACTCTCTCTCTCTACATATACATACATATATCTCTCCATTCTCTCTCTAAATCAGATCTGACCATGCCCTGAAACCTCTCTACACACTTCATCAACCACCCTGCCATCACCTTGCCACCTTGAGTGTTTTACACTCATCCCACATGTGCACACAACTATGCACAGTACACAGCACACACATGTATATATCCACGAACATACACACACTTTGTACGGCTGCACCAAATCTGGCACATATATATACCTATATATATATAATTATTTTATATAATTTATTCCGGGTTACTTGTTCTGACCTAGCACTGGTCACACGTTTCATTTTTAGGTGAGACAGTACAAATTTATATTCACTCAATATAAGGTTTAAATAGCCCCAAGTACTATTGACATAGTATTGCCCGACCCGGCTGCCTCGATATCTGTGCCATTTCGGGTCGGGGTATTACAGTATCACAACTAGCAGTGTACAATCCATCAATAATCATAATAAAATATCACAAATAAGTCAAGAAAAATAATCTCAAGTGAATCAATCTACAGCAAAAAGGGATAAAGTCTTATTCCTCTTATTTTTTTCTCTCAACAATCTCAATCACATAAGTATCCACCTAATTTGGCTTCCGGTAAGCCTAAGTGCTTTACAGGCTATTAACTTGATGGAGACAAACAACCATACCTATGCGGGTCTACAGCTCGCCAGTCGAGGGAAGACACCATCCCTATCATAAATGGAACCCCAAGTAAAGCATAATCTCACCACACTCAATAGCACACAAAAGACATGACTAATTCCCATTCCAAGTCATTTTCTCATAAGTTTTCTTTTTCAAAGTTCCAATATCTCAACCCACACCACAAACGGTGCTCATCAATATCAATATCCCCTCAAATCTCACACCACTTAGGTATAGTCAACAATATGCATATCAGCATCATTCATATCCACAACAATACTAACAACCATAAGAGATGATATTTGATTTAACGAATAGATACAAGAGTAACAGTGGTCATATATATATATATCTATAACAGAAACAAAAATCATGATAAACATCAACATGGCAATCTCATGTATCCAGTACCATCATACAATTATCCAATATCGTCTCATTCAATAGAATGATCATATCATACTGATAATGTAATGGCAAGGTTTCAAATGACACAGATAAACATATCATGTGAATAACATAGCAAGTATACACATCAGGACATTGTCCTAGTCCCAATCATCACTCCACAACAAGGATACACTACATATGTCTTTCCTAATGTTTGTCAATTATCTTACGTGCCTACTATCCCATCCTCGGAACCACCCTAGCCCATAACACGAAGATATCGTATCAAGCCTTACGATTCTCTGTATCCAATTACTCATTAGCCTAAACCTCGGGTACCCATTTGCCCAAACGGATATCAAAAACATATTCCCGGGTATCAAAAACCTTAAAAAAAGCCCTATCATATTACTTCTAAGTCATTTAACTATTTTTTAAACTTATAAGGGTATTTTTGTAATTTATCGAACAAGTTACACGTCTACTGAGATGCCGTCTCTCAAAAAGGACCTTGGAATCAGATTTGGAAGGTCTAACAATCTTAAAGGTATCATCTTTATAATTTATCAATACTTCTAAATATATGTTCCATGTTTATAGGCATTTTAGTAATTTCACATTTTCATGTGGGACCACCCCGAGTCCCTATTTCATTAATCTGATATCATATTTGAGTCCCTGGCATCCAAAAACATTAGAAACGCCTCTTTCGGATCTTAATTCGACTTTCAATTGCTTAATATAAATCAAGGTTATAATCATCATTTTCTCACTTTATGTGGGAAATCACCGGGTCTCAATTTATTCAATCTGATCATATATTTGAATCCCAAGTATCCAACAACTTTGGAATAGCCCATTCTAAATTTTAATTAGACTTTAAGTCACTTAAACTATCATTATGGGTATTTTCATAATTTTTTATATTCATGTGGGACCACCCCGGGTCCTCGAATGTCCAAACCAACTTCGCCATTAAGTCTGGAATGCCCAAAAGTCTTAAAAATAACCCTTCTTTCATTTTAATTGCATTTAAATTCCAATCTTTTAAAGAAGTGGTATTTTTGTAATTTTTTGCCCAGAATTGGTTCACTATTGAACCAATTCTCTCCCAGAACCGGTTCAGAATAGAACTAGAACCCCAAGAACCAGTTTTCCTTTGACCGTGTAACCAAACAGGCCCTTAGCCCACTGACCCAGTTGACCAACCCAACAACCCATTGACCAAACCCGATTTACCATGACTCGACCTGGGTTTGACCATTAACCTGACCCGATTTTACCTTTGACCGAGTCAACCCACTCGAACAGTGTTCCTTCTCTTGCACCGATACAACGGAGCTTTGTTTTCCACGTTTTTTCTTCACCATTTTTATCTTCTTTCACCATAAATTCTTTTTAACATAATTTTAGAGCATTTATTTTAAGATTTAGGGGTTAAAATTAATGAGAGATTCTAATGGGTCTCGATTTTTTGGCAACTGAGAAATTTTCTCAATTTCTCTCTGTTCTTACAACTTTCCCCTTCCAATTTTAACACCATTGAATTCCTTGGCATCCCTTAGATGTTTTAAGACCCAATCAATGAATTAAACTCGCCTCAAACACCATAAAGGTCAACAACCCAATTTTTCTGGTGACACATAAAACTTTTACTTTTCTTCTATCTTTCCCCTCTATTTCTTTCCCATTTGATTTAAGGTTTTCTCCCAATGATCCTACAACTCTCTTGGACTCTATTAGAGGGTTTAAAAACCTTTCAAATCACCAAGAACTGAGAGAACCCATTTTGATTCTCTCACTGTGCACAGTCATATACATATAAAACACACTCCCAATCATGTAACAACAATATAGATCTCATAATGGGACTCAAATGCCAAAAAAAGTCCCTACCTCGTTGTTTCGGCTAAAAAGAGAATTTTTTAGAAGAGAGAGAGCTCGGAGAGGCCATTCATGGCTGCCACTGCCACTGTTCCAACTGTCTAGCCCCTTTGTTCTTTTCCTTTCTTTCCTTTTATTCTTCTCTTCTTCTTCTTCTTTTTCTTCTTTGTTTTTCCTTGTTTTGGTTTACTATGTGGGTGACAAACACACACACAACACACATTCATGCACATTATTTCACACAGACACACACATTCAATACAACACTGAACCACACTCTCACCCCACCGTGTATACACACACTCACATTCACTTTTTCTCTCTCAACTGCACATACACAGTACACACATATACAGGAACACACACTCACATATACACACACAGTGTGTCACACACACCACTCTCACATACTCACAAGTCCGGCCATGATGGTCGCTAAAGATAGAAAGAGAGAGAGAGAGAGAGAGAGAGAGAGAGAGTCTGAAATAAGAGAGAGTCTGAAATAAGAGAGAGTCTGAGAGCAGAATTTTGAAAAATGGTTGAATGCCTTTTCTTTCTCTTCCTTCACCCTAACATGCACTTGCACACACACTATCACTCCTCTTTCCACCACCAAATCTTGACATGTGCCCCTCTTCTAAAAGCTTTCATTGGCTTCTTGGAGAAGCTTCTCATGATTTTCAAAGCATCAAGTGGCCAGTTGGCCAACTGTGCGTGCACACTAGCCCGAATTGAAACTATCTTGGAATCACACCAAACTTGATATCCTAGCTAATTTCAGTGCTATGATTCCAAATATGCAGTATGTTTCCCAAAATTCCATCATTTGGGTTTTCAAATTTATCTACGTCCTGTAAATGGCCCCGAGGTTCACACCAGTCCCAAACAAATTACCAAAAATTCCTTTTTAGCCTCACTGTGTCTTATTGATGACTTATTGACTCAATTTAAAATTTATTTAACTCATCTTTTATTTATCTCCAGTCTGTTCTTAGCCTATGCTGATAATTTACCGAATTACCCTTTGATGATTTTTTAGGTCCTTAAAACTTTTAGGTCTAAGGGTAAAATAGTAGTTTTATCCCATTATTAAAGGGGATTAATATAATTTTTAATTATTTTTCTAGGGCTAAACATAATTTTGTCATAATTCTAAAGCCAAAATATAAATACTAAAAGTTTTGGTTTATTAATTTTTGGCCTAAACGCACTGGGTCAATGGTTTATTCAATGAATTAATTAATTTTCTTTATAAGCTGATCAGTCTAACCTTATAATAAGTGAACCAGTTCAAAAACATCAAGAGACAACCGGTCTGGTCCAGTTCAACATGTCATCCTTTGAAACGCCCCAAAATCGTCTAACTTAAGGATTAGATTTATTTTTACGTGCGGGTTGTGTCACGACCCGAGACCCACCCTATGTGGATCTCGTGTCGCGAACTCGACCCGATGCTGCTGTCGAATCAGATCTTAACTTGCTACACAATCAGTGCCACTAACATGCAACAACTATCAAAGTATAAATAGCGGAAGACTTAAAGACATAAATAAAAGTTGCATGTGATATATATAAGGTTCTCAGAATACAAACTATAAAATTCTTTAACAACTATTCATCCCCAAGATGTGGATGACATGGGAGCTACAAGACTTGCACTAGATATTATACTTGCAACTTCAAAAGTAATGTCCACCTCTAGCTATCAGGCTCTACTATCCATTCTCGATATCTGTGCCTGAAAATGAATGTAGTATTTGTATGAGTTATGAAAACTCAATAAGTATTCCTTTGCTCTGCTATGTGTACATGTGTATATAAAAGTGCTATCCAGTCAATGAATATAGAACTCAATATCAGATGATAGAAGCTCAAAAGATAAGGAAAAAAAGCTACTCTGCTAACAATGTCATACTGCTATAGTCATGAGCTATCTCAAGTATGAATTGTAAGCACTCAAATGAAAGTTGTAAAGTCTCATGATCATTCATAATAATATAACATGATCAAACTATGATAATAAATAATGAAATTTAGTGATATCAACAAAAAGAGAAGCACTCGTGGGGCCCGAAAATCCCCCTAAGCTTTTATTCAGTTCCACACGGGCTCTCTGAATAATACTGCTTTATATACAATGTGACTCTACGTCCCATGCCTCACATAGCAACGTAGCAAGTGTTCCACTCGGAACCTTGACCCGAGGGTCATAAATAACATCAGATGGAGTTGTGACTGAGCACAAATCCGACACTAATAATATATCGAGATCATGTCTATCTTCCACGAAGAGTATAGTGGAATCATAACTGAATCTAGGCAATTCATAACTGAATCTAGGCAATCTGACATAACGATAGTTTTTGAGGCTATGGTTACTAGACTGCTTCGAATATAATTGTCTGGCCTTCACGGCCCTAGGTACAAGTGTACAAAAAGAACTCCATGCACAAGTGTACAATCATAATTGAGATATATATAGAAATCACTAAATGCTTCCCACATGATAGGGCAATATCAATGTGGCTCAATAAACACTAGTATGTATAGAATACAATAGGCAATGTACAAAAGAACTATTGACATGGCTTGGAAAGTAACACATGCAAAGATTGAATTTTACTTACCTTTTACTGTCTCTAACTAGAAGGTCTAGACTGCCTTCTCCTTGCCTTTTGGTGTTCCTAAGATTCATAAAATATGTCTCAGTTTATAATTACATGAACTATGCTATTCATCAAATTTTATGTCTCTATGTTATAAGTTCCTCTTTTACTACTTTAGACTCTACTATTGAATCCGAAACATCAAAGAAAGTCGGTTTAGGCTTTCATGGAACTCAATTCGAACATCTGTACTAAAAAGGGCAAAACGTTCATTTTTCACTTTTACGTGTCTTTATTTTTTGAGACCCCGTCTCATAAAACGGACCCCTCCATTAGCTTTAGAATGTTCGATACATAAAGAAAAAACTATTCTTTTATAAATTTTTTACTACTTTTTAATTTTTCTTAATTTAAATTAATTTATTCAATAATTTAAACAAATTAACTAATTATAAATTTTATATATATATATATATATATATATTACGGTAGCATATGTCACGTGGGCCTCAGTGGCCCAGTGGCCTTGGTTGGATCCCTCTTCCATTTGGTCACATGTTTGAACCGTGGGGGCAACACCCCGATGTATTTTTTCTTAATTTCTTAGAGCCAAACAGCGGCTAATCCCAAAACTGGAATAGGATATCCCCCATCCCCAAATCTATTTCAATTTCAATTTCTTAAGCCCGTAGCCAAACACTCCAAATTCAGTTTTTATTTTAAAACAGGAACACTCTAAACGACGCAGTATTAAAGCAGTAAACCCCAACATGGTGCCGTTTTAAAACCCTACTATTCATTTCCTTCCTCGTCTTTTCGGTAGGGTTCCGATAAGTCTCCGGCGTCTTTTTCGGTGCCGGTGACCCTTTTTCGATCGATTTTCATCCCAATTTAAATGGGATTCTCTTCAGTTTTTCATAAGGATTTCATTTTAGACTTAGCTTTTGATTTAGTTAACTCTATCTATCTTCACGAAATAGAGAAAAACAGTAGCTCTAGCCAACTGGTTTTTCTCAATTTCGTGCTTGGTTGCTAATGGTTTTAACTCCAATTCATCCTTATTTTGTTTCTGCACTTATGAGGAATATTTCCTCACCATTTAAACAAGTTTTAAAGCATAAAATCTTAAACCCGATCTTTCAAGAAAGAAAACCTACAACTATTTTTCATGCTTATCTTTCCACCATTTCACCTCATTCCTTTTGTATTTATTTTCTAATTCTATGTTCTACTAGACCTTATCATAAAACCAAGCTTTCATGCTTTAAAAACTGAAAAATAGAAACTAAGTTTCACTTACCTTTTTCTGATTTTCCTGTTACAGTATCTCTTCTCCCTTCACTCCTTCCTTCTTGGCTTCACTTCTGAATCTCCCAACGTTTCTCTCAATGTTTCCATTTTCCTTTTTGGTTTTCTGATTTTCTATCAATCCTCACGTATATATATGTACATCAAGCACCGCCTTGATCCCTTCTCTCTTAGTTCTCCCTCTTTCCTCTCTCTTTCCAACCCACTTTTCTTGACTTCCTTTCTTGATCTTTTTTTTTTTCTTTTTCTATTTTTCTTTTCTTTCTTAATAGATCAAGATATTTATATATATATATGTATATATATATATAATACACACACTCTCTCTCACACATACAGTGTCGGCTGTATGTGTGAGGCTGCCACCTTGCATGCATGCATACTGCACACACACACACTTGGTGTATTTGATTTGTGGATTATATCTATGTGTATATATGTATATATATATATATATATTTAACCCTATGTATATATATATATATATATACATACCTTATGTATATGTATTATATGATTATTTATATACACATATATACTCTTATATATATATACAAATATCAAATTCTATATCTATATGCATACATTCATTTTTGATGATGCACACACACACACACACACATATATATATATTATATATATATACTATTCATTCACATGCATACTTACATACATACTTATTCGAGTATGTACATACATTACAATGTTTGGTTCTAGGTTGCTTGAGCGTCGCCCGGTACTGTCTATGAAATTGACCTTGTCTCTTTCCAAAATCATTCAATCCATATGATATTATGATATAGAGCCTTAGCAGCTCGGGTTACAACTGATATTACACTACTTGACTCTGTCTACCTCGGTTTATGTGCTATATCCCGGGTCAAAGTATTACAGGTTGGCCCAAACCCATTTCAGACCCAACCTAAGTTTGACATTATTCATCTTCATTCTCGCGTTAGGGTTTACTATAGCCGAAGAAAGCCTATAATTTCAGTTCCTATTTTGTTATGATTCAAACCTACATTCGTCTCATTTTCAATTCCATTCAATTTCTGAAAGTTTTATCTTCATTTTGGCACTGATTTCACTCCTCGAACCGCACTGAGTAGCTCGATCTGGAGCTCTCATGATTGAACTACAAGTTGTTGGTTCAGGCTCGATTCTTAACCATTTTTCCTCCTATTTGGATCATTATGATCCTTGTGATATGAGGTTTCATTTACCATTCAAAAGTTAAGCTTAAAGCTTGATTTAGATAGGTTCAATTTGGACCTTTTCATTGTTCATCGATGGTTTTCACTGGTTTTTGGACCATTTTCAATGATTCTTCTTACATTTTCATCCTTTTATCATGTAGTTTCTTTTACAAGCATTCAAATAAAATTTTGTTTCGGTTGAAAACTGATGCACTTCATAAGCTTTCAACAATGGTGAGTTTGCTTGGTTTCACTATTTTTGAGTCCATTTAGGTATATTCCTTTATAGACTTTACATGCAAACATCATTATATGCTTATATAATCAATTATACAGCCCCAAGAATTTCTAAATAGTAAATCTCATACATTCACTTCGAGAGAGAGAATTCAAATTTTTGAGTTACCTTACCATGGTAGCCTTTCGTCTCTATCTTTGAACATCCACTTGAGCTCTTGATGCTTCTTGAAATCCATCCCTAACTTATGGTTTGGTGAATACACACCGATGCATACATTTCTTCTTTTTCTTTTTCTTTCTCTCTTTTCTTTATCTCTCTCTCATCCCCCTTTCTCTAAACAACTGAATGGCTAATGTATACAACAGTATGTCTGTCACAACCCAAAACCCACCCTGTGTGGATCTCGAATCGCGACTGCCACCCTTCGGCCCGAGGGCCGTCGGGCGAGGCTCACATAAGCAACGGTGCCGGACGGCGGTGCGGCCTATGTTTACGGAAGCATGAAAAACTTTTTCTTTTCTTCTTTTAAATTTTTCCACACATCTGCCCAGTACTGCCTCTCTTCAAAGCGGCACACATGATTATACATTCAGAGCATAATAAAAACTTAAAGACTTTATAAACAATACATGTTCAGTTGTCCCTCAGGACTTAGTTACATAACATTTAAATATCTTCTATAACAAAAAGTGACTAACTACGAGTCCTTAATACTTCCCAAACTGCTAATCATGTATGGAGCTTTCTACACCCTTCCTAAAAATGGGCAAAGCTCTAACCATCTTCATCATCAAAAGTCAGGATTGCTTTCAGTTACCTGTAATGTGAGTCGGATAAATCAGGGTAAGCTAAACTAAGCTTATGAGTAATTCCAGCATTTGTCATGGGTTTTCAATTGGCAATGGTTAGTATAAGAGAGTTTATAAAACATTCACTACCAATTGTTCGCATACTTCAAATAAGAATATAGGAATTCTTTTAAACAGATAGCTTTGAAACATTCAAGGTATTCAAGCTAAACATGTACTTCTTCAAATAGAGTATACGAAGCTTCAAAAACACGTAACACGAAGCAATTTAAAGCATTCGAGTAAAATAGATATTTCACGTATAAAAAGTGTAAGAATCTTCAAAACATATAACACGGGGTGTTTAATAGCACTCGAGTAGGATATGCAATATGCAATGTAAACTTGTAACATGTATGTGGTGACCAATGTGACCAAAAGAGTTTAAATCTTTTGTTTCTCAATAGGATGAATAAAAATCTTTCTTCTTGTAAACATGAGGGTATGACCCTTTATTTTAAAACCGAGTCATTTCCTTTAAAACAATTTCTTCTTCATGAAAAAGGGATTTGAAAAACCTTTTGCTATTTCTTATGAAAACATGAAACTTTAGTTCATGAAATCAACATATATAGTACATTTAGGAATGGAGGGATAAACCTGCTACCATTTCGAAACGTCTCATCTTTTCACTTTGATTAGGTAGAAATCTATTTCGAACCAGATTCTAGTCTTACTTCCTATGGAGAAATCTCATGCCTAGGGGATTAGATCCTACTACCTGGCATTTTACATGTCAATTGAGTTCTGAATAACCCAAAATCAATCTTAGTGCTTATGCACACTTATCTTGCATTACCGATGGCAACAAGAGGAATAAAACATTTACAAATAGATGCTATTTAAAAGCATTAAAACATGGCCTCCCTGTAGTTGCATTTAAAAGTATTTATCACATGATTTCTTCAAATGGATGCTTTTCATGAGCATTTAAAATATGACTTCTTGAAATATATGCTTTCAAAACATTTAAAACATATCTTCTTCAAATGGATACTTTTATGAGCATTCAAAACATAATGTTCATGGCTTCATGATAGAGTCTTCAAATACTTGGAATATGCAAATTCAGAATATTTTACAAGATTTGGCATTTTAAACTTAAACATGCTGAAACATATTTTAAAGAGAAACTGTAGTAGAAACCATTCACTAAGCATGTCACAATAAGGTTTTATAAAGAACAAAAATACTTTAAAACAAAAATCATGTAAATACAAGATTACTCACCTTTGTCCTTAGGGTCAATGCTACTAGTGCACTTTCCCTATTCCTCTGTAGTTCCTAAGAACAATTCATAAAGAGTCTATTAACTTCACAGTCACTTCAAGTATCACCTATTGATGCTCTTAACTTATTCGTAGATTGTGTTAAAGCTTAATTTCCATCTTAGGGCTTTATTCTTTTTAAGTATATTCTTCTAGTAGCTTCATTTAATTTTAGGTTTGATTCTATAACTTCACATGTTTACGTGTCATATTTTTTCGTACTTTATTTCATAATATGGATATCACCATTGAGTCCAGAACATCAGAGAAAGTCAACTTAGACCCTCTCGAATTTCTATTTGGCTTTAGGGGCATTAGGGGCAAAATGGTCTTTTTACACTTTTACGTGTCTTAATTTTTCGAAATCCCGTCTCACAAAACAGACCCCACCATTGGGTCCAGAATGCCCGAAATAGTCAAAATACACTATTTATTTGTTGCATTTGGACATTGAAAACTTATTTTAATAATTTATTAATTTAAGTAGTTTACTTCTTAATTATCTAATATATAGATATATATTTACCCCTTTAATCACATATGGTTAGTGTGGCACAGTGGTGGGCATGCCCCCAACTACCACGAGTTCCAGTGGTCGGTCCCTAGTAGCCGCACCTTCTTCCAATTTTTTCTAAAGGCTACTTCTAATTACATAATATATATATATATATATATATTCTCCATTTCTATTCACATGCATTAGCGTGGCACAGTGGTGGGCATGCCCCCCACTGCCACCCTTTCCTTGGTTCAATACCCCGCAGCAACAGTTCTTCCATCCCTTTTTTCTTTATTGAATTAGTTTGAAGCAGTGCAGCGTGTGGCAGCCTCAACAGCCCACTACTGCGCCCAGCCCAGGCCCGTGACCCAGCCCAAGGCTTAGCTCATTCCCTCTTCTTCCCCTCACATATTTCCGGCCACAATCTAGCAGCTCCGGTCACCTTCTCCGGCGATGGTGACTAGACTTGCTATATTTTCCTATCTTTTTTCTTCCTTTTGAAGCCTAAATTCACTTCTAATCATCCTAAAATGTGTTTTAAAACATTAATATAAGCATCAAAAACATCTTCAAACTCCACATTTCCTAAGCAACAATTTTTCAATAATCCTTAATATCTCCTTCATTTCTCAACCATTTTTTCATGCGGTTTCTTCCTACATGTTCCATTTTCTTCATAGAATTTAATAATGCAATTTATTCTAAGCTTTAAGCAAGTTTATGAAAAACCCAGAAATGAATTATTTGAATTTACTGTAAATTTTCTTACCTCTTCCTTCTTGTTTTTCTCTTTTTCTCCTTCTGTTTTCCACTTCTGAATATCCCAGAACTCTTAGCTTTCTTGTTTCTTCTTCTAAAAGTATTCTAGCTGCATATATATATATATATATATATATCTACCAATTTTTTGACAGATTTTTCTTTCTCTCTCTTCTCTCTCCTCTCTCTCTTCCTCCCTTCCTTGACTTCTTGTTCTGCTTTTAATTTTCTCTTTTCATTTTAGCTTTGCATTAAATGTTTTCATAATATTTTGTGATATATATATATATATATATATATATATATATATTAGATTAAACACACACTCACAAACACACACACTTTGCCGACACTCCTTATTTCTTTAAAATCTTCTTCTACTTTCCGTTTAAATTTTCATTTATAATTATTTTTCCTTTGATATATATATATATATATATATATATTCTTATATGCATATAAATTAGAACATATATATATATATATAGATTCATACTAATAATATACACACATATATATATATATATATATTTATATATACATGTGCATTTTTATATTTTTCTTTATTTATTTCTTCCATAAATATATATATGTATATTCTTATATACATACATATTATAGCATATTATAACAACATATATATATACATACTACTAGTAGACATATATATACACGTATATTTATGTATATTTATTTATTTTATATATATTTATGAATATAAATATGTGTATGTATATACGTATTTACGTATACACAAATTCATGTACAATCGGTTCCTTGACCGGACGATCCCCGGTGCACTCGAGTTTTTCATAGTTTATTTTTAAACTATAAAATTTAAATCTCGATATGTGAGCTGAATTACCCGGGTGTTTTAGGTCGGGGTATTACAATGTCTAAATGGTAGTATATATATTGGGAGAGAAATACACTTGTCTAGAGCCTCCCATGAGAGCCAATCATATTTTGACATTTAAGTTTGACTAAGCCTTTGTTTGACACCTCACCACACTACATGCACTATATATGATACATATGCATTTTAAGTCACTATTGGTACAATAATAGGTTGGTAGCCCATTGGTAAAGTTTTTAGCACTTTTTCCTTTGATCTTGAGTTCAAGCCTTGCCAAGGCCTTTCGAGACCATTTATTTTCTTTTTCTTTTGTGTGGTACTAATCTTGTATTTTAAGTGCTTAATTATCATTCTAAAGTTTATATTTTAGTCTCCCAAAATACTCTTATAATTTTACCATCTTCCTTAATCAAAGGTCTTTTACTTATGTAGTACTAATCTTTAATTTAGTGCATTTGTGCACTAATTTCTATGATTATTCATGTGTTAATTTATTGATTAACACTACTTGAATTTGTTATCAAATATTGATCTTGACATCCAATTTAATGACCATGGCACACACATGTGCCTTGTTTCCAAATCGATAGTCCAATTACCTCAATTAAATTGCCCATTGTCCTTTTAGGGCTAGTCTCCAATGATAATTAACATTAGTCTTAAGTACCGAATTTATTGGGTCAGGATGTTACATATACACCTATATATATATATGTATATACTTATTCATTCATACATATCTAGCCAAGTATACAAAGCACATATATTGCATTAGAACTATATGAAACATTCTAAAACCTAGCTCCATTCATTGCTTAGAGAGAGAAGGTTGAAATTTTAGAGACAAAAAACTCTCTCTAGAGCCATCCATAACAACCCTCCAAATGCACTATTTCTTTTCTTTCAATTTTCAATAATTGTCCTCCATGGTTGTACACACACTCTTATATATACAGACACATATACACTACATGTATATACACACAACTTCGTGGCTATAGAGGGAAAAATGATAAAAAAAAATGGAGGAGAGAAAAAGGCTTTCAGACAGAGAGAGAGAGAGATAAATGATGAAAGAGAATGGCTGAAAACTTTTGAAAATGAGGTAGCTTGTCTCACATTTTTGTCATATCACTTACATCACACATTTCTCAAAGTTAAGGTGTTCTTTAATGCACCTTGTAATTTCCCAACTAGATGTCATTCTCAAACTATTAAGTAGCACCAAGTGTTTTTTGCTAGATAAATCCTAACAAGACTTCCTCAGGAAGCTTTGCATGTATTGCAAGGTGCCACGTAGATACTATGTTGTGTGTGCTCGAAAATGAATTATAGTAGAATCACACTAAAATTTGGCAGGGTAGTTTTGACGCGCAAATTCCAAATACGCAATCAGTTTCTCTAAATTTTAAATTTATCTATAAGAATCTGATTATGTGGCCTCGTGCCCCACACCATGCCTGAATAAAATACGACATTTCTATTTTAGGCTTATAATGTTATATTTATCACCAACAAATAAATTTCATAAATTATTTGATCTACTTTCATTTAATTATTTATTTGTTATTGAATCAGACAAAAAATTACCAAAAAGCCCTTTGGTAATTTTCCTAGGTCGTTACACATCCCGTGTTCCAATTCACCAAATCTAACATCATAATTGAGTCCAAGACGTTCAAAAACCTTAGACACACTATTTCTTGACTTTAATTAGCCAATTAATTACTCATTCTAATACTAAAGGCATTTTCATCATTTTACATACTTTTATAGGACCACCACAAGGACCCTGAATGTGTAAGTGAGTCTCGTATTTAAATTCGAAGTGTCCAAAAATATTGGGCATGAAACTTCTTGCATTTTAATTTTCTTTAATTTCAATTTTATAATCTAGTTTTCTTTTTTTAATTTCTCATAAATGTATTCACTAATTTGTAATTTCTCAAAATAAATCAACCTCGTTATAATTTTCAGAATTTTAATTTCCAATCCTTGTTACCAAATATATCCAAATCAAATTAATCTCTAATTTCTAGAATAAGGGTAACATTTTTCCAATTTGGCCCAAACACCAATTAACCCTAACCATGTATCCAAACACCCTAAGAGTCCAACAATAAAGGCCCAATACCAAACCTAGTCTAACTCAACCTATGGCCCAACCTGACAACCCGACCCCTCAACCCCATTTTTCGGTTGTCTTCTTTGGTGACTTGTTAGAGAATTTAATAGATTCTACAGTTTTCATGTCTTTTTCTTGCATTCTTTTGGTGTTTTCTTACCACTTTTAATTCTAATTACCCTATTTCATCATTTTTACATCATTTAATGATAGTTTTGTGGCCAAACCCACTTTTCTGGCCATGATGGTTTCGTTATGATTTTTTCACTATTTTCTCATTTTTTTATTATAATTAATTCTAAACAAAATCTTATCATCATCAACACTTATTTGAAGCAATTAAAATCATAAAACCACCATATATCACCCACAATAGCTTGCACCCAAATTTTGGCCACTTCTATTTTCTCTCACTAATTTCTCTTTACCATTCCTTGTCATTTTGATTCGATTTTCCTCCATTTAATTTTTATCTTATCTAGGATGTCTAACCAGGGTCTATACAAAAGCAAAACACTATAATATCTCAAGTGTGCGAGAGAACCTGGATGGGTTCTCTTTCTATACTTCATTGTGCACACACACACACACACACATATATATATATATATAAACACATACATATCAACACATGCACACATACCGTAAACCACACATATCATTTGTATGTAAATATCAGATTAAAAAACCTAAGCAATGTTTAGAAATTTTGTACCTCATTCATGGACTCCATTATTTGTAAAAAGATGGCTCATAAAGAGAGAGAGAGAGAGAGAGAGAGAGAGAGAGAGAAAGAGAGAGAGAGAGAGAGTTCTCTCTCTATCCATCATTGGCTTCCATGTAACGACTTGAAAAATTATCAAAGGGTATTTTGGTAATGTTTCCTCTAAAATGATTAATGTGGCTAGAGTTTTGTCCTCAAAATTCTTATAAAGGGTAGAGAATGTAAAGACCTGGAAAAACTATTACAGAGTAATTTTCTAATTTTCTAATCTAAATCAATGTCAGAAAGTTAAATAATTAAAGATGCATCCAATAAATTATGAAATGGACTAATTAAGAGCATGCAAGATATAATGGAGCACAAATGAAATTTAGTAAGTTATCCGAGATTGGTGTGGGGCACGAGGTCGCATAGTCAAATACAGGACACAAATAAAGATAAAAATATTAATGATAGAATTTGTAAAAACGGATAGTGTATTTGGAATCAACACATCGAAATTAGCTAGAGTGCCAATTTTGGTGCGATTTCGATACAGTCATTTCTAGGCAACCGAGCAGGCACGTTTGGCTTACTAGACACATGGAATTTTAGGAGTTGTGCAAAGTTTCTTAAAGAAGCTTGTAACACCCCGACCCGATTATATAATAATTAAGCCACTAATGATTAATTAGTGACCCATAATAGAATAATTAAGAAAATTTAATCAGGAAACAAATGATAATTTCAAATAGTTTCGAGACCTTAAATAAGGAGGTCAATTCTGAGGAAAATAATCTACAGCTACGATTTATGAAATCGATATGTGAAGGAGTGAATATTAAATCCAAATTCACAAAGTGAAAAATAATACAAAAAGTTAAAATAAATAAATTAAATGCCAAACAAGGCACAAAGGGAAAAATAGCAAAAATAAGCCCCAAATTGAGGCTAATGGGTTTTGAACCCTTGACCCAAAATAGGCAAAGTCTTAAAGCCCAAAAAGTAGCTACTTAGGCTGCCCACCTAATTGTGTCTTATATTGCAAATTATATGTATATATACACATTATTTTCCCTTCACCTCCCAAATTGGCCAATGGCCTTTCATGCAACCAAAAGAATTATTTTTAAAATAAAACAAATGAAATATAAGTGATATTATATATAAGTGTTGCGTGTGTGCAAATAGAGTTCAGAAAATCAAACTTGTGATTGTGATGTGCGTAGGTCTGCATGAGAGAAAGTAGAGAGAGAGATCTAGAGAGAGAAAATGAGATAGAGAGAGAAAAAGAGAATAAGAAGAAGGAGAAGAAGAATGAGGGGAGGAGGATTTGCATGCACGGCTATTCTAATTTGAAGGGAACAACCAATCAAAAACCAAAGAAGAAGAAGAGGGGCAATCCACTGTAGGGTAAAAATTTCAACTCACCATCTTTTTCTCTATCTCTAAGATTTTTGTATACATATAAGCTATTTTGATCCTTGTTTCATGCATGCATGTGTAGTGTGGTTTTGGGGGGAAGACAAAGGAAAATAAACCTTGAAGTTTGGAGCTAGGGACACACCATAACCATTAAACCCAAAAAAATTTCTCTCTTTAAAACCTTCCACTGTCCAAACTGTTTAAGCCTTTTTAAATGCATGCATGGCATTAGGATTGGTTATTTTGAACGAGGGGAAGAAATATGAACTCAAGCGACCCAAGAAGCACACAGCCGTACACAGGCCACCATTGAAGGACCTTCAATGGAACAGACCTGATTCAACCAAAACAAAACTTAGTTTCATCCCTAGGGGCCCAAAATACCCTAGTAGGGTTTTAAAAACCCCATGCCGCGACCCAGAAGCCTAGAAAAAGACCTCCAAAACCTGAGTTACATGTTCGGGTCTTGAAGATCAATCTCAAAAATCGACACCAAAACTAAAATTTGAGAATAGAGGCTTGAACCTTATGACGAATAGGTCACAACAGAGGAAATCCCAAGAGTTTTGGTCCAAAAATGGGCATGTATGACCGAGTTGCAGATCTTGATTGCCGAACCCTCAAGCGTGATGGTAAGCTCAAATCGAGCTCTCAAATGGATGCCAGGTGTTGCTAGGACACCCAGAAACTCAAATCACCCAAGAACAGAGAGAAAAACGTCCTAAAATTCCACGAAATTAAAGAAAATAATTCTTTGCAACTAGGGCAACAGTCGGGGGAAGAAAGGAAGAAGACGACCAGGGGTTGGGCCGGATTCCAGGTCGGATCAGGTTCGGGTCAGGACCTGACCCAACGCACATAAGGGCCATTAGAGGGACGGTGTCGTTTTGGGTGTTTGGTTTTTAAAATTTAAAACAGAAGTGGGCCTATTTGGTTATGAAGGTAAGGAATTAAATTGGTGTTTGTGGTTAGGTCAGGGATATCCTATCCCAATTCGGCCTAGTTATCCACTATTTGGGCTATGAACCCTTTTGAAAAAAAAATATATGACTAACTTGCTGTTGCGCCATTTTGAACCCACAACCACCTAGAAGCCCAAACCCTAAGCCCACTAAGTCAGCCACTGAGCCACCCCAACTCCTGTTGAAAAATTAGGACATAAATAATATATAATGTATAATTGTAAAATTAATTAAATTAGAATAATTTAATTAATTTAATAATAATAAAATATTCAGACGTCTAATATAAATAAATGAATAGTGTATTTTGACTATTTAGGGCATTCTGGATCCAATGACGGGGTCCGTTTCACAAGACGGGACTCTAAAAATTAAGACGCATTAAAGTATAAATTATCAAATTGCCCCTAATGTGCCCGAAGCCAAATAAAAAGTCAAGAGGGTCTAAATTGACTTTGTTCGACGTTCCGGACCCAATGGTGAGGTCCATAATACCAAAATAAGTATGAAAAAATAAGTCACGTGGAAGATAAAATTTATTAATTACCACAATAGACCGATAAGACCAATTCTAAGAGAATAGGATACATCGGGCCTAAAATTAAATGAAAAAGCATTAATAGGTAATAATTTAAAGTAAATATGAAGTTGATGAGTTCTTTATAATTTTCTTAGGAGCTACAAAGGGAAGGGAAAGGCCCACCAGTAGTACAAACCCAGGGGAGCAAGGTGAGTAATCCTGTACTTTGAAGTGGAGGTTTTTAATCTCTATAGATTGTAAAGAAATTTGATGTTCAAATATTCTGAAGTATTTTTATGAAAATATTTGCAATACTTCTAAATTTAAATTCTCATATTTATATACTTTATATTTCAAATGTACTATCGTTTTATTTATAATTCTAACATAGCATGCAAAATTCACTTCTTGATATTGTTGACAGTTGGTACATTTATTTTCTGCATGTCCCATGTAAATGTCAATTTTATTAAATGCCTCTCAAAATAAATTCTTTTATTCTATCTATATTTTAATTAATTCCTGTATATCATGATTTAATTTCCTGTATATCATGATTTAATTTCCTGAAGCTCATGTGTTAAATGATTCAAGTATTGTCCTTCAAGTATTTAAAAACTTAGCCAAATTGTCCATGTTTTAAATACTCATGAAAATTCATTCTTTTTATTGAAGCCATATTTTTATACTCATGAAAAGCATCTATTTGAAAAGTCATGTTTTTAAATGCTCATAAAAAGCATTTCTTGAAAAAGCTAAGTTTTTGCAAGATAATGATGCATAAGCATCAAAAACTATTGAGCTCCCGTTGGGTTCTCAATCTCGCAGATGTCTGGTAGATGGTTTATCCCCCAAGCATGAGATCTCTTTGAATTAAATTAGGGTCTGGTTCGAAACGGATCCTCTAGTTAAAAAGTGAAAAGATGAAAATGTTTTTAGAAATGGTAGCAGGTTTTAAACCCCCATTTATTTGAAACGGGTTTTATATAACCCTTTGAAGTTTTGAAGAAAAAGAAATTTGCATCCTCCTATTTTCATGGAAAGGATTTCAAATTATCTCTTTGACTTTCAAATGGCTATTCTGCATATGTTTATAAATTCTGTTGCATATTAAATGCTTTATTGAATGCTTTAAAAATGCATCATGCTACGTGATTTGAAGATTCTTGTATTCTATGATTATTGAAATACGTGCCTAGCTTGAATGCCTTGTATGCTTCACGCTATCTTTTTAAAGAATTTTGTTTTCTATGTCTAAAGTATATGTACAATTGGTAGTGTATGTTTATATGAACTTTCTCTTATAACTAACCCATTGCCAGTTGAAAACCCATGACAAAGTACTGGAATTACTCACTGGGCTTGTTGAAGTTCACCCCATTATCCCAACATTTTTTAGGTATTGATGATGAATGGGAGCCTTGCCCAATTTAAGGATTGGCGATTAGCAGCTCCACTATGATCAAGGACTTTTGGAAAATTAGGACCTATAGTTGGTCAAATTTTGTTGTCATAATTTTAGGACAATTATGTACTTAAGCCCCAAGGGGCAAACGGATATGTGTTATGTAAAACTTTAAATTTTTAGTATGCTCTAAATGTATGTTAATTATTTACTGCTCCGAAGAAGAAGAAGAGGCGACGATACCGGGCGGGTGTGCGGGTGTAAAAAAAAAAATGGTTTTTCACGCTTCCGCAATTGCCAATCCCGGCCGCACCGCACCACCGTCCTGGCACCGTTGCTTACTTGAGCCTCACCCGACGGCCCACGGGCCGAAGGGTGGCAGTCACGATCCTTAATCCACAGAGGCCGAGTTTCTGGGTCGTGACAAAGCTTACGAGATTTATAAGAGGTACACTTGGCATGTTATGGTTGGTTTAAAGGAAATCCAATGTGGGAGGTTATCATATGTAGTGAGGGTGCATAGTACAGAGGCAAGAATGATATAGATGACACAAATTCATTTTTTCTCTCTCTTTCTTTTTCTCTCTCTATCCGTTGGCCTCTCCCCTTTCTTATTTGAATCTTTCTTTGAAAGGACCAATATGTGTCTAGATAACAAGAATTAGACCTAAAGGGGGGGAATAGGTCTAGATAGACTATTAAAATTAAGTTGACCAAGTTAAAATTTGTTTCAAAAAGAATAATGTTTTCACTTCAATTATGTAAGGTTTAATGTTCTAGTGGATGCAATCGAATTCAGTGGCATGCAATAATTAACTATATCAATAGTAAAAAGATAGAGATAGTGTACTAAATATGTTGATGAGGAAATTGCCACAAATCAATCATATCTGCTTTGAAAAACCCTAGGACGCTGACCCATCTGTGAATCCATTAAAAGAGGTTTGACGATTTTAAACTCCGTACAAACACTGACTTAGTCCCTCAAGTGTTCTTGATGATCTAAACATTCTCAAACTCGAATTCTCAAGTACCCCCAAGTGAATCTACTATTTCAAAATCCATGAACGGCAAACACTAGCACAATTGCGAACTCCACAGAATCTTGAACTTTACCGATTGCACAAACTTGAACTCCACAAGCTTGTACTCCAAGAACGATGTGTAGAATATGATTCAAGGTTTCTGTGCAATGGATTTGATCTATATGAAGATGATATACATGGAGAAAACCTTTTCGAAACACTATTGAAAATAGAATTGAAGCAACCAAAAGTTTCACATAAAAAATGAAGTCAAATCCTTTTATATGAAGGGTTTTTTATACCCAAAAATGCAGTCATTATCGAAATGGAAACTGCTTATCCGACATTTATTCGAACGAATGAAATTTTCATTCACACTAACTAAAATCCGTTCGAATGAATAAGCTACTAGAATTTTTGTTGGATAGTTGGTGCGGACCAACATCAACAAATGGGTTTTTGGAATTTTCATTCAAACAAAGATTGAACGCATATTTCATTATGAATATACAAAAAGCTTATTGGAAAATTCATATGAATGAACCTTGGGTTGGTTCAAACGAATCCTGCATAAAATCTTAGCTCATTCTAGAATAATGAAATATAATAGCCCATTATTTTTCAAATACAAATGCCTTTATATTTTAAAATTAAAACAACACCAAAAGGAAAATTATTATTCATTAACACCCACACAACAACACTTTTCATAGAAAAATATTAAAATTATTTTGATATATGCAAGTGTGTGTGTATGTGTGATAGATTAAATCACATGCAACCAATAACTTATTAAAACTTAGCATTGTGATCACCATTGATACTAGTTCTTATCATGATGTATCTTGAACTAGATTGAACATAAGGCTTGAGAAAACTAAACTTGGATTGGTAACATTATAACTCAATGACAGTTTTGTCTATATTGATTAGCTAACACTCTTTCTCTCTCTGTAAGCCACCATAGTCAAAGTTTGGTGGGTGTAAAGTGTATGTGTATAATCATTGTTTGTGTGTGTGTGAAATACAAAGAAGAGAGATGTGTGCATGTATGTGTATACACAGTGGGTATGTGTGTGTGTGTGTGCGCGCGCACGTGTCTATGAGTGTGAGTATGTGGTTGTGTGGGAAAGACCAAAAATAAGGAGAAGAAGAAAAAGATGAAGGAGAATATGGTTGGGCATTAAACCCCGAGACCACAATAGCCATTGAAAGAGCTTCGAGCTCTCTCTCTCTACAAAAACCTTGGCCAAACCATAAAGTAAAGATTTTTAAACCCTTATTAGCCTCTTACATGATGTATACATGTATTTATATGAGTGGTTTAAAGCATTTGTGTGTATGGACGTGTGGGTGCCATTATATATGTGTGTAGATATATATATATATATATGTATATGTCTGTGTGTTACAAAATAGAAAGTTGGAACAAGCGGACGATCACCTTTCCTCTTTCGAACGACCGAACCTTTCTAGCGGACGTCCGTCTTCCACCCACTAGACAATCGAATTTTCATGTCGGACGACCGGTCCTTATACAATAGGTGGCAATAGTTGAATCTATCACAATATAAAACTTAAGTATTTCGAGAGATTTCATTTATGAGAATGGCAAATGATGGTATATAAAGACATTTGGATATGGTTGAAACCTAAGAAAATGAGATAAAGCGAGAGAAAAAAAAGATTTCATGACTAGGGTTTTACAAGCATTGTTCATCACCTCGTTGGGTATTATGAACAGTGCCCAATGCCGAACGATGCTGTAATAAGGTTAAACCAATTGCTTTGGGTACGGACCGATCCGTCCTTATATACTATGGTTCGATTCACTTAAGGTTAGTTAGGATTGGTCGATCTATTTAAATTGGGGGCTGGTTTACTAAAATGAGATCCAGACTGGTTGGATTTGTTAAGGTATGGACTGGTTCACTTAATAGTTGCCTAGACTGGTTGGGTTCCATTATCTTTGAACTAGTTCACTTATGACACCTTTAGACCGGTTGGTTTTTTGAAGAAAATGCTTTATTTCCTTTTATTGAACCGATTAGACCCAGTTAGCTTGAACCCAAACCTGTTTAAATTATAAATTGGACCCTAAACTTTGTATAAATTATGAAATAACCCCATAAATAAATGTCTTAAGTCTTTGATAAAATTACTGACGGCTAAAAATAATAAATAAGAGGAAAATTAAAATACCAAAAGGGGCATACCCAACATTTTTAGGTGTTCCAAAGTCAATGGCATGGTCTATCTGGATATTTGGGAACCTAGGGTGGTCCTACATAAATATGTAAAATGACAAAAATACCCCTAGTGATAAATTAAACAAATTTTAATGCGAATTAAAATTTAAAAAGGGATAGTCCAATGTTTTTAAATGTCCTGAATTTAAATATAGTGTCAAACTAGACAAATTGGGACTCGGTAGAGATCCCACCTAAATTGGTAAAATAACAAATTTACCCCTAGAGTTAAATTGAGTAATTAAATGCTTAATTAAAATTCGGAAGGGCCATTTTCAACATTGTGGGATATTCAGAAACTAAATATGATATCAGATTGATTGAACATGGACATGGTGTTGGTCCCATGTGAATGTACAAATTACGATAATGCTCTTGGGCATAGCATAGATATCTAATTTATAAAATACAAAGAGGGCATCTTTAGAGTTTTTGGACCTTTTGGATCTAATTCTAAGATTCATTTGATGAGCCAGTGTCTCGATAGGCGTAAAACTTGTCTGATAAAATTATAAAAACGCCCTTATAAGCTTAAAAGACATTCAAATAAGATAGAATCATCAAGATATGGTCTCCTTAGGGTTTTTGAGGCCAAAGAACACATTTTTAATATTCGTTTAAACAAATGGGCACCCGGTGCATGGGCTAAAGTATAATTAACTTTAGAGAACTTAATGAATTGATATAAAACCTAAGTATTAAAGGTCATAGTGGCCCCAAGAGTTAACATATGAATGAGATATCAAACGCACATTATGAAAGACACAAGCAGTATCTCCTTATAGCCTGGTGATGGCTACAATTAGAATTATTTTAGAATGACTGTATTACATACTTTTCATTAGATTCCCATAGCTTGAGTGTTATATATCTCCTACTATACATAATACTACCCTTGAGTCATGAGATATTATAGACAAATATCTAATGATGCATATAGACTTTATGCATATTGGTCTTATATGTGGCGTTACATGTAATGTGGGATTGACATTGGAGTTGGGCCGATCCCATATTATTACTAGATGTTGTGACTAGAATGGTATTAAAATGGGGATTGTGTCTCCCTTCAGCTATGAGCCGCAAACCCACGTGAGAGGGACTGAAATCGGAGTAGCACCGGTCCTCAAGATTGAGATCGGAGCAAATCCAATCCCTTGTGTGTGTTCATCCTAAAGCATGACATAAATGCATTCATGAAAGTGTGTATTCATCAAGTATGGGTACATTTCATTAAGTGCATTGTTGAATGATTATTATATATTGTTCTTGCAGATTATGTTGTGACTGCACATGTTGAATATGATGTTGTTGTGGACAACATATGCAGATGCATTTTTTTTTTTACTTTGCCTTATGCAAGAAATAGAGGTGCGCCATGGGGCAAGTATACATAGATGCATTTAATACTTGGACATCTACTATAAATATTCATCTTGTTATTGCAATACAATTGTTTCTTTGTATTTTATCACCGTTGATGTTTATTATTACATATGTGTTGTTGATTTGTATACAACACTTGTTGTGTGCATATTGGATACTAGGGCTCCCCACATAGGGCTTGCATTAGTTTTTGCATCATGTGTGCTTGTGTGATTTAGGAAATCCTACTGAGCGTTATGGTGCACCCCTACTATTTTAGGATTGGTAAGTGTTAGCTACTAGAGCAATACGAAACAAATGGAGTCATAACGTTGTATAAACTTACATTTACTATATTGTATCCAATTGTTTAAAGGGTGGATGTACCCTCACTTGTATATCCTTGTACTATGGACTATCATTTGATTAGTGCCAGCTTTGAATACTTGATGTATATCTTGGATGGATAGTTTGTATCGTTACACCTAATAATAATAAATTTCAATAAATCCCGCTACGGGACTTGAACAAGTATAAACATGTGAATGAAACGAAACCAATTAAAAGGCTGATTATCATACTTATCACACATACAATCATTCCCACATTTTCAACCTATCACAATGAGACACATGTCAACCTTGAAAATAGTACTAAACTTATTTGAGAAGTTTTGCACATACAATGATGCACCACATGGCCAGTTCGCCATGCTTGCGAGTGCGCATACCCGCTCAAAAATCAACTATATCTGAATTGCATAAAAATTGACAAGTTAGCTAATCTTGGTGCATAGATTTCAGATATACTGTCCATTTTTCCAAATTTCAATGTTAAAATTTCTCAATTTATCTGTGTTATTAATCTAATTGTGTGTCCCTTTGGCTTATTCCAGTCCTAAATAAAATATTACAATTTTATTTCGAGTTCCCCATGTAATGTTCATTACTAATTAATTAATCTCACAATTAATCTAGCACATTTTAATTTAGTTGTTTATCTAATTCCAATTCTAAATTTAAAATTACCAAAATGTCCTTTGACAATTTTCCAGGATGTTACACTAAAGGCTCAGTTTCCTACCGGTCAACAACTCATATGGAGTTTGACAACCAGGTCGAAGGTAAACCCCGTTTACTATTTGACATGCAGTGCTAACTACTTCATCCCAAAATCTCCTTGGTACATCCTTGCCATGGAGCATAGTTCTAGGCATCTCTTGGATGACCCTATTTTTTCTTTAAACAATCCCATTTTGTTAAGGTGTAAAGGTTACAGAGAATTCATACTTTATTCCTACATTATCACAATACTCAATAATTTTTATTTTATCAAATTCTTTTCAATGATCACTCCTAATTCTAGTGATTGTGTAACCTTTATCATTCTATATTCTTCGACAAATACAATTTACTTATCTAGATTGTACCTTGGTTTCGATATCATCTTACTCAAATGAAGTAAAAGGCATGCAAAGTAATAGAAATAAAACCATCTGTATTGGTAGTTCCACCTGACACAATGTCATGATCCTGGACCAATGATGTTTTTAGTCATATAAATTTCATAAGAATTTTTTTAAAGAAAGTTGATTTTGAAGAATTGTTGTGCTGCTCAAAGTAATAATGTTGAATTCAAGTGTTTGTGAGTAACGAAGATGGTGAAACCAACTCTAATCCATAAATAAAGATTGTTAAATGAAAATCAAATTCTAATGCATAAGAGCATGTCCAAGAGGGGAAACATCACATGAGATAAATGACCAACTATTATTTTTAAAATTTTACACTTTAACAAAAGAGGTATCATAGTAGCCAAAATGCCTCCGACAGATTATGGGAGGTAGAAATGCCTATTGTTAGGAAGAAAGAGAGGAAAGGTAAAATTTGGTGGGAAGGAAACAACCACAGTCTCTTTCCTCATTGGTTGATTCGAATTGTTTAACATTTTTTAAATTCAAAATACATTAACATATAATTTTAGATACTCATTTTGAATACTATTGTTAGAGTACATATACAGTAACAAGAGAGATATAATAATGTAACATAAGTCAAATAAATATTTTGCCTATCCAAATGGCTTTCATTGTTGGATTGGCTCTAAATAAATGAAAATCAATGTATAATAAAAATATGTTTTTGTAAACTATGCTAATACATAGCATAGATAGGCCATCAGGTTATTAGTTTTTATTTTTGGGTTTGCAACCCTGGCGCTGCTATTGTTCCACTTCCCGCCTATTAAGAGCTGCTTAATATTTCAGTACAGAATACAGATAGTGAAACAAACTTCGCATTTCCCGAATTTCCCGCATTTAGCAGCAACATACAAGCATTTGTCTGAAGACAGTAAAAAAATGTCCATCGGCGGCGATGGAGACATGGTGGTGAAGAATCGATTTCTAGGGTTTCTGATATGGCAATCGGTTCAGTCAACAGCAATCTTCCTCCTCTGCAAACTCCTGTTATTCTCCCCTTTCACTCAACGTCCTCTCTCTCCCTCTCTCGCCGGCTGCGTCGCCTTCCTCGCTTTCCAGCTTTCTCTCCTCCTATTCTCGACCTCCGTCTCCGTCGTCGCTTCTCCCTACCCCGATCGCCCCGCTTCCCTATCCGAGCTCGCTCTCGGACTCGTCCGACTTCTGTTCGTCTCTGGGGGTCAGCCCCTTTCGCTTGATATTCGACGGCGGGCCAAGATTACTCTGAGCTTTGTTCTATTCGTGACTGCCTCTGCCCTCTCGGGTTTCCTCTCAGTGGTTTGTGTGGGCTGGAACTGCGACTTGTCTGCTGGACTACAGCCCTGGCACCGCTTGGAAATAATAGGGTTTAGGGGTTTTGCCGTTGGATTCTTTTACGGATTACATTCTCTCTTCAAAAGGAGATGGGTTTTAGAGTTTCCCATTATTCAGGTGACTTTTGAACATTCATTCACTATATAGATATGTGTATTAGTTTCGATGGACGGTCTATATTTCTTTTATGTATTAGTTTGGATGGACAATCTATATTTCTTTTTTTCTTTTTCCATATTAAAACATTCGCTCAACTGATTAATACAATTGATTTGCTTAGCTGAGCTAAGTTTTTACATTTGTTAGAAACTAGGACATCATCAAACATTAGCAATTTATTTGGGAGTTTTGGAGGGAAAAGAGGAGAGGATAAGTTAAAATAGAAGAGAAGAAAAGAAACTGATCATTTTCATCTTGTTTGAATGTTTAGAAGAGAAAAGGGAAGGAAGACATTATTTTTAATATTAAGTGGGAGAAAAAAAAGAAATATATACACACACACACACACACATACACAATTTGACAATTGCATCCATTTTATTACAATAGTTCTAATTTTTAACACATGCTTTTAAGTGTATATTTGGCATTTTGAAAATTCATTAAATGAAAGTTTTTTTTTTCCTCTCCAAATCTCTTCACTTTTGGATTCTTTCATAATTTTCTGAAACTTTTTTTTTTTTCTTCATAAAAATCCAGTCAAAAGATTTTGGTATCGCTCTATCTCAATCTTTTTTTTTTTTTTTCTTTCTCTCTCTCTCTCTCTCCAAATCTATCTATCCAAACAAACTGCAAAGTCAAAATGTCATATTCTTTTGTTTCTGTAAGTTCTCATGTTTGAGCTGAAGGGTATTATCTAACAACAGTGTAGAATTAGAAAATGATTATCAGAATATTCTTAGAAGTATCTTTAAATACATGATTCTGTGTGCCCTTGGGGTTGGGTTGGGTTGGGAAGAGGCTTGGGTATTATCCCTAAGGTCCTAGGCTCAACTCACACCCTAAGGGCCACTTACCTATCAAAAAAGGAAAAAATGCGTTTGTGTGTGTACATTGCAATATTAGAAAATGATTATCCGAATATTCTTATAAGTATCTTTAAATATGTGTTTGTGTGTGTACATTGCAATATTTATGTGTATTTATTTGTTTATCTTTATGTATACAAGACATTACTTGTTTGGTAACATTGTGGTTTTCAGTTTTTAGTTTTTTGAAAACTAGAAAAAAAATGCGTTTGATTTCTCACTTTTGTTTTTTATTTTTTTAAAAACGTTTTCATATTTAAGCTAAAAACTGGAAACTAGAAAAAGCAACGGAAACCATAAGCGGGAGCAACTCGCGCTACTTTAAACTTTAATGAGGTTAGGATATCAATTCCCATTCGTTACAAAATTTTTCCTCCATTTATAACACTTATAAAAGATGTACAATTTCTCTTAAAACTCTTCCACGCAACTCTTCCACTTTGCCCTCAAAATCTCAAACTCTCTACCAGTCCCGTGCAATATCAAAGATGTAGCCATCTTTCTTTCTGTGAACTTCACCATCATATTAATATGGTCCTATCTTGTTATTGTCTTAATCCTGAGGCTAAATTAACTCTCGTGGTGAGATAAGCTCTCCATCTTCTACGCTGCTTCTTCTTCTCTCTTATTGTTTTGCAACTCTGCGACTCAGAAATAATACTACGGAAAGTTCTTTCTTCCCCTACAGGGAGTAGGTGATGGCAAGCCACCTTCACCGACCGAGAGAGAATGAAATCAAGAACTTTTGGAATACTCATCTAAAGAAACAAAAACTACTTCAAATGGGTATTGATCAAGAACTAATCTCAATTTCTTTGTCAATCTTCCTCAGCTACCTGCAATGGTGAACTTCAATAATTTAATGAATCATTGGATAATGCTCAGGCTATAGTCATATGCCACACAGCTAGCCAAAAATCCAATTCCAAGAGCTTTCCTAATCCCATCCGTTCCCACTCAAATTCCATCCACTTTTCCAAACCTAGAAGTCAACCTATTAAAAATCATCAGCCATGGCGATATCCAAAGCTTTTACAGTGATAACAATGATTAATTCAAATTCTAATTGAAAATTCATTTCCTGCATTAGTTTGAGCATCGCTTGACCAAGTGTTATGTTGTCAATCAAATGAAAAGCAAGTCAACCCAACTGATAAATCTATCAAACATGTTTTCTATTTTTGTTTTATTTTTTTTAACAGTATTGTTGTAGTTTTTTGTTTTTATTTTTATAAAAAATAATTGAAAACCTGTTTCTGTTTTTAAAAAACTGAAAACCAAAAACAAGAAATGTTACCAAATGCAACCGTTGTATTTTGAATATTGTTAATTATCTCCTATACTGATAAACAATAGCACAATTGAAATTATGCATGTTATGACCAATCAAAACGGGGGGTGGGGTGGGGTTAATGGAAAGAAATAAAGAGAAGAAAGCTGAGGTAAAGAAAAAGAGAAGAGATTGGACATCTCATATTTCCTTCTATTTTGTTCCTTAGAAATAGAAAAATCAAATTAATTAGCTAAATGACCATCAAGACTTCATAACACTGATGTTCTTTTTTTATTGTTATTTTTTAATGTGAGAACCAAGACAAAAAGAAAAATGTAGTTTCATTTTCTTTTTTGGTTTTTTTCCTTTTGGGTAAATTACACTAACCTCCTTTGAAGTTTCTAACAATTACACTGACCTCCGGCACTTTACTTGACAAACTATAGAGACCCCCCTCCAGTCAATTTTCTTTTTCAAAATGACAAAACTACTCATTTCAGGATTTTTTTTTGCATTTTTTAAATTTTGACCAATTTTTTTTTTCTTTTTTCACTTTCAAATAAATATTGATTAAAAATTAAATTTTCTTTTATATAACATAAAAAAATTCTTTGAAAGAAGTTAGAAAAAAATTGGTCAAAATTGACAAATGCAAAAAAATAAAATGAAAGGGGCCAGTTTTGTCATTTTGAAAAAAAAAATTGACCAGAGGGGGTATCTTTAGCTTGTCTGGTGAAATAGGGGCGGTCAGTGTAATTTTAGAAATTTTGGGGGATGTCAGTGTAATTGTCAAAAATTTTAGGGTAGGTCAATGTAATTTACCATTTTCTTTTTCAACCATTATTTAATCCAGAAAATGGAGCATAAATGTTAGTTAAATTTATACAAAAAAGAAAAAAAGGGGGAAATCTTGTTACACTTCGTATCTTCAGTATTTTTACATTCTTTCAACATAATACATTCATAATTCTGTGCAACAGTGAAGCTTTTCTTAGGATGATATTTAGAGTTGGATAGATTAATTTGCTGCTTGGTTTCAGAAACTGGATCAGTAATTGTCACAACCTTTTTTTTTGATAGTTAAAAGGGAATATCTATTAATGTGCCCGAGAAGGGAAAAGAATTACAAAAAAGGGGCAGCTTACAAGTAATTGCTAAAAGCCCCCAAAACTCAACAAAAGAATCTATACAATGAGGATATGCCTCCATAACCCAAAGGTATAGACTGTAAAACCCTATCTTTAAACCTATTAAGGGGAGTACTTTACTTATCAAAATAGCCAAAACAGAGACGCCCTCCTTGACTTCCCAATCATACAAATCCCTATGAAAACAAGGAGCCCAAGTCCACCCATTTTCATTGAAAACCACATAATTTCTCACCAAGGCGTCTCTATTTTAAGCTCTTTGAAACAAATGAGGGAATCTATGTGCCAATGTACTTTCCCCACACCAAAGATCCCTCCAACGTTGCTTATAATATTATTGCGTTTTTGCTGCTACTTGCTTGTCTGATATAATACCCTTCTATTGTTATGATCCATGCATTTTCATATTATTAAAATTCAAAGCCAATTTTAAAATTAGTACTTTTTTATTGAACTTTCTGCGTGTAGCATAAACTCATCATTTCATTTTCTCTTCCCCAGGAATTTGTTGTTCTCACTTGTAATAGCTAGTTTATGTCACTGATACCGGTAGTTAGTTTTTTATTATATATGTTTCTTATTTTTTATAGTCATGACTACTAATTCTAATTGCTCATATCAACAGCGTCCTCCTTTCTTCAGCTTCAAGATGGGGCTCCCTTCAGCCATTGGACGAGCGTTAAAACTTTCGGGTGCAGCTTACCTCCTTTCATCTGCACTGGCAGTATTTCTGACTAAAGAGTTTCAGGGTCAGGTTACAATGGGAAAGTTTATTGCTGAGCAGATCATTTTTTACATTGGAATTTTCACTGTTTTTCTCTGTTGGGAGTTAAGCCATCATTTACATCAGGTTGGTTCCTCAAAGACATTATTTCTGTCACAAACTTTTATCCCTGAGAATACTTGTTGGGCTGCTGCCATATTTTTATAGAGCAATTCGTATCATCTCATAGAGTGATCATTTTATATTGAAAGATACCAAACAACAACACTTTGTTTTGCATGACTTTCTTGTCTACTGTTGCTTCACAATATTATTTATTTTGATATATATAATGATTTATATATGTATTGTTCTTTAATACTGTTTCTCGTGTTAGCTGACAGCTTGGTGTGTCTATATAGGTACTACATACAAAGAGGTTCATATTTGCACCCCCAAAAGGATCAGCAGCAGCTGAAACAAATCCAAGTGAACCTCTCCTTGCTGTGCTTGAGGAGAGCACACCTAGATCCCTTCTGCAGCATCTTGCATATCTTGATCTTTGTATGATTTGCGAGAGTAATGCTGATACTTGGCGTAGAGCTGCCTTCTTTGAAGAAACTGGTGAGACTTACAAAAGAGTTGTGGCTGTATGCCTCAGGCCTCTGGAAAAGCTTGCATCAAAGTTGGATGAAGGTTTGGAAAGTTATTCAGTTGACAAGTCCTTCCAACTATCCCATCAGTTACAGTCACCAACAGACTGGCAACTAGATTCGAGACTTCTTGAAACATTTTATAACTTCCAGGTACAAAATTCGTTGTTGAATATACGTATGGACTAATCTTGATACATTAAATTCTTCCTTTGCGTTCTTTCTTTATGTAATCGTTATACTTTGGATTTGTCTTTTATGTCTCTTGGGTAGAACAGGATACATGTATTCAGATCTGATTTTCATGTTTATTTTATCATTCTTATTTCTGAAAGTTGGCTTGAGGATGCCCTGCTGTAACCAAGTTTGCCGGAATTCATTTGTTGATTTTGTTAGTTTAAATTTTTTTAATATATATATTTGCTAGCTAGGAGGAATTTGGACCTTTTTGAGTATCTGACTGGTCCTCCCAGATACATTTAATTGAGTTAGGGAAGTTGCGCCTTGGATCTTGTTTTCAGCTTCAGCTCTGGTCCTATAGGCAAGGCTCTTTACTTTACAGTATGGTTCCCTTTACTGTTCAGGAATTTTTGATTGACATATTTTTGTTTTTTTGGTTACGGTTGATGCCCACTTGTCATGAACCCCGCTCGCCACGATGTTGAGTCACAACTCTTCCTATAGACACCTTCTTCAACTGATTCAAGTGATTAAGTCAGTAGAAAGTTAGATGCCTCCTCTGTCTGAAACATTTCCTTGGAATAGATGTGGTTCTCCCCATAAAGAAAGAGTGAGCTCACTCTTTCTTTATAGGGGCCACCCAATTTTTGTTGCGAAATCTCACCTTCTGGAAATCTCAAATAAAGGGAAGTGGGAGTATAGGTTTTTTTAAGACCTTTCCCTTCTCCATTGTTCTAATCATTGAACCTAAATGTATTGGCAATTACTGGGATAAATCCTGGAGGTGGCCCTAAAGGGGGGCGACTTTTCCTTCATCTTCTTTTTCTCGTTGCTTTTCTTTTCTTACATGTTTGTTTATTACCAACCGTTAATTGTGAGAACCTCAAATGGCATTGGTAGTTATATTCTATCATCTGTGGACATAGGTGTGGGTGTCATGTTCTGTCTTGGGATTCAAGAGTGAAACATGGCACACTTCAAACTTTTGTCAGGAGTCATGGATATATTTGTATGTTTATGACTTAATTATTAATGTACATTATATTTATCCCCATCCTAACTGATCAAAAAAAAAAAAATCCCCATCCTAGTTCGTGTTTGCAAGTGATAAAAGTACATTGAATAAAAAAATGAACAAAGTAGTACCTAGGAGAGAAGCCCTTATCAAAGCTATAGCATTGTTCATTCCAACATGCTTCATGATGTGTTTATCTCTAAATCATTTTGTGATAGCATTGTGTCTGGCCAATTCTCTCATTGTGAAGCTTGGTGATGTTTGAAGAAGAAAGATTGCAGAATTCACTAGATAAGTTGGGATCCATGTCAAATGTTCATGTTGGTTGGAACTACGAGATTTGAAGATCATAATCTCTTTTAACTTAGCCTTAATGACTAAACAAGGCTGGAGAATTCTCAAAAATCCTGATGCTTCACGAGTTATAGAGTCTAAAATGAATCCTTTCTGAATTCAAACATTTTAAAAGCAAGATTTGAGACTTCCCATCATCTCACTGGTGTTTTCTAATTGAAGGTAGAAATGTTCTTGAGAAGGGTTTCGCTGGAGTGTCTATAATGGCAGGAAAGTCAAATCTGGAATGAAAAATGATCTACCTGGTTTTGCTGTATGTTTGAAGAAGCCCAATTCCTACCATCTAAAGAATTTAATTGATTTAATCAAATGCCTGAATCTGGCTAGAACGAAGTGTGTTGAATGACCTGTTCTCTGAGCCAGGGCTAGAAGCTATACTCAAGATTTCAATTTTTCCTTCAATATGGCCGGAGTAATGTCTTGCGATAAAGCGGGGAAAGTTTCATCAAATCTTTTTATTATTTGGCATTATAAAATGCTTCTTTGGAGTCTCCTTCTAGAACTTGCTTCTCTCACTAATGCCCAAAATCTCTTTGGAGCTATACGAAGTTATGCTTTCATCTCACTGGAACAATTTGCAAAAGAATCTAACACAGAAGAACTCCCAGTAAATCAAAAAAAGAGAGAGCTCAACGTTCCATCTTTGATGTACCATATGGGCAATTCTATGTTTGCTATTGCCTTATTTATTATTATTATTATTATTTTTTTTTGGGGGGGGGGGGTGCAAAACCAATAAATGTTGCTTTTGGGGAAAAAAGTGAAAAATTGGTGGGGCCAATTCTCTATTTGCCTTATCCTCCTTTATTTGCCATCCGTCCTTTTTTCCTCCGCTCTCTCCATTCCCTTGGTACACTTCTTTGTTGGTTTCAAGGTTCTTAACTCCCCTCCTATGTACACACCTATGAAGTACGAACACTCTATTTTGGCTCACGTACTCTTGAACATTTTCCGGACACGTGTCCGAACACTTGAATAATGGATGTTGATGATTAAATGAAGTTCTTTAATTTGTAGTTAATGGCTTTGTCATTTTAATATTTTAATCATATTTTTTAAATGTGTGTTTTATACTAATTTTAATTGAAATAACATTAGGTTTTTATTATATGGTCATATAAAAAATATAAAAAAATTATATATGTTCAATGTGTTTTACTTTTTTAAGAAATAACGTGTCCATGTCGTATTCGTGTCCGTCTCCGTGCTTCTTAGGTACACACACGCACATGTTGATAGGTAAGTGACCCCTAGGGTAAGGGTTGAAGGTTCTTAACTCTTATCATGTGTGCTAGACTTACTTCCTATCATTTCTTTTTTAAAGTATATATACTAAAAATGGGAGCCCAAGAGGAGCACAAGCTGCACAACCCATTTACAAAAAGTAATGATAACAAAAAACCTGATATTTACAATTCAAACCATTTATAAAATCTAAGAAGCTATGCAAAGAGTTTGAAACACCCCCGCAGATCCTAAATAAAACATGTAACCTTGTGTTCCTAAGCCTATATAATGAATTTCCATATTTTCAAAACACCTTCTATTCCTCTCCCGCCTTATGGACCACACCCCCCCGGGGGGGGGGGGGGGTGCTCTACAAGTGTGCCGAGCTTGACCCACCATTTTGACCCAGCACCGAAAAAGATCAATCACCAAGTTGGGTATGATCCAAGCAACACCAAAAAGAGAGAGAATCAAAGACCATAATTCCCTGGCAGCCTCACAGTGAAGTAGGAGATGGTTCACAGATTCCCCCTCTTTATTGTTCATTGGGCACTTCTTAACTATGGCCTGGTCCCTTCTTTGTAAATTATCCGTAGTAAGCATTGCATTGCGAGCAGTAGTCCACACAAAAAATGAAACCTTCAGATGGGACTTGACTTTCCAATGTCCTTCCAAGGGAAGGGCACCCTGTCTCCCGTCCATAGCTCTTTAGAGAATGATTTCACCATAAAACAATCCTTCTTGTCCGGATCCCAAATAATACAATCAGCTGGATTACCCCTATCAGTCGCTATTGTGAACAGAGAAGAGAAGACGGATTTTAGAGTGCCTTTGCTGCGCCACTTATCATGTCAAAAACTGACCTTCCTGCCATCTCCCACTGCAGAACTGATAAACTGCGTAAAATCCCTCCATACATTATGAATTTCCTTCCAAAGACTAGACCCATGAATGCTCAAAATCTCCATATATTTCCAACCTCTAGGATTTTCCCCAAATTTAGCCACCACCACTCTCCTCCATCAGCTGTCCGTTTCCACCTCAAATTACCGAAGACTTCCCCATCAATCCATCAGCTGTCCGTTTCCACCTCAAATTACCGAAGACTTCCCCATCATTATTGCTTTTATTAAAAACAACGAATTCATCACTTCCAAATTTTAAACATTTTTTACTTATCAAAAAAAAAAAAAAATTTAAACATTTTTTGTAGACCAATGGATTTTTTTGAGTTTTTCCCTCACAAAATATTTCTATATTATTATACACTTTGTGCACAACTGATACTTTGGACACTTTTTTATATTTGCGACTTTTTTTTACCAAAGTCACATATTATCTCTGGTCAAGGGAATTCATGTGACACTGATTTTCAGCAGTTCCACGAGGCCCTTTGCTCCAAGAGGAGATGACATGGTGACTGGTGATCGAATGCAAAGCAGGTTTTTCAGATAGATTGAACCACGTTTGGTTGTTTTGAGGATGATGAGGATGGAGTTACAGGGCTTCAATTGTTGGAACGAGTTGGGGGCTATTCCCGTTCAGTGCTCATTGATATTGAAGTCTTGGAGGAAAATAATGGGGGGAAGGCGAGATTTGTTGTTATCCCAGAAGCCCGATACAGTGAAGGGTGGTTTGAGGTAGCATCTCTGTTGCAGTGATGTGCGGATTCTATCAATACACAGTTATGCAAACCTACTTGCACGTATAGGGACCTGACTGGAGTTGAGACTTGGCCAATGATGAGAATGTAGGTCTGGCATATCACAGAGCCGAAAGGAGGTTTAGATTATAGGGCCTCTTGTGAAGTCAGAGCACAGTACTTAAGGAGGGCTCTGGTGGGTCATTTGGGGTAGAGTATATAGATGGGGCTATGGTGGAGAATGTACACAAATGAGTGGACAAAGCGGGGTGTGCCATCTGGAGTGAAAGTTCAGAGTACCGAACAGTTCATTGCTTCTCTTTGTGTTTCTTTTAGAAAGAGAGGGAGTTGGATTTTGGGTGAAAGGGACTGGATGTGTGAATGTAGGCAGCTGCTCTTCGCCTGGTAGGCACTGTCAATGATATGCAACGAAGGATAGGAACAGAAATTGGCTTTGTGGATTTGTCTAGTGGGGCTACAGCTACAATTTTGGGCTCAGAATGTTTTCAGGGAGATTGGGTATCTATGTGGAAATTACTTTGGGAATGAATGTAGCGACAGAAAACCAATTTCAGGTGCAATGGACGAGAGCTAAGGTTAGGGTACTTGGTGTGTGCAGGTTGAAGAATGGCTAGAGAATGGCCCAAGGCGTTCCAATGGAGGAATGTCTCAGGCTAGGGAGTGAAAAAGAACGTCCGATGGAGGGAGTAGGGGATCATCGTCGCATGGTGATTAGGGTAGATGGAAAGGAGTGTGAAAGTGACGGGGTAGAGGCATGTGGGGGTGGTGGATCTGCGTCGGTAAGTGATCGCAGTGAAATTTCTCGGACCAACAGGAGCTAAAAGCCTAAATTGGTAACTTGTGTCTGAGATTTGAAATTTAAATCTCGCACATGGCAACCTTGTGAGCAGTTTAATGGGGACAAGGTTCTGGGCGAAGGGGATTGGGCCAAAGGAATACATTTCTGGGCCTTAACAGGGCAGATGCAGCTTATAAGTGGAACCCGTGGTATCGGGCTCATAGCCCAGTTACTATGGAGGGAGATATCCATTGTTGGGCCAGTTATCGGGCCAGTGAGTGGAGAAGATGGGTAAGTCCACATTAAATTCTTACACAGATCCATCTTTTTCAATTCTCTCTCTTTGGATCAGGCCATAGCCCAAGACAATGATGGGGTACATTCTAGTTTTGGAGGAATGATTCATATGGGAAATGCCCACATTGACGGGTCTTAAAAGGATTGTGGGGACTCAGGCTTAACAGATGCAAGGGGGATGGGTAGAAGATGAGCATTCTGGTTGAGATAGTCCAGATTGAGGTGGATCAGGGAGAAAATGAAGGCTTTACAGGGCACTTGATCCAAAGGATTATGGAATATGAGAAAAAAGGGGTGATGTCCAGCAGAAATGCAGGGTTGGAATCAGTGACCGGGGGGACCCTAGGCAGAAGTATTGCAATGTTGGGGAGAAGGTCGAAGATGGGGTCAACAGCCTGGATGTGGACACGGGGAGACATTTTTGGGGTGATGTAGAGACTGAGGTTAGTGAATGGGTAGGAAATTCTATGGTTGTAGTAGAGGTAGACATATCTACATCTCAAAATAATGAAGATTAAAGAGGGGTGAGACAAGGGACTTGGGAGGTTGGCATGACATTCCACAGCTTCAGTGACGGGGAGTTGGATTTTTTTTGGAGAGAGTTATTTCCAGGTAATGGATTGGAGCTCTTTGGTTTTTCTGGATGGTAGCTCTGGTGGAGAAATAGGGAACGACACAATGACTTATTTTGGGCGGCACCCTGAGAGGCAGCAGGGGGGAGTTATGAACTTGCTACAGAGAAGTATCTGACTGCTTTTGGGTTTCTAGCTATGCCATGGGATGAGCTAAGGGTAATTGATCCAGTAGACTGCCTTCTCTTGGCTTGCAAAACTTAGGTTGCAGGTGAGTTACCACTTCAACAGGAGACCGAACAAGGCTTTTGGTTAGAGTGATGGGATAGATAAAGGCTCTATTGATGTGTTTGAACTAAAAGGTATGAAGCTTTTGAAGGGGTGATGAGAAAGATAAGGGAGTTCAGTGGTTTTTTAGGGGTAATGTATGAGGATTTTGAAGAGGCGTACTGGTTGTTTGAAAGTATTGACAGGAAGTGGCGAATGCAAGCCAAGTTAGAAGTATGAAGGAGAGAAAGGGGGGTCATCTGCTGGATGGACTAGAGAAATTGTTAGGATTATTGTGTTTTGGTGAATTATGACAGAAGGAAGGAGAATGGGGAGGGGCTTTGTCTCTATTTTTGGTTCTTAATGAAGCTTCGATTATTTCATGGAGTGTCCAGGGTATGAATGACCCAGATAAAAGAAAGGTGATTAAGGCTTTTCTACTAGATTGGAGGGTTGATATTGTTTGTATTCAGGAAACAAAAGTGATTGACATGTCTAAGGAGATGGTCAGGGGTGTTGGCGGAGGGAATTCTATGGATTAGGCTGCTTTGAATGCTGAAGGTACAGCTGAGGAGGGGCCGGGGGATTCTTTTGTTTTGGGACAAGAGGGTCGTCACAAAGATGGGAGAGAAGGTGATGTAGTGCGTATTGGAAAAACCAATCATCCTCTCTTGAACCTATTGATTTTCCTCACAGAAAGATGTGAGGAACAAAAGGCATCCAACATTCGTTGATTCCCACGAATACCAAGAGTTAAGCAAGAGAAATAATTCTCAAGAAAATTTTATTTTCATTCAAAATTTCCGTTCTCCTTGCATATCAATATATTTATAAGCCTAAAACCCTAATGGCCTAAAAAGCATAAGACACAAGAAAATACAAATTTTATCAAAAAAATAGAAAAATCCAAAAACCTTCTAAAACTCAAACAGAAGAAAATAAAAAGACGTTCGGTGAAAATGGAAACAAGATCCGAGCTTATTTGACCCATATTCGGCTAGAATCAAAAGTTACTAAAAATGGTGAAAACTACTAAAAACTGACGTTTGACCCATTAAATGGCTGATTTTGGCCTTGAAATCCACTGGTAATTGTTGTAGCAATTAATGTCGTAGAGTTTGAAAAGATCTTTCCGAATTGGGGTAATAGACGAAAAACAGACACTTGTGCACAAAGTTATGGCCGTTTAAAGAGGGAAGGTCAACTCTTACTATTTTGCTCCACGACGATGCTCCAATGTCGCCAAATATGCGTCTGCAATGCGTATTGCATCATCCTCCCCCGTTTGGAGAGAATTCGCCCTCAAATTCAAGGAGTCATCATCCGAATTGTCGCCTCGATATGGAATAAGATGCTTGAAATTAAACACGTCGGATGTACGGGTATGACTTTGTAGTTTTAGATGATGGTAGGCATTGGTGTTGATCTTCTCTAGCACTTCCAAATGACCAATTTTTTGTGTTGCCAGCTTGTTATATTCTCCCACCGAAAAACGGTCCTTCACCAAAACAACCCACTCAAAGTTCCCAACTGCAAACTCAACGTGACAACGCTTTTTATTAGCAGCACTTCTATACTTACTAGTTGACTCCACCAAATTACGCGTAGTGGACTTATGAATTTCCTGAATTTGAGCAATCAAATCCTCTGCCTTATATTTGACTCGCTTCAAATCAGGAACATGAGCCAAATCAATCGGTGATCGCGGGTTGTAATCGTAGTTAACAAAAAAGGGGCTGAATCGCGTACTACGGCTAGTAGAACAATTGTAAACCAACTCTGCCTGGTACAACTTTTGATCCCACGACTTCACATGATCCTCCACCAAACAACGTAGCAAATCTCCCATCGAGTGATTGACCACTTCAATTTGCCCATCTGTCTGAGGATGGTAAACATTGCTAAAGTTCAACTTAGTATTAGCTAAACGCCACAAGCATCACCAAAAATGATTAAGGAATTTAGTGTCATTATCAGAAACAATAGAAAAAGGCAACCCATGTAGACGATTCTATTGTGCCACATTAACATTTGATGTCTTCTTGCATACAATAAAATGGACCATCTTTGAGAATCTATCCACCACCTCAAAGATAGAATCCATACCCCGCTGAGTCTGAGGTAAACCCAAAGCAAAATCCATGCTCACGTCAGTCCAACGTTGGCTAGGTATAGGGAGTGGCATGTACAACCTAGTGTTAGTGGACTTGCCCTTGGAGACTAGGCAGATTTGACACCCTTCAACAAATTTAGCCCCTTCTTTCTGCATAGTAGGCCAAAAGTAGGAATCCACCACCAATTGCAATGTCTTGTCCCGTCCCACATGACCTTCATTATGTAATTCTTTGATGATCTTCAAACGAAGACTAGAATTTGGAACACAATTTATTTCCTTTAAAAAGAAACCCATCATGCATATGGAACTTAGAACGTCTTCCTGCCTCTACATCACTCACAATAGGTGCAAAATATGGGTCAGTGGGTAATAAATCACGAAAGGAATTAAACCCAAGTACCTTAGCGCGCATGGTGGTGGGCAATGTAACACGCCTACTAAGGGCGTTGACTACCCTATTCAAAGCACCAGACTTGTGCTTAAGGACAAAAGTGAACTGCTGCAAGTATGCTACCCACTTGGCATGCTGAGTTGAGAGCTTATCCTGACTATTAATATGCTTTAAGGCTTCATAGTCAGAAGTACATAATGAACTCACTGTTTGCCAAATAGGACACCCAATGTTTCAAAGCTTGAACCACAATGTAGAATTCCACGTCATATGTAATGTAGTTCAACTTTGCTCCATTTAGCTTTTCACTAAAGAAGGCCATTGGCCTGCCATGGTAACTCAAAACCCCACCAATACCAACTTTGGACGCATCATAATGCAACTCGAATGGTTAGAAAAAATCAGTTGGTATAAGAACTGGTGCTGTTGTGAGTTTTTTAATTTTTTGAAAAGTTCTAGTCGCCGCTTCTGTCTAAGAGAACTTGCTAGCCCTCATGTAGTCCATAATAGGCGCCATAACAATGCTAAATTGGGAATAAACTGACAATAGAATGATAATAAATCGTGGAAGCTGCGTACCTCACGAAGTTTCGTTGGAGTCGGCCACTGCTTCACTGCCTCAACTTTCAAAGTCATCTACCGAAATCTCGTCTTTGGACACCACATACCCCAAGAATAAAATGCTGTCAGTCATGAAAGAACACTTCTTGATTGCAGCAAAAATTTCGCCTCTCGCAGCATTGAAAGAACTTAGCGCAAGTGCTGAAGATGCTCAACATGGTTAGAACTATTCACCAAGATATCATCAAAATAAACTACCAGAAAATTACCAATGAAAGGACCAAATGAATGGTTCATCACGCGCATAAAAGTGCTGGGTGCATTAGAGACGCCAAAAGGCATCACCAGCCACTCATATAGTCCTTCACGCACCTTGAAGGCTGTTTTCCACTTGTCCCCGTCTCAAATATGAATCTGGTGGTATCCACTCTTCAAGTTCAAGATACTTTGGTCCCATTCAACTAGTCTAACAAGTCATCTAACTGTGGAATTGGGAAACGGTACCGGGCTGTGATCTTATTGATGGCTCGACTGTCGACACACATACGCCACGAGTCGTCTTTCTTCAGTGTCAGCAATGCAGGTACAACACATGAGCTGAGACTGTCCCTGACATGGCCCTTAGCTAAGAGCTCCTCTACTTGCCTCCTCAGTTGACTTTGGCTATCTAGTTGAAAATTGTCTCGGATCTCTCTAAATATGTACATAGGAAAGAAATATTAAAATAAATCTCTCTCCTTTTTTTTTTTTTTTTTTCTCTATTGCAATTACATTCTTTCTATTTTTTTTTTTTTCCGATAAGGTGATCTCTCCTCAAAATGCCTTTGTTGCGGTAGTCATATTCTTGATGTGGTGTTAATTGACAACGAGTGTGTTGATTCAAGCTAAATAGTAGGGAGATAGGTATTATTTGCAAACTAGATGTGGAGAAGGTCAATGATCAGGTTAGTTGGAGTTCTTTGTTTCAGGTTTTGGAGTGTATAGGGTTTGGTGAGAACTATAGGAGATGGATTGAGAGGTGCATCTCTGCAGTACATTTCTTGGTCCTTATCAATGGTGTGTTAGAAGGTTTCTTTGAGAGCTCTAAGGACTTGGCAATGGGACCTTCTGTCATGCCCAAAATCGAAAGCTAAACCATTCAAATCAATAAACTCGTAATAAAAATTATCTCCAATTCTTTTGCATACTAATAAGTAAATCATATTATTTCTAAAACTTTAAAGAAATGTCAATTAACTATTCACTATCCATAAACAAGTAATAAATAACCTGTCTCCAAAAGTCCAAATGATAAAAAATCCATAAAATAAAATTACTACTTGTTTCGAAGCTATCTAACTAAAATAAGTTCTAACCACAAATACATGAAACTATATTGATCTTCAATTGTTGTCCGTTGCACCGCACCTTGTATTAAAAGATATCACAACTGATCTCTATCCATTTGTGGGGGAAAATATTGGGGTAAGCTCAAAGAGTCCAGTAAGGTAGCATAGCATAATATACACTAGAATAGGTTAAGCGAATAGTGCGATTAATTTAGAAAACAGTTACTGATAAATCGAAGCATTTCGCAAAGTTTCATATCACTTGAAAGCATTTCAATATTAACAATACGAAAACTGATATCATTTTTCAGTTTAGAAATCATTAACAAATAGTGTGGTAACAAATAATATTTTCAAATTTGCATAAGCATTTACCCTGGTTGGTAAAACAATCACATATGGTGCCCAATCATAGTGGGACTTGCAGATGTTACCAGTACTAGAAGTCAATAGTATTTATACTCCTGTTAACATGGGCTTGACTCTAACAGTATTTTGCAGGCACAAACAAACTGCCAATAGTAGTAAACCACTATTGACACAAAACAGACTCCAACTAGAGCTCACACCCACACTAAAACAATTCAAATATCTGATAATGATCATATCGATAAAACAATTTATTTTAATAAACGAAATAATTTTTATGACAGATTTATCAATTAGCAAAGAACACATTTCACAAACAATCAATTTTGCTTGACCCAAGTAACAATAATGAAGTAATCAAAATATTGTAAAACATATTTTTGAACTAAAAATAAATTGAAATTATTTACTTGCATAAACAATTTTCATAAGAATAGAAGCAAAAAAATATTTATTTGACATTTATTCAAAAATTGGATATATCATGTATGTTTTCTTACCTTGAAGCAAAGTCCTCAATCACTTAATGCACTTCAAAAGTGTCCTTTGCAAATTCATTCCAATCCTAAAATAGTTCACAATAACATATTTAATCTATTGGTTCGATTTGCCAAACTTGACTTGACTATACATGCCCTAATTAATATAGTGTTACGCGTACTTATGAAGCCTAAGTATCTTTAAAATACTTACATGATGATCTAATAGTGTTTCGCGATTTTTATGTAATTTTTAAATATTAATTTTTATTTTTCTCAAATTCTATCAAAATTACCCGATTAAGCTTAATTCACAACATACGGTCAACATGCAACTAACATGGTTCTCCAATCATCAAAAGATCTTATCTTTAATCCGAGAATTCTTCTAAAACTCAAATTTACTTATAAATAACAATCATAGTTTAAGTCACCTAATCAGACATTTAAATAATTAGGAAACCAATAGCTTTAGTGCAATCTCAACTATTTGTATTATTTTGAGCCTCACCTCCTGTACCAATAGTTTCATAATATCAAATACAATTTTCCTACCAAGTTTCATAATTTTTGAAATTCGTTTACCATTTTTCCATAAATTAGTAATATTTTATCAATTAAAAATTAATAATAATTTATATAATTAATTTTTGAGTCCGGGACCACGAACTGGACCACTTGGTTGAGGTCATCAAGTATTATAATTTAGACTCTTGTTTCATCCAATCTAGACTAGGGGTGAACCACACTTTCCCGACTCACTTTGGCGAGTGAGCTTGTGCAAAAAGTGATCATTTTCTCTAATTTTAACACCCAAATTTTGCAATTAGAGCAGTCTACTATTTTTGTTTTTCTTTCAAATTTTGACCAGAAATTTCTCTCTCAATTCTTATCCAAATAATGTAAGTTATATATGAATTTTGATAATTTTTCCGAGATCTATCTAACCATATAGTTTAATTAGATTAAATCTTTCAAACTTGAAAGAAAATTCAACCCAAAGCTTTTCGGTTATAATGTTTTCTTCTAGAACTTTGATCCTTTATATCTCTTTAAATGCATCCCCATATTAGGCACATTATATATCGAATTAAACCTTATTTCATGGGTAATAAAACTATGTTTCCAATTTATTCAACGACTGTCAAATTCATACTCAAAATCAAACCCTAACTTGATTGTTCTATGGTCCCTTTTATTATGAGAAATTATAATTTTAAAAATTAATAATTAATTCATAAATTTTTTTACTAAATCACAACAATAAAATAGTCATATTAATTTGATAAAATCATAAACTTACCTCCATTAATACCTTCTTCCAAAATTAAATTTCTTTAATCCTCCACAGTATAGTCTTTCTTTTTCTCTCTCTAGAATTTGAGATACGTAAAATAGAGGCTAGGGTTTGTTATGGTCATGTATTTATGATAAATTAAACTTTTCATTATTATGTTAGTGCCACATATTTATTTATATTTTAATTTAGCTCCGACTTGAATTATTTAATTCAATTATATTACCTTATTTATAGTTTTATATTAAATCTTACTACTATCAATATTCAATTTAATTTTGAATAAGTTCATAAAACTAATTTCATTCGAATATATAAAGCATTAAGCCTAGGTAAAATTATGGGTTATTACATTCTCTCCCCCTTGAAATAAGTTTGGTCCTCCAAACTTGATAGTTCTATGGCTCTAATTAGGTTTACTTAAAATTCTTGCATAACATATTTGATCACACAATTTTAAAACACAATGTGTCACCACACTTCTGTTGCGCTACTCTGATATATCCATTTTTTTTTATTACCACAAATGTTTGATGCAATTAAGAGCCGATTTATGATCCTATGGTTGATAGAAACTTCAAAAATCAAATTCAATAGTTTATCTTATGAAAACAACAAAGAACAAGTACAACAACTTGGTAGGGGTATTTTTAGATCCTGCTAACACTTGAAATGATCACTATAAAAACTATATTTAAAACTTCCAAATTAGATATAGAGCATTTTTTTTCCCCTAAAAATATCTTACTTCAGAAACCAAATAAATTATCAATCGTGAACCGTTAAAAGAATCATGTAGTAAATTCTAAACTAACTCTTACACGCAACAAACCCACCAAACTTAAACTATGACGCTTGATATCACTCTTTTCCATAGTATTTCAAAAAACAAATCCATTTACATCATCCAAACCACAAAGATAATAAGGATATGTCTAAGGTCATAACACTATACTATTGCAATTGAAGCATAATATCTAATGTCTTTTGAATTCCACACATCCCCAATTAATTTTAATGATCCCCTTCTTAAACTTTACGATATTGCAGTTTTACTTTAATATTACATAAAATCATGGAAACCAATCTAGAATATGGTTGACAAGTAGAATATTAATTTTTCTAATTGTGACGTTAAACAAAGAGTTACAAAATTTGATAATGTTATCAAAATATTGTGTCATCCAAAACGTAAGTAAATATTCATCCATCTAACACCCCATCATATTAGAAACCATTCATAAATAATCACTTAAACTAATGATACTTGGATTGAAAATCAACATTTTAACTATGAATACTTAATTCTTATAACCATGTCACTCGATTGTATATCATCGATATATTGTCCTTATAATTTGTCTTGAATTTCAATTGAAAAGATTCAGACATTGTATAATAATACATTAGATTAGGTTAAACTTTATCAAACTTATATCCTTCTCAAACGTAGGTAATATTTCATACACTAATCATTTTTCAAAGTTGCTCCCAACTCACATTGTAGTGATCTCAAATCTCCAATGAGATATTATCTCTAAAATGTATATCACACAATTAACTTTATCTATATATCATTATCTCATCATAGAATTACACTAACTACATTACTATAACATATTATAATGAATTAACTGAATCTTGTATCTATTGATTACTTATTATTTCTTGTAATTGCAAAATTTAAAGGGTAATTACAAAATCCAATGAAACCATAGTTCATTGTATATCATGATTCTTGCGATCCCCAACCTCAAAATTAAAGTTCATATAGAATACATATGTTGGTCGTCTTTTTTGGCCAAGTCATGTATAGACGTTCATCGTGGTCAAAGCTATTGATGTCAACAACTTTGTCTTGTTCCTTCTTGTCGCGATTAGACACCTTAAACTCCAAATCAAAGAAAGACTCGTTGGTTTCCACGGTTTGATGGCATACGTTGTTTGGGGTGGATTTGTTGGAGCTAGTTGTGATATCTACGTCGAAATTGCCTCTGCCACTACTGGCAATGGTCTCTGCACTAGCATTTCATTGGAGTTTGAGCAAGTTGAAAGCGTCCATGGGTGGAACTATGGGAGGGCTATTGTGGTCAAGGGACAGACAACATTAGTGTAGGGTTTGGTGTAGAGAGTGAGAGGGGGAGAGAGATTCCTTCAATATGGAAATCCACCTGGAGCGTTCTGTAGGGGCCAGAGAGTGATGACGATTGACCTAATCAGAGAGCGTGGATTTAAATATTGGCCGATACGTATTGTGTCGGTTGATACAAATCAGTTTTTTGACTATTCGACGCCGATACAGGTTGATATATCACTGATATCAAAATTCAGTCACATTGGTCGATACAGGCTGTTATAGTCATTACATGACTGATACGACTGTTTTGAGTTTTTTCTCTTTTTTTTTTTTGCTTTTGTTTTTACAGAATCCTTATGATCTCTATTTTTATGAGATTTATATACAAGAAAGATATCTAACAAAATAATTCAAAAACTTTAAACGAATTACCAAAAAATTTATGTCTATACGACCTCGAAAAATGCCTTTTGTGCTCAATTTTTAAATTTTTATTCCATAAATAATCACAACAAATTGATTTTCATGCTTATAGCCTTGTAATCATTTTTTGCTATCATTTGTATTGGTTATTGCAATGTTACCTAAATCAAATGATACTTTCTTAAAAAAAAATCATATAAAAATAGTAAAACATCTTTTTAGGTGTTACTTATAAAGGAATATCTTTTTAGGTGTTTGAAAATTGAAAATTAACAATAAAAATAATAAATTGTGATAAATTGTTGTCAAAATATGCATATCAAGTTTGCTAATATTTAAAAAAGTTCGCAGTCATGATTTTTGATTCATGTTACGGATGGGCCGATACTTCCGATACTGTTACACCGTGAGCGTGACCATGACCACGACCATGTCGTATTTCGTGGCCGTGATTTAAATCCATGCCAGAGAGATAGAGAAGCAAAATTAAACTCTGACAGGGGAGGTTGGTGTAGTTTTCAGAGTCTGTGTGTAATATCGGTAACATCAAGGGACATAAGTGTAATTTATCCGTACAATTGTGATGGAGATTTTGAGCCAACTGATTGATAAAGCTGTCAAAGGTTATTTAATAGGTTTTGGAATTGGTATAGCTTGGGGAATTTCTTTCTCAACGTCTCATATTTTGTTTGCAAATGACATTATTATCATCATCATCATCATCATTATTATTATTATTATTATTATTATTATTATTATTATTATTATTTGCCGAGCATAGGAGACTTAACTTTGTTATGTGAGGTGCATTCTTATGTGTTTTGAGCCAATTTCTGGGTTGTGCATCAACTCATCCAAATCATTAATGATTTTGGTAGGGTGAAATATGGGATCGGTCTTTGGTGGTAGACTATTGCAGAGGGAGGTGCATACTGTGGAAAAGATTTAGGAAAGGTTGGAGAGAGTTTGCTATATAGATAGAGTTTGTGGTGGGGGATAACACCAACTTTAGTTTTGGTATAATGCTTGGTGTGGAGATTTCCCATTAAAGCAAAGATTCCCGGATTTATTCCGTATTGCTTTGGACAAAGGAACAAGTGTTGCAAATTATGTTAGCTTTGTGGATCTAGGGCTGGTTTGGTATCCCATTTTCATTAAGGCTTTCTAGGATTGGGAATGGCTCTCAGTGGAGACTTTTTTGGCTTTACTCAATGGGGTTTGGCTGGCGGTCGATAGAGATATGGAGCAAAGTCTGAACGAGTGCTTTTGTGTTAAATCGTATTATAGGGCGCTTTGTGGTGATAATGCGGTTGGCTTTCCCTCAAGGGTCTCTTTTTTTGTGTGGATTATAGCTTTGGAGGCTATCCTTACATTGGATAATTTGAGGAGAAAAGAAAAATTCATCCTAACTGATGTTGTATGTGTAAAAAAGCGAAAGAGTTTACTAACCATCTTGTTCTCCATTGTCCAGTTGCCAGGGGTGTATGGTCTATGACTTATGCTGTCTTCGGGGCTCTTTGGGTCATGCCTAGGATGGTGAAAGATCCAATGGATGGTTGGGTGGTAGCATGCCCCACAAAGAGAAATAGGTAAGCATGGGAAGTGGCTCATCTGTGCGTGATGTGGAGTCTTTGGTGGGAGAACTTTTTTTCATTTCTTGAGGAGATGTCATTATCTGCCTATAAATTGAAAAGATGATTTTAGATCGTGTTCATTTTTGGATTTTAGGGAAGTATTCCATTTCTCTTCATTGATTTGTTGAATTTTTTGGGTGGAACTGAATTTTAATGATGGCCCTTTGCAGGTCTTGATGTTTTTGGTTGTACATGGGTTGCGCCCCCTTTGGTGCTTTTGTTTATAATACATGATATATTACTTATCAAAAAAAAAAAAAAAAAACCACTCTGGTCAAGGCATGAAAAAGGACCCTGTTCTCTATTTGACCAAGTGATAATTGGCTTCAACCTTGGTGAAATAAGAATTTCATTCCGTGGATCCAGTTAATTTAGAATTTCATGCTAAGATATGCTATATGTGAGGATAATAATTTCTTAATGATAATAAGTTTTCTTTTAGCCTGCGCAGGTGTAGCTGATTTGGTGTGTGGCTTTGGAATTAAACTAGAGGTTTAACTCCTGCATTGGACTGACTTTGGGTTTTGCAGGTCCCCTTGTCTATCCAGGGATTACTTCACCTCCAGAAGGTGTGAGGATACCCCTTGATATCCAAAAAAGTAAAAATAAATAAATAATCAAATTGTCTTTATATGTGTGCACTTGTGTTCTCTTATAATAATTAATAATATGAATGCATCTTTTTGATTTTTTTTTTTAATTATCATGTAATAAAATTATTAACTAATAAACCATTGAGCAAACTTGGTTGCTTAAAAATTTATTTATTATTAGAGATTATTAACTTATTTTATTTTCATAATGTTGACTCTTTTTTTTATCAGTAAGAACAGTTTTGACTCTTTATGATGATTGTTACGTGATTATAGTTGTACTTTAGCGGGGAAGATGAATTATGCCATATTAGCTGATTTCCTCGATTAAGAGGAACCCTAGGCAACTGACTTAATAAAAAAATTAGAGAACTTAAGAACCATTCACTTGATGTGAACTATGATATTTCTCTTTCCAAAATACCTAAATCTTTTAGCTATAATTTAGTATGTGGAAAAGTAAAACATTGTGAGAACCTTTTTAAATTTTTTTTTTCCAGGGGTCTTGAAAATAAATTTGTTGTAATAAAAGTAATTCTTGGGTTTACTCCATTGTGACCTAGAGGTCACTCTGGCTTTTTGCAGTAGCATCCTGAAACTAATAAAAATTAGATGCCATTGTAAGGATGCTTGCTTTAGAAGTATTTTTGTTGAACTATTCTAGATATTTTCAAATTTCGTGATCTTATGTGTTTTGAATTGTTGACCGCAACACAAAATTCTTTCACAGAACGGCTTCTTCTCACTTCAGGAAGAATAAGATTTCCTCTATTGTTATTGATGATCACATTCTTACCGAAGAGGAGGCCATTAGAAGCGGTATTGTTGATTTCTTTTCTAATCTTTATTCTGAGCCGCATAGTTGGAGACCGGGTGTGGAGGATATTTGCTTGAACAGGCTGAATGGTGATGAAATCTCTCATTTGGAGATTCCTTTCTTGGAAGAGGAGGTGGTGGAAGCCTTGGAAGCTTGTAATGGGGATAAAGCCCCAGGCCCTGACGGTTTCACTATGGCTTTTTTTAAAAGATGCTGGGAATGTTTTAAGAGCGGATATTATGGCAGTCTTTGGTGCCTTCTATAGAGATGGGGGCTTTGAGCGAAGCCTCAATGCCTCTTTCATTGCACTCATTCCTAAAAAGGACGGTGCCAATTGCATTAAGGACTTCCGCCCTATAAGTCTTGTAAGCAGCATCTACAAGCTCATCGCCAAGGTTCTTTCTTTAAGGTTAAAAAAGGTTATGAGTAGTCTCATCTCTTCCAGTCAAAATGCTTTTGTGGAGGGTCGGCAAATCCTGGACGCAGCTCTCATTGCCAATGAATGCATTGACTCTAGGAGAAATCAGAAGAGGAATGGGCTTGTGTGCAAGCTGGATATTGAGAAGGCCTTCGATCATGTTAATTGGAACTTTTTGTTGGGCATGATGTCTAAGATGGGTTTTGGTAGCAAATGGAGAAAGTGGATTCAGTCATGTATATCTACAGTATCCTTTTCGATCCTTATTAATGGCTCCCCAGCGGGTTTCTTTCGTTCTTCTAGAGGCTTGAGACAGGGGGACCCGTTATCCCCTTTTCTCTTTGTGATTGCTATGGAGGCTTTGAGCCGTTTCGTGATCCGGGCTGAGGAGGTAGGCCTCACCAAAGGCTTTCAGGTGGGGGACAGAAGGGGTGGAGAGGTTTCCATTTCACACCTCTTGTTTGCAGACGACACCATTATTTTCTGCGATCCTACAGTGCGCCAGCTCCGATTTGTGCGATGCATTTTAGTGTGTTTTGAAGCTGCTTCAGGGCTGAGGATCAACCTTACTAAAAGTAGTATTACTCCAGTTGGTCCAATCCGAGAGATGGACATGTTAGCTAGCACGTTACGCTGCAGAGTGGAGAGCCTCCCTTTGGTTTATTTGGGACTTCCTTTGGGCGCTTCTTCGCGCTCCATTGGGGTTTGGGATCCGGTGGTGGAAAGGTTCTTTAGCAAGCTGTCAGGTTGGAAGGGCCAGTTACTTTCTAAGGGAGGCAGGCTCACCCTTCTCAAAAGCACATTGGCCAACCTCCCCACATATTTCATGTCTCTCTTTCCCATTCCGAAGTCAGTGAGTAGAAGGCTTGAGAAGCTTTAAAGAGGTTTCTTATGGGGTCACACAGGGGAGCGCAGGAAGTTTCATTTAGTGGCTTGGGATACTATCAAAAAGCCAGTGTCTCTAGGAGGTCTAGGGGTGAAAGACTTGGGCACCTTCAACAAAGCTCTCTTAGGTAAATGGTTATGGAGGTTTGGAGAGAGCAATGGCGAGCTGTGGAGGGAGATCATTATTGCTAAGTACGGTTGCGTCAACGGAGGGTGGTGTTCGGGCAATGTGGAGGGGCCTCGGGGTTGTAGTCTGTGGGGTCCCATCAGAAAGGAATGGAGGAGCTTCAATGAAAAGTGTAGATTCGTCATTGGGAATGGTGGCCGTGTTAAGTTTTGGGATGATGTTTGGAATGGAGATGAGCCGCTCAGGGCAAAATTTCCTTCTTTATATAGGCTGGCTAGCAACAAGGAGGCTTGGGTCTTCGAGTACTTGGAGAGAGCGGGGAACAAGCTTGTCTGGGCTCCTCGTTTTAGGAGAAACTTTCTGGATTGGGAGTTAGAGGAGGTGGGCTCCTTCCTTGGCCACATTTGCAATTTCCGAGCTACGGAAGGAAGGGAGGATAAAAGGGTGTGGTTGCCAAATAAGAAAGATTTTTCTGTCAACTCCTTTTATAAGAGCTTGGTCTATTTTGAAAGCTCTCCTTTCCCTTGGAAGCTCATTTGGAGATCAAAAGCCCCCCCTAAGGCTTCCTTCTTCGTATGGGAAGCCTCTTGGAAGGCTATTTTAACTTCGGATAATTTGAAGAAGCGAGGTCTCCTCTTGGCTAGTAGGTGTTACTTGTGCCAGAAGGAAGAGGAAACGGTGCATCATCTTCTCATCCACTGCCATGTTTCTTGGAGTTGTTGGAACATTGTTTTTGCTCTTTTCGGCGTCTCCTGGGTTATGTCTGGCTCAGTCAAGGACCTTCTTTTGGCTTGGGCAGGATATAACCCTTCAGGAGAGATCAAGAGAATTTGGAGACTGACTCCTCTTTGTTTGCTGTGGTGTATCTGGAGGGAAAGGAATAACCGTGTCTTTGAAGATGAACATCTCTCCGCTCCCTTCTTTATTGATGCGTTTTTGCGCCTTTTATTTTTTTGGGCAAAAGAGGCCTTTCCTGTTAATGTCTTTTCCTTTGTTGACTTTTTGGGGTCATTAAGACCTATGTAAATCTTTTTGGGGTTTTTGCCCTTGCTGCCCATCTTGGGCACTTTTATAATATACTTCTCACCTTTACTTATCAAAAAAAAAAATATATATCTTTTCAAGATTTTTAAAATGTTCTTGTAAAATAATCCTGGATACTAATACTTAATACTTTAGGGACAATATAAAATTTGTCCTTTATATGGAGTATGCGGAGAATGTCTGAGTATTGATGAGGTCTTAGTATTATGTGATAAAACTCGTGAAAAGTGAAGTCATGGTTATTTTTCTAAACATGCGTATTAGAGAGTTTGGGGAAGGTTTATTTTCGGAATATGGTAGCTGGATGCTGGTCCAGTTTAAAAATCTGAGTTGGATGGAGGTGCACTTTATATAATATGTATGATTCAAAGTGTTATATGAAAAGTTTGTCACAAGAATGATATGGAAAAATGAATTTGGTTGGAGGGGCTGCTGGTGGGGCTACATATTAATTTTGAGGTCCAAAATATATCGATTATTATAGAATAGCTATGTTTTTTTTTTTTGAGAATTTGTTTGGCCATCACCTCTCAGTGCTCAACCTTTCATCTTGCAACAATATTAATCATGAGGATGATTTATATGAAAAATATGAATAGAATTACTTGAAACAAATCCAAATGTTGAGGAACTTCATGAGAATACATTAGCTCCTTGCATAGGCAAAGTGGGGAGAGGTATATAGACATTCAAACACAAATAGAGGGACCTCTTCATAGGTTACTATTATATATTGCACGCAGTTTATGCATACATCAGATAAGACTCAAGTTGGGTTCTTTTCTGCCTCGTCGACCCATGCAGATTGGATTCTTTCTAATATGCTCAGTAGCTGGGCTCCTTCTAAATCAAGAATGCTTCTGATCGAAATGAGAGAATGTGTCCATTGAAGGAAATTGCAATTCCGAGAAAGAACTCAATATTTTTTGTCATGGTTATGACAGTGCAAAATGGACTCCCCTAAGAATAGTCAATATTGAAGTGTTAGCAAGGGTTCACAATGATTTGCCTCTCATATTTTCTATATTAGTTTATGTTATTTTATACAAATTTCTTGCTAAACAGATGTAATTTTTCCTTTGACGCTGCACTTACTAATTGTGCCTGTTCTGACGGTTGATATATCTTCTGTGTTGGTGCACAAAAAAAAAGTGTGTATTGTCAAACTTGTCTGTGCCTAACCTGTATGGATGGTATAGGTCTGTCTCTAGTTTACCCCTCCCATCACCCTATGTTAGCCGGACGGACATTTGTTAATGAACTTTTTTTTAATGGAAAAATTAGTATAAAAGTGGTTTGTTGAGCAATTGTTTTAATTGAGTTTTTGAGCAGATAGAGCTTGATACAATCACTTTACAACACAGGTGCCTTATTTCTGTATTTTAGTTGTGGCAGTACTCTTTCAAGAATATCTCCTATATATTTAATCAACTTTGATTGCATGACTATAGAATTACATAATTTTAGAATTGTATAATTTTAGAAGTTACCTGCTAAGAGAGCTCTCTTTGCCTGCAAATCACAATTTGGTCAACAATTGTTTCTAATAACATGGTTTCCACAATATTATGCAGCTTTGTGCATGGTGTGCCCGCATTGCTGCTTCACTGACTGTACACTCGCACAAGGAGGACCGATTTGGAGTTGCTCAACTCTCCGGTAGCAATGCTGCTGTTATCTCAACGCTAATGTCTTGCTTGCTTGCTGTTGAAACATTTATGGGGAAGAAGACCAACTTGCAGTCTCCACATCATCTGATGGGCCCAGCTGGTATTAAATGGGCAGCGTTAAGCACAGGCAGGAGAGATGTGACAGTGAGCTCAATGGGGAAAAAGAGAGGTAACCCTCAGTACTCAAAAGCATATTCCATGGCTGACATTCTGAGGACTTCAATTTACCACATTGTGTCTGCTTTTCATGACGAGATGCTGAATAGTGCTAAAGCAGGACTACTTGAGAAGGATTGGATCATTAGTAGCAAGCCCCTTTATGGGACCCATGAGATCCTTTTGCAAAAATTGCGCCTTTTCCTGGATTTTCGAGCTAGCTAGTGGTTTGCTTACTGAGGGTTTAATTTCTGTGAGAAGACCAATTGGGAGGAGGTTTTGTTTGAGAAGCCAGAGAAGTGATGAGCAGAATGTGAAATTGATATTCCCATTTTGATTAGGAACAAAATCTGAACGAAAAGAACATGTAACATTGTGTTGTCATTGCTTTGTAGAAAACTTAAGAGATTGGCTATGTCATGGAGTTGAGTTGCATACTATTCACGGAAGGAAAAGGGAGAAAAGTTGAATTGCAAGGTGATATATTTTTATATTTTGGATCAAAGTTTTGAGTTTGGAATGGGGCAGGTAAAGGTAAACAACTTTGCTTACAAAGAAGACAAAAAATGGGAATGGATATGAGACATCAGGCGTCACTGAGCGTGCCTTGGTTAGTAATTAGTAGGGTTCATGTTGGAAAATTCTTGTTGAGTCCAAGGAGTCATCAAGTGAGTTGGTGTTCTCAAGTTTTGTGTCATTCAAGCATTCGATATAAGAGATAAAAGGATCAGATATATTGTCTAGGGTTGATTGTATACACACATCATTTATAGAATGTTTTTGATTTAGATTTGATTTGAAAATATTGTTTTAAAAGCTTTGAAATTTGTTTTTCAATATTTAAAAATGGTCTTATGACTCTTTAAAAGAAGGTCAATTAGAATAGATTTCAAAATTAATTTTTAGAATGGCTTATTTTCACTATTTTGACTATAACTCGGAAAATACTTTGAATTTTGAGGTGAGACCAATTTTATATGAAAGTAGACTTCAAGAGTTTTGCAACAATATGTAGAATCTTCGATTCGACTTTGGATGAGTGAGATATTGTCGTTTGAAGTTTGGGCGTTGCTTTTGCAAAATGAGCTTGGTCAAACGAGCCTAACCTTTGTTTGAACAAAAAATTCAGTCGGGTTTTGTTGGTCTAGTCGGGTTTTGTTGGTCTCGTTCGATGTTTTGTTCGAACGGGCCTTGTTCTATGCAGTTTCCTAATCCAATTTAAACAACAATTTTTTGCATCTAAACCCTGTACTATATAAGGTTATTGATACAAGAACGAAAAAGACTTTTTGGTTGTTCTAAACCTTTCCAAAAAACCTTTTCATGCTTTTCCTGTGCAGAATAGATCATTAGCCAAGAGTTCAAGAACCCAACCATCTTCATTACTATCATTATTATTCACATATTATATTTATTTTTTATATAATATTCAGATAAAAAAGAAAAATAATTTAATTATTATATGATATTTTTATAATAAAGAAATTTTTGAGAATATATAAGAACATTTTATTTTATTTTATTTACATATAATATATCCATATTTAATATCTCTTATATGTTATTTATTACATTATATTATGTATGTTTAATTATTTTATTCAGTTTTTAATATTTTGAATATTTATGATACTGATTTACTTACCATGAGTCTTGCTTATTTTATATAATAAATATGCAAAGTAGTTAATAATAGAACTTGTATCCTAGTGGTAGAGAGTCTCTTCGAAGTAAGGAGGTTTTGTATTCAAATTTTCTCACTAAAAAGAATTGTATTTTATGCAAAGGAATAATAAAGCAACCAGTTCGCATCCACTTGGTTGGGTCAAACAGTCCACAACAAAACTGGCCAGGTCACCCCACTCAAACCTGGGTCGATTCCTTAAACGGTCATATTAAAGAACCAGGTCAACGGTTCGACTGGCTGGGCTGGGTTGGGTTTGATAACTGTGCTTTCATCTCAAATGATGTGAAATAGATTATTAGTAAAATATTTATAATGTATCTAAACTATCACAAATAGTGTAACGCCAGATCATTTGGGATAAAGAATGTTACTCATAATTATGGGCTGTTTTAAAACTTTCTATCACTTTTGGACTAAATTTGACTTTACAAACGTAGCAATAAGAATAATATTACGAAGGAAATTTGGATGGCAAGGATATGATTTCTCACAAAGTGTATGAGAAGCTTGTCATCCATTTGAACTAAATACATATTAAAACATACCATTTTGCATCACTAATTATCTTGAATATTTATAGATTCTGCATATTAAAACATACCATTTTTGCATTACTAATTATCTTGAATATTGATGTTGCCCTTTTATGGTCTAAAGGCTTCTCCTCTCGAACTACTTGTCAAGAACTTGTGGTCAGAGGATCACCGGAAAGGCTCCAGTAGTAACTGCTCTAATGATAAAGTTAGTAGAAATAAAGATAGTAATTTAAGAGAATAATTGAACAAGAATTGAAAGCGTACCTTATGGCCTTATTTATAGGTTGTGGGTTTCCTAAGTTGAGTAGGATTATGAGCCATGAAAGTAGGGATTTGAAGATATTTGTAAATAGTAGTTTCCATGTAGAACTCTATTTCTTTATTATGAAGTTGGCAACTTATGGAAGGTGTTGATCAGTTCGGAACCCCCTTACCTCTGAAGCCTTTGTACTTGGTTGGTCAGATGAGCTAACCACCTCATGATCTGTATAACGAAGAACTCCTTCTAGACACGTGTTGTGTTTTGATAGCTCCAACCAAATTATGCTACATCAACTATTCCCCCCCCCCTTCGAGCCTTGGTTCTGTAAAGACTATCCAGAATTGAGGCTAGGGTTTTCGAAGTATTACGTACATGTTTTTCATAAATAAGCCGCTCCTCATCCCGAGAAGGCAACCATTGATGGGACAGTTAATGCCATATCATTACGCTTGCCGCCGTTCCGGATTTCGATGACGAGATCTCATCCACGGCCGAGGTTTAACTTGGTGATGATGGTTATGATTGTCCTTCGTGTATAAATGGAAGAAAACTCATCCCTTCGACCCCTTTTAGTATTTTTTAGAAAAAAACTCTCTCAGTCATTTGCTCTCTGTCGATCAGTGATTTTCGAGACCCCTCGTTGGTGCAACGTTGATTCCATCTGTATCAGATCTTCGGTGCCAACATTATAGTCAGGTTTGATTTTCTCTGTTCCTTCTTTCTGGTGTGTCTCTTTTCTTTTTACTTACTTTTTGCTCTATTCCTCCTTCGCCCTCCTACTCCTTTTCTTTTTTGGAAATGTGTAATTTTGATACCGAGTCGAGCATTGGCCAGGAATTGATAGTACCTTTAGATTTTATAGACTAGATAGAACCAGACCTTAAAATTGGTAGTTCGTTGAAAAACCCAAACGACGACAACCGTGGTAGCTCTAACTCTAGTTCAGAGGTTAAGATAGTTGAGGCTTTTATTGAACCTAGGTATAGAGAGGCTAGAACCTTAGGTAGAGCTCGTAAGAGAGAGGAGGGAGAGAGTACCATAACTCAGAGCATAATAGATGCTCTGAGGGTTAATTTTGATTTCCTCTCGATGTGACCTGTAGAGTTCCAGGCCTGATGGATTGTCCTTCTAATGTTCAAAAGGGTAAAATTGTGCCTATGTTGAATGGTTTGAAGTCGGGGTGCGATTGCCCTTTCATAAAACCATAAGGGAGTTCTTTCGTTGGTTCAACATCTGTCCTACCGACCTGAATATCAATAGTTGGAGGCAATTGCTTGCCTTCATAATTTTAGGCCACCTAAACACAGTTAAAGTCGACCTCCCTTTAATTAGAAGTCATATGGATATGAAGCACTTGAGGTCGGGAGGTATGTATTACATATCCTTTGACAATGGGTTCAAGCCTCTTTCCTCTTTACCCTCTTCTAATAAGACCTAGAAGAAATGGTTATTCTTCATAAAATGAGGATAGGAGTATAAGGACTTTGAGAAATGGGACACCATTTTTCTAAGAAGAACTGGTGTTAAGGGTGGCCCACCTTTCTATGTGTTTTTGCTTTTTCGCCTTATGTTCCTGAATTTAATTTTGACATGATTTTCTATTGTACCATGTAGACAAAAGTGTTTGGAGGAGATCATTTTACACACCAGACCTTCAGGACAGATACAGATAACTACTCTGTCATGACCCGAAACCCACCCTATGCAGATCTCGTGTTGCGGGGCCGACCCTAAGGCCGTCCCTACTTTTCCCATTCCTGTATCATAGTACTAATATGCAATGTACTAAAAATTTAAAACAATAAACAATGGAAGTCTTTTCCATAACAATAATCAGCGGAAGTCTTTTCAATATATAATGTGGTTTACAACTGTTAATACAAAACTAACATAACCAGCACCCGTGGGTGGTGAATACATGGGAAACTAAAACATAAACTGATACAGTTCCTCAAAATGTCCTCCTACACTCTCAGACTCCTACTGGGGTCTTGCAACGTCACTACCTAAAAGGTGGTAAGTGATATACCACTATGTGACACACCAACCACTGCATGACATGTGTAACTGTAGCTCGGCCATGAAACCTATGCTCGGTCACTCAGCTTATGCTCGGTCACTCGGTTCATGCTCGGCCGTATAACTTATGCTCGGCTATATACCTGATGCTCGGTTATTCAGTTCATGACTCAATCGTATAACTGATACGCACTCATGCAGTTCATGCTCGGTCATATACCTCATCCTCGGTCGATCAAGGGCATAACCCATATGGACCGAGCTCATATTATCAAAGTAGGACTGCTCTCTTACAAAGCTAACGTATACAGATGTAAGTATGCAACACGACACATCGATGATCAGACCTTATCACCGTCTCAATGAGCACCAAGCAGGAAATAAGGAAACTGTTTCCAACAAGGAAACTGCCACACTGAGTTACCATATTCAATAAGGTAACTGATATCTCCGAAGATCCAATCCCTATATTCATGGCTGCAAATCCTAATCAACTTGGGAGAGTCATTACCTATAAATTCAACCTTAAAGGTATGCTTTACGGTCATGCTCATTATTTGGCTTTCATTACAGTCCTTCAATTCAGTTTATTGACTTAAGCATCAGAGCGGCTACCGCCGGAGCCAACCTGGTGGTCCTCTGATCTTTTGTTTCAAGTGTTTCGCAGGGAGCCGAGCTTGAATCTCACATGGGCCAAAAAGTGCAGCATCAGTTTGGCGCTGTCTGTGGGAACGACAATCACCAAGTGCTCTACTTACCCAAAGCTCATCTTCCATTTATCAAAGGATCATGGCTCCCAACCTGCGACCCAGGAAGAATACTCAAAATCCTCATCCTCAACCGACAGCCGGACGAGGAAGAGGGCGAGTGACTGATCCCGTACAACAAGAGCTTGTCGAAACCAGGCGGCAGAACCAGTTGTTGCGGGAACAGCTCTTGACCATGTCCAGGACCCTGGCGATGTTCACCCTAGAATCATGAAACCAATCTCCAAAATCCATCCGTTGCCACAAACACTCGGGAGGTGCAGCCCCCTATGGCTGCCAATACTCATGGAGATCCCCAGCCATCGGTAGCAGCCGGCCGAGGAGTCCCTGCCTTTGTCCCAGAAGTCCATTATCGAAGCAACACCCGAATCCCCATCCTTGGGGCCTCGGGAGCGAACCACGTTCCACAAGAGTCACCACCTCGAGTGGTTCTTGCACCACCGGTGCAAGAGAATCAGAACAACCCCCCAGTAATGGGCTAAGATCAGCCTACTCATGTAGGCCCTGAAGTCACGAGACTTGCCTCGCACCAGCCCATCTTGCCAAGGGGGTCAATAAGAGCCGAGGAAGTTGCCGAATCAATGGACCGCACTGCCGTTATAAGAGGTGCCCAGTATCCGGAACAGGACGAGCTGGCCAGACTGCTCGGGAGGTCGGCCACCCCGTTCACTAATGCTATCATGGCTAAGGAAAGACCCAAGAAATTTATCGTCCCTAAATTCACCCTTTATGATGGGACTAGGGACCCCGGGGACCACCTCTCCCACTACCAGCACACCATGGCTTTACACGGTACTTCTGATGCTTTTCTATGCCGAACGTTCGTGACCAGCCTCAATGGTACCGCCCTGAAGTGGTTCCACCACCTCCCCGCCAAACTCAGTGTCTAGTTTCTATGAGCTCAGCAGGAGATTCCTGGACAGATTCATGACTAGTAGGAGGCTGAGAAAGGGTCCAGAATTCTTGCTAAACATAAAGCAAACAAGGGAAGAATCACTCAGGGGGTATATAGCACGTTTCAACGCCGAGCTCACCAAGGTGATAGACTGTAGCTCCGGTTTCCTAGTGGCTGCTCTGGCTGCTGGTCTTGCACAAGGAGGCTTCAGAGACTCCCTGACCAAAAATCTCCCCGCAGATATGGCGGCACTTATGGACCGGGCAAGGAAATATATTAACTTGGAGGAAGCCAGGGACACCTCTAGAAAGGTCAAGGAACAAGCTCAAAAAGACAACCAGAAGAAAGATGGTCAGAAGAAGGACGACCAAAGGAAGGATACCAGCTCGGCTAGGAAAAGAGCCAGAAGCCCAGAAAAAAGGGGGGCTCCCAGAACCTCCTACAATTCTGGGCTAAGGGAATTCAACCACTTTACTCCTCTAAATACCTCTCCATACAACATACTGAAGCAAGTAAGGTCTCGAGAAAATCTGAGATGGCCAAAACCTTTGAAAGGAGACCCCAGCTACCGAGATCAAACCAAATACTGTGATTTTTACAAAGACCGAGGGCACACAACCAATACCTGCAAAGCTCTCAAGCATGAGATTGAGCAGCTAATAAGAAGAGGACGACTACAAGAGTTCGTCAAGCAGGACAGAGGACAGAACCCCCGTGACGAACGACCCCAGCAGAGGAAGGCCGACCAGAAGCAAGAACAGAAGGAGGGTAGGAACGAGCCCCCACGACAGAACAACCAGGTGATCTTTGTCCTACACGCAGATTCCCCTACAACAGGCACTTCTAACAGGTCAAGGAAACGTTATGCTCGGGAGGCCAGGTCTGCTCCCAACATCCTACAGGTTGCTAACTTGGAGAAAAGGTTAAAACCTGTGCCTGAAATTCAGTTTACGGATCACGACCTTATAGGGGTACATTGTCCTTACAGTGACGCACTGGTCATCTCCCTCAAGATTGCCAACTTCGAAATCCGAAGAATCCTTGTTGACACCGGTAGCTCGACTAACGTACTATTCTACGACCCCTTTAAGCATATGAAACTCGACCCCAATGACATTAAGCCCACTAGTATAATCATGGCGGGCTTCGACGGAAACCTCAATACTCCATTGGGAAGGGTCGATCTGGCCACAACTGCAGGCGAAGGGGACGGACAAAAGACCACGATAGCTGAGTACATGGTCCTAAAAGCCAAATCTCCCTACAACGTCATAATTGGGAGACCCTGGCTACATGAGATGGGAGCAGTCACGTTAACTCTCTACCAATGCCTGAAGTACGTGCACAATCAGACCGTTTACTCTATCAGAGGATGCCAACCGACCTCCCGAGAATGCCATGCCCTTGCACTCAAGGCCAAGACCCCTAAATAGCAATTACTGCACGCCCGTGAGTACAAGGATGCGATCCACCCATGCTGTCACGAGGCAGAAGACTGTCCCTCCAAGATCGACGAGCCACTAAGCCCCAAAGGAAGGGATAGCAGGGCCAAGCCTATAGGAGAACCTATTAAAGTCCTGGTCAGCTCAGAAGATTAAGGGCGTTACCTGCAGATAGGTCCCGATCTGACACATACCGAGCAAGATGAGTTGGTCAAGTTCTTAAAGAAAAACCTCTCTGTGTTCGCCTGGGAAACAAGAGACATGGAGGGGATAGATCCCAACCTTATCACACACAGACTAATGGTGGATCCAGACCATCCACCAGTGAGACAAAAGAGAAGGCCACTCACTCCAGAGCGACATTAGGTCATCAACGATGAAGTTCAAAGGTTGCTCAACGCAAACATGATACGAGAAGTATTTTATCCTGATTGGCTGGCCAACACTGTCCTGGTCAAAAAGAAGAATGGCAAGTGGAGAGTCTGTGTCGACTACACGGATCTCAACAAAGCATGCCCTAAAGATAGCTTCCCCCTTCCAAGGATAGATCAGTTAGTCGATGCAACTGCAGGGCACGAGCTCATGAGCTTCATGGATGCTTATTCTGGGTACAACCAAATACAGATGCATCCTCCCGACCAAGAGAAGACTTCATTCATCACCGAATGAGGTCTCTATTGCTATAAAGTAATGCCTTTCGGCCTGAAGAATGCCGGGCCACATACCAACGTCTCGTTAACAAGATGTTCAGCCCTCTAATCGGCAGTACTATGGAAGTCTACATTGATGATATGCTGGTCAAGAGCCTAAAAAAGAGTAGCCATCTCCAGCACCTAGCACAGACATTTGATATTCTCTGGCAGTATAAAATGAAGCTCAATCCCTCGAAATGCACCTTTGGTGTAACAAAGGGGAAATTCTTGGGATACATAGTCTCTCAGAGAGGTATAGAAGCAGACCCGACCCAAATCGGGGCTCTGATCGGACTGAAATCCCCAAAAACCAGGAAGGACATTCAAGCTCTGAATGGCAGGATAACAGCCCTTAGCAGATTTATTTCCAAATCCACGGATCGTTGTCTACCATTCTTCAAGGCTCTGAAAGGTAACAAATCTTTACAATGGACTGATGAATGTGAAAAATCCTTTCAGGAACTCAAAAGGTACCTAGCCTCGCCCGAGCTCTTGTCAAAACCGATCCAAGGGGAAAGGCTGCTTCTCTACCTTGCAGTATCAGAAAACGCTGTCAGTTCGATACTAGTTAGGCAGGACAGGAGCGTGCAGAAGCCCATCTTTTATATCAGCAAGGCGTTACTAGACACAGAGAAGAGGTACCTCGAGATTGAGAAACTAGCCCTTGCACTCATAGTATCTGCGCGAAAGCTCAGACCCTACTTTCAAGCACATCCCATAGAAATTTCGACTGCTTACCCACTGAAAACAGTCGTGAGAAAACCAAAAGTATCAGGGCGACTGGTCAAATGGTCTGTGGAACTAGGGGAGTTCGATTTATCCTATGTTTTACGAGTCTCAATTAAAGGATAGGCCTTGGCAGACTTCGTCGCAGAATTCACTCCCGCACTACTAAGCAAAGTACAACTCTGTGATGATATGGGAACTTGGAAATTGTATACTGACGGGTCATCTACCGACTGAGGTGCTGGAGCCGGGCTGGTACTACATTCTCCTGATGGGCTTACAACCGAAAGGGCAATTAGCTTGGGGTTCAGAGCCTCCAATAACGAAGCAGAGTATGAGGCCCTTATCCTAGGGATGAAGCTAGCTCAAGAATGCGAGGTGTAGAACCTTGAGGTATTCTCTGACTCCCAATTGGTGGTTAGCCAAGTTCAGGGAGAATACGCTGTCAAGGACGAGAGAATGCTTCAATAGTCGAAACTCGTCAATTTGTTGAAACATTCCTTCCGAGCATTCTCGATCCAAAAAATAGAGAGAGGTCAAAATGGCAGAGCCGATGCCTTGGCAAACATGGCATCTCACATGAAGACAGGGGTGGATTCAACGATAAAATTCTCTCACCAGCCGAGGCCTAGCATCGAGGAAATCCAGGTCGCCCAAATTACAGAACAGCCTCGGAACTGGATGACTCCTATACTCCAGTACCTGGAAGAAGGGCTCCTCCCAAAAGACAGGAATAAAGCGAAAAGAGTCCGCATCAGAGCAGCTCGGTATCTTGTCCTTAATGGAAGGCTTTACCGAAGATCTTACACTCAACCATTGTTAAAATGCCTAGCACCCGAGGAGTTTCAGTACGTCCTGGCAGAAATTCATGAAGGAATTTGTGGAAATCATAATGGAGGAAGAACCATAGCACACCGAGCTCTAACTTAAGGCTACTACTGGCCTGGAATGCTGAAGGAAGCAAAGGAATACACTCAAAAGTGTGACAAATGCCAGAGGTTCGCCCCTTATCAGCATCAGCCACGACATGAGCTCATCTCCATCACTAGCCCATGGCCCTTCGCGCAATGGGGAATGGACATCATAAGACCATTGCCTAAAGCCACACCGAACAGGAGATACCTATTGGTGGCTATTGACTACTTCTCAAAATAGGCTGAAGTAGAGCCACTAACTCGCATCACTGAAAAGGAGGTCCAGAATTTTACTTGGAAAAATATAGTCTGCAGGTTCGGCATACCTCACGTAATCATCTCAGACAATGGCACACAATTTACTGGAAAAGTATTCAAGAAATTCTGCCAAGACCTAAATATCAACCAGCATTTTTCCTCCCCTGGTCATCCTCAAGCGAACGGGCAAGCAGAAGTCACTAACCGAATAATCCTGGATGCTCTCAAGAAGAGATTAGAAGATGCTAAGGGAAAATGGGTCGAGGAACTCCCTGGGGCATTCTGGGCCTACCGAACAACCAGGAGAACTCCAACATTAGAAACTCCCTTCTCACTCGCCTACGAAACCGAGGCAGTAATCCCTGTTGAGATCGGTATGCCTACCCGAAGGACTGAAGCCTTCAACGAGGAGACCAATGGCCAACAGCTCGCAGAAAACTTGGATTTTCTTGAAGAAAGGAGAGAGCAGGCCGTAATCAGAATGGAAGCATACCAACGCAGGATGGTCAACCGCTCAAAAATTGGCCTCAGACTTGCCAGCTTCCAAGTCGGAGACCTCGTCCTAAGAAGGGTGTTTCAGAACACCAAGGATCCCACCATGGGGAAGTTATCACCTAACTGGGAGGGCCCCTACAGAATTACCAAAACAGTAAGACCGACCACTTATTGGTTGGAAAACATAGATGGGAAACCTGTTCCCAGGCCTTGGAATATGGAGCATTTACGAAAGTATTATCAATAAAGTAATTTTTTCATTTCAAAATATTCTGTGAAATATCTTAATGCACAGACTTCAGGTCTGGTCCATCTCAATGTACAGACTTCAGGTCTGGTCTATCTCAATGTACAAACCTTAGGTCTGCTCCATCTTAATTTCAGGTCTGGTCCATCTTAATGCACAGACTTCAGGTCTGGTCCATCTTAATGCACAGACTTCAGGTCTGGTCCATCTCAATGCACAGACTTCAGGTCTGGTCCATCTCAATGCACAGACTTCAAGTCTGGTCCATCTTAATGTACAGACTTCACATCTGGTCCATCTTAATATACAAGGCTGATATTTGATCCATCATAGTACACCAAACTGTGTGTCTAAAGTTACAAACAGACAGAATAAATGCTCAGTCACACCGACCATCAAGAATCCTTACAAAACAAGTCCCTTTATTCGGCAATCAAGCTCAGGTTTTGCCCTAAGTGATCAGAGTAACTGTTTCATACAAGTCTTTACGATTGGTAATTAGTGCTTTGATTGATTGATTGTTACACTAGCTATTTTTCTTTAAAAAAAAGCCCATGATTCAAAACCCCTCCAATATCAAGAGTTCGGCACAAGCTGCTTATTATTACACATTACTTCGGGGTTATCATATGTTAGTTCGGAAGACAACCATGGTCGGTAAAAGCAATACTTTGGATCCCGAGCAGATTCACTTATGTCAAAGTACAAAGTTCAAAATCCGAAGCCCGTTTACGCAAAACAAAACATCGATACATTTTGAACAGAACACAAAGATCGCCAACATTCAAAGAAAAGTGAAGACAAAGCTCTAAAAAGAAGATACTTTCATTAAGATGCAAACTCGGTTACAAGAAGGTGAAACAGGATTACAAAAGTTTTCCTAGACTAAAGGACTTGCAGATCCATCATCACCATCTTCATCCTCATCATCATCGTCAATCCCAGACAGGTCGATATCCGGGAACTTGGTGAGAAGCTTGGACTTGAAGTTATCATAGCCGAGCTGCGCAATCGTATCACCCATCTTCTCAAGCTCAGTTTTCAGCCTGGCCTCGGTCTCAACCTTGGCCTCCTCAACCTTCTGAGCTACGGAGGCCTGAAAGGCACTATTCTCCTCCTTCAGCTTGGTCAGGTCCTGAAGAAGGGAGTCCCATTCAGACCGAAGAGAATCCCTCTCAAGCTTAATGGAATCCCTCTCGGACACCATAATCGAGAGGCAGTTCCTCGCCTTCTTTAGCTCGTCCTCGGCCGAGGTGGCTTGAGATTGGGCCGTGCCGAGCTGTAGCCGAGCTTCATCCAGCTCTTCTTCCAGCTTCTCCAAGGCCTGCAGGTCCACTGTGGCCTCCATCATGGCAGCCAAGTTATGCAAAGTCTGCAAAAATAGAGTAAGAGGCACATCAGTAAAAAAGAAAAGAGGGAAAGCACCAAGGAAGAAAGGTCGGTCGTTACCTTCAAATGGGCGCTCATAGCGCCGATCACTATCTTCTCAGTACCTTTTCTGGTACTACAGGAGGGGGAGTCCTTTCGGGGGGCCTCTGCCCAGAAATCTTCAATGGCCTGATGGACGGCCTTGTATCCATCAGGCATCTGCTCCAACCGAGCACCCACTTTCTCCTTACCCCTCGGTTGAGATCTTTGAGTCGAGGAGGGGGTAGGCCTCGGTGCCACCGCACCCCTCTGGGGGGCAGAAGAGGGCTCCCTGATCACAACGCCCCTCAGAGGAGGCAAAGAAGAGGGAGAAGCAGAAGAGGCGGCCCCCTTCTTGGGAGGCGCAGAAGTGGACGGGTCGGTTGTCCTCGTCCTCTTCGAAGAAGATGCAGTAGGAGGAGGCTGGCTCGCCACCCTCTTTTTCTTCGCCGAACCCCATTTACCGGCGACGGATTTAAGGACCTCATCAACGACATTCTTATCCTTGGGAGGTATTGTGGAGCCCGAGTAAAGAATAGCTCGGTAGTCCCTGTTTGGAGTCTGAAGGAGCCTCTTGTACTGATCTTTTAGAGCAGGGGTGAAGGTAGGCCTCTTCTTGATGCTCTTGTCTGCACAAAGAAGTTTTGAACAATGGTTAGTCATAAACACAAAGACAAGTGCAGAACAAAATTACAAAAGAAAAGGGGGTCTCACCCATAAACCCCGTACTCTAGGGAAACGTGGAGAACTGGTCCTCAGGGTCGGTCACCTCCCACTCTCCACTAACAAAGAAGTACCGATCTTTCCAAAATTTATTGGAGGACGGTACATAAGACAAAGTCGGAAACCCTGGTCAAACGACATGTAGTAGAGGCCCTCCGCCTTCAGGTATTTGAGATCCATTTGACTACGGATCAGATCTAAAGAAACCTCAACACCGTTTAGATGACCCAAAACCATAAACCCTAACAGGTGTCTCCAACTATTTAAAAGTAGGTCGGCCGGGCAGAGGTTAAACCAGCAAAAGAAATCCCTAAGCAATCTAGGGAAAGGAAGGCGTAGCCCCATCTTAAACCAGGCGATGTAAACACATATTTCACCTTTCCTAATATCCCAAGGATAGTCTAGGTCGTCGGGAGCCCTAAGGGTAACGTTTGAAGGGAAGTCATACCTCTCCCTTATAACATCCAACCATGAGGAGGCTACAGTACTCTCTGTCTCCTCTCCCTGAGAAGATCGACCAGAGACCTCGCCCTCTCTATCCCTAGATTCTGAGAAGGCATCAACAATCCTAACTTGGGGACTAGAATGAGTCTCTTCTGACCCAGTCCCCAAGGAACTACTACCCCTAACTAGGGTTTGCGACAGGGAATAAGCCTCTGGGAGGCTCCCTAATCCACCACCAACACCAGAAGATGCCGAAGAGGTCGACATTCTAAAATAACCAAAAAGGGAAGAGAAGATAGTGGAAGAATGAACAAAATACCAAAACTGAACCTGAATAAAAGTAAAGAACTTCGGATGAATGGAACTCTTCACGGGCTAGCTTGCTGGTTCGATAATGGCAGAATGTATATTTCTCTCCGAAGTATAAAAGACGGTAAAAGAATCGTACAAGGCTTTTTCTCTCTTTTATATGCATTCGGAGAGTAATAGCTACCCAGGCGAACCGTCACGACAGTATTGCAACAATAATGACTTGAGAAACCCAAGAATCAGCTGCGCAATAAATGATGTACCAACAGACGTCTAGGAAAATGAGAAGACAGAATGCATGACTTTTCGGGCACTCATAAAACCTTAGTTATGCCCCGAGCTCCAACTAAGGCTTGGGGGGGGGGAGTAACTGATATACCACTATGTGACACACTAACCACTGCATGACACGTGTAACTGTAGCTCAGCCATGAAACCTATGCTCGGTCACTCAGCTTATGCTCGACCATATAACTTATGCTCGGTCACTCGGTTCATGCTCGGCCGTATAACTTATGCTCGGCCATATACCTGATACTCGGTTATTCAGTTCATGACTCAGCCGTATAACTGATACGCACTCATGCAGTTCATGCTCGGTCATATACCTCATCCTTGGTCGATCAAGGGCATAACCCATATGGACCGAGCTCATATTATCAAAGCAAGACTGCTCTCTTACAAAGCTAACGTATACAGATGCAAGTCTGCAGCACGACACATCGATGATCAGACCTTATCACCGTCTCAATGAGCACCGATCAGGAAATAAGGAAACTGTTTCCAATAAGGAAACTGCCACACTGAGTTACCATATTCAATAAGGTAACTGATATCTCCGAAGATCCAATCCCTATATTCATGGCTCCAAATCCTAATCAACTTGGGAGAGTCATTGCCTATAAATTCAACCCTAAAGGTACGCTTTACGGTCATGCTCATTATTTGGCTTTCATTACAGTCCTTCAATTCAGTTTATTTACTTAAGCATCGGAGTGGCTACCGCCGGAGCCAACTCGGTGGTCCTCTGATCTTCTGTTTCAAGTGTTTCGCAGGGAGCCGAGCTTGAATCTCACGTGGGCCAAAAAGTGCAGCATCAGTAAGTAAGGTGGAATGAGCTACAAAAGCTCAGCAAGTAAATACAGATCTCCGACACTGGTATTGGTGATATAAAAGAATATGAATCCATGAATAAGAATATGATAGCCAATAATAAGAAGTAAGATGCTGTGATAGCCAATGAGAACAGTTGCCATGATGGCCAATGAACAATGGGGTCACAATATACAACCAGGAGTAATGGATATAACATCAACATGAAACTCTCAGCAACAATGTATCAACATAAGTGTACTAACACAATAAATCGATCACAGTCAATTCAATAAAGAAGGTTCTCTCAGTATAAGACAATCATAAGGATCAGTACTATTCAATAACGTAACCATAACAATCCATAAGAGATGCTTAAAATCTGTAGTAGGATATGGCGGTCCCTCTATATTTTGAGGCCCGACATACCTCTCATAAACTCACATCTTTTGCCACACGTTCGTTCACAGACTTGTTTGTTATAAAAGCATCGGAATGGATATTGTGACTGAGCACAAATCCTGTATTTATAACATATCATGATCATAAGTGATTCCATACGAGTATAAAAATGGAATATCATATATACAGTAAAACATAACAGTAGGCCTTTAAGGGCATGGTTCAACATGATAACAATGATATATCAGTCAATAATGTCCACAAGATAGAACAATATCACATTGTGAAAAACAATAACATCAGGTATGCTCAAGAGTACAAGTTTGGCAGTAAAGAGAATAAACTTGGCTTTGGAAACACCACATAGAAGAGAAAGTGAATTTACTTACCTCTAAATGCAGTCCTAGGTCAGTATTCCATGAGTTTGCCTTTCCCTTTCGAGTTCCCTATATGTCAATAGATCCATCTCAGAATTAATGCTATTCATCAAATTTTATGACTTGCTATCATAAGTATTTCAAATACTAATTTAGACTCTACCGTTGAGTCCGGAATGCCGAAGAAAGTCGGTTTAGGCTTTCGCAGAATTCCATTTAGGTTCGGGTAGTAGTAGGGGTATTTTGGTCATTTAGTGTTTCTACGGGTCTTTATTTTTTGGGACCTCGTCTCGCAACACGGACCTCACCATTGGACTCAAAAGGTCCAAGATAGTAAAAATACACCATTAACTTGTTTAAATTGGACATCGGACTATTTCGTCATTATTTAATTTAATTTAATTGATTATATTTTATTTAATATAATTTATGTATAATATATATATATATATATATATATATATTTGTGGGATTTAGTTGACACGCGATTGTCCTGTCAACTTGGTTACGCGTCTCACTCCCTCACCCTTGGTTCCCTGTTCAAGTCTCGGGGGGCAGCAGCCCCCGTTATTTTTTTTCCTTTTAATTTAAAACCAAACAGTGCTAAGCCACTTATTCGCAAATAGGATATCCCCCAATCCTTGATTTAATCCAATCAATTTCTTACGCCCGTGACCAAACAACCCCCTTCCCTTTTTAATTAAAAACCTACTTAATCTAAACGATGTAGTTTCGCCCCTGTTTCTTATAAAACAACGCCGTTTGACCCAACACACTGTTTATCGTCTCTTGGGGTTTTTCGGTGAAACACAGTAGGGTTCTGTCACCTTCTCCGGCGATGGCAACCCAGTTCCGATCACTTTTTGCCCCAGTTCCAATGCAGTTCTCTTCCTCTTCCCTCAAGGATCTCAACCCTAACCTCAGTTCTTAGTATAAGTGACCCTAACTGTTCGAATATAGGTTTCACTGTGAGAACACGATTTTTCGGTGGACTGTTTCTTTGGAATTCGTGACTGTTTCTCTACTATTTTGATTCCAATTTAGTTCCAATATGTTTCTGCACTGATAAGGATCATTTTCCTACACTTGAATCAAGGTTTCAAGCATAAAATCCATGAACCCGAATTATCACCCTAAACTTGCAACTAGGGTTTTCTCTCTCATTTCTAAACCAAATGAACTGCGGTTTGTTCCTATCAACACCATTTTTCATGCTTATCAAGGTCCTATATTTAAAACTAAACGAATCGACACCAAAACTGAAACTTAAGAATGGGGGCTTGAACCTCATGACGAATAGGTGACAACAGAGGAAGTCCCAAGAGTTTTGGCCCAAAAATGGGCATGTACGACCGAGTTGCAGGTCTTGACTACCGAACCCCCAAGAACGATTGTGAGCTCAAATCGAGCTCTCAAATGAAGGCCAAGGTGTTGCTAGGACACCCAGAAACTCGAATCACCCAAAAACAGAGAGAATCAATCCCTTAAAATTCACGACATTTGAAAAAAATGGAAAACAGTGAACTAGGGTGTCACGCCCCGAATTTCTGCAAACCCGAGGCGCGACTGACAAGACAGAAAATAAAATAAATAAAAGGACAAATGTAAATAGATTCACTAAACATGCATCCATTCCCATCAATACATAAAATAACATAAAGTACATTCCATGAATATATCGTTTGCATGGTCATTCGGGCTTAAGCCCTTAGATTGCAAAATATGCCCCAAGGGCCAAACATCTCCGAGCACTCTCCTCTATAAAGCATTACTGAAACTCATGTAGCTGGGGCATCCTCATCTGAAAAATGTTGCCCACGAATGGGTCAGCTCAACTGCTGGTATGATGAAGTGCTAATGCAAGAAATAAAGCTAAGGCGTGGCATGTGCAAAGTGTACATTTATATCTAAATGTCATTCAAAGCATCGCAGTAATATATGAGTGGTATGCATGACGCACCCATGCACAACTCTATGCCACACCCATGCACATTTACGGGTACTCCCCGATGGCATTGAAGTACCAATGCAATGGCCAATTTTGGGTTTTTCACCACAGGATCTACACCCTCATAATGCATAGCACCACGTGCTCAACTCATGCCATGTTCTCAAGGATTCACCATATGCCAATATGCTAATGTAATCTCAATGAACATGGTTTTCAACAATATAGCATGCTCGAACAATAACATATAAATCATCAGTCAGTTCCATGTGTATGCATATCTCATGTGTTCATATATCATAGTTCATGTTCTTCACTTTACTAAACTCTCCAAGAACGCAAGTAACACATAAACATGTGAACAACCAACTCCAAATTATCAAGTAAACACATTCCAAATAAACACATAAATCATTCTAGTCATTCACAAAATATTCCTAACTTAACTTCATTTCTAACATTAGCAAAACACCATACCTGACGGGTTAGTCACAACCCAAGTAAACTGTGCTCGTAATGTAGTGGCTAGTAGTGAGAATGTGGAAGGATCAGATTGCCTTCTCTTTGCCTTTTCGTGTCCCTAAAATCATAACAAGTGACTTAGTTTATTTGTTTCCTAAATGATGCTATTCAACAAATTTTATGTCTTTATTTTATAAGTTTCTATTCTGCTAAATTAAACTCTGCTATTGAGTCCAGGACGTCGAAGAAAATAAGATTAGGTTTTCGTAGAACTCAATTCGGACATTTGGGTTCAAAAGGACAAAACAGTCATTTTGCACTTTTCACTGGTCCTTACATTTTGTGACCTCTTTTCACAAATCGGACTCCACAGTTGAGTCCGGAATGCTCGAGATAATAAAGTTTCACTATTTGTTTACTTAATTCGGAGTTCGTTTGACTGTACTTCAATTCAGGGGCATTTTGGTAATTTTAAAGGTTACTACGGGTCTTTTATTTTTTGGGACCCCGTCTCGTAAAAAAAACCTCATCATTGGTCTCAGAATGGTCGAAATAGTCAAAATACACTAATGACTTGTCCTATTTGGACTCCGGATTATTTTTGAATATTTAAATAATTAAATTAATTTATTTAATTTAATATTTTATTAGAGTGGGGGTCAGATTATAATTTCTTAAAGTTCTGGGGTCAATTTAGAATTTCAGGAAAATCTTGGGGTCAAACGTAATTTTCAAGAAGGCACAGGGGTCAAATTATAATTTTTCAAATTTCTTATTTTTAATTCATCTGATGGGCCCAACCCAATAGGCCCAATGACCCTTTTTAAATAACCGGCCCAAGGACCCTTCTAAACCAATTCAAACCCAATCTCTTTTAAATCAAAACAACCCAGCCCATATCCTTTTTTGCATCTAACAGCCCAATAGAGAAAGGTCCAAACCAGCGGCCCACTCGGTGCCTTCGTCCCTGCGCGACTTCCCGATCATCATCTCCGGCCGAAATTCCGGCCGGTCACCGGAGCCGTGACCTGCTCCCCTCATTTTCTCCCTATTTTAACGTCGGATTTTCACTATCTTTACACCAAATCGATCCCAGAACATTGGGGAATGATTTGGGGACTATCTTGGGCCTTTAACCCTCGCCACCTCCAATTTACCCACTGCATTTTCTGGCCAAAACCCAGATTCCGGCGACTCATTTTCTTTGAATTTTGTGATAGTTTCGTTAACTGTTTTGGATCCCAGTTAACTCCAAAATGTTCCTGTATCTATGAGGGTCATTCTCTCAAACTTGAAACAAGATTTAGAGCATAAAATAACATGGACGGATTTTATTTCCCTAGCCTGCAACTCGAATTTTCTAACTGATTTCCCCACCATTTTGAGTCATTTTTGTTGTGTTCGACTCCAATTTTCATTCTCAATATGGCCCCACCATTCGAATTAAAACATCATGCATGGAAATAAAAAAAAACAGAAATGGCAAGGTATACCTTTCTTCTGGGTTTTCTCTGCGTAGCTCCTTGCCCTCCCTTCCTGTTTCAACTTCTGACTCTCCTTCCTTCCAGGCTCTCGGAACTCCCGGACTCTCTCTCCCTCTCAGTTTCTCACTCGTCATCTCTCCCTTTCTGATTTTATTTCTCTCTCTAACTCAACGGGCATACACACAGATATACATCGTACTCAGTCTTTTTGTCACCTCAGGCGGCTGTTCCTTTCTCTCTCTTGCCATACTTCTCCAGCTTTCTATCTATTCCAAACCAGACTTGCATTAAATGCAAGATGACTTGGGGACTCAAGTATCTATATATATATATATATATATCTATATACCTATCACACACACACACTCCCACTTGCACACACACACGGTCTGTCACACACACAGAGTCTGCACACAGCCGCACCTACACATGGCTGTATGCACTAAAGCTGCATATATATATATATATACATATTTAAATGTATTTAAACACATACACATACATTTGCACACATGTTTCATCACACACACATACATGCATACACCATCAAAAAAAAAAATGATAATAATAATAATAACTCAATGAAATAATTAATACTTCAAAAAAAAAATTTTCCTTTCAAAAATCCAAATCTTTACATCCTTCCCTCCTTAAAGAAATTTCGTCCCAAAATTTAAAATAAAATACATCAAAAATCAAACAACTCGGGATACCTAGTACGGACCTTGGCCTCACGCTCCCAAGTAGCCTCCTCAATCATATGCTGGCTCCAAAGAACCCTGGCCAAAAGGGATGGTCTTGCTCTACAAAACCTGGTCCCTCGCGCCCAATATCTCTACAAGCCTCTCATCCTAAGGAACATCACCCTCTACTGCAAGATCAACCCGATCGAGCGCACGTGAAGGTTTAGGTTCGTACTTCCCCAATATCAACAAATGGAAGACATCATGAACTCCAAATAGTTGTGGCGGTAATGCCAACTTATGGTTACCTTTCCAATACTTTTATCTATCAAATCTTGTAAAGATTTTATAACACTCGTGTGAGTTCTCGATTTATTAAAGGTGCCCTTCAATCATACTGAACTCATTATATTAGTTTCAACTCTAACTTAATTCCATCATTCTAATTAACAAAATCAGGAACCGTTCTACACGTCAGATTCATCATTTAGTCATCTTGTCACAAATCTTCAAATTGAGTTTTCAACTCACATAATTTCACAATCATCACAAGACATATCGTTAAACCATCCTTATGGAGAATTCATTCTCCTTATAATAGTAATTTCCCAAGTGTATCATCAGAATGTTCCAAATTAATTCTTCACTGTTAGCGTTCACTCATCATGTAAAGTTATGACTATAATCTATCATCCATTAATTGGGAAAAATAAAACAAGCATGCACTAGTCTTATTAACAAATGACTTCTATCCTCGAGAAAATATAATAGAAAACTTCACCTTTTAAAGATCGATCCAACTACCATAGGTCGCAATAGGAAATAGTCATACAAATTTTCTTAGCACTTTCATACTCCACAAAAATCAAAAGCCATCAAATGTACTATTATAATTTTCAATAATTAACCTCAGCTCAGTATGCATATCTATTAGTCTCTCCATCCCTGAGATACACTAACCTCAACTAATTTTACTTCCTAAGAGTAACCGTCAAAATTAGTAATAAATCATAACCCAACATTAACAATAATCCACTACTTTTTTCACAAGTCCTTGAACTTCCACAAGATCATTCCATTTTTAAATTAAAATCTCCATTCCCAATTTACATGTTAAACAAATTTTGAAATTTCACTCACCACAAGTTTGACCTAACCATGTCATTCACAACCCATTCTCTATATCAAACGATACGATCACCATAATCCATTTACTAATAATTCAACAATCCAATTCCTCAAAGGATAATTAAATAACTAAATAAACAATTAAAATTCCTTACTCTTTACCTCGGGTATATTTCCTACACATTCCTATACATACTAAATAATGGCAGGCGTCCATCTTTACCTTTTTCTCATTAACCTCAACTATTTCACCTTAGTGTAATTCATTTCCATTCATACCACATATCCCCAAAGTTTTCCATTTTCATCTCCTTAAGCTTTCAAGCTTTTAATCCCATGCACTATCAAATGAAAAAATTTAGAAAGATCAATACAAAATGCATTGTAGCATGGAGACGTGCAGCCTTACCAATGGACCATTCACCTCTCCCTCAGCCAGGCGATGTGGAATGCACTACCCCCCTCCCATTACCATCTCCCCCGTAGGCTCAGCCTCACTGGCGGGCGTATAGCGGTATGTAGACATCTCCACCCTCCCTGCTAGGGTCTGGTTCCGGTCCTATCTGTAATGGCTCACTCCACATGGCACAACACATAATGAAATCCTCAAAATACATTAGCTCATCAACACTAATTTCCTTTCAAATCCATCAAAGCATCATGACTTACCTCAATAATGCAATATGATAACAAATGAAATAATAACAAAAAAAATGAAAATTCTCAATGCTCACAATGATATCTCAAAGCTTTTCACACGCTTGCAAACCTTCTAACTAATCTCAACTCAAGCCACGAAATCATCTGGCAATCAATCTCAATGTCATTCACATATCACCCGTGCCACAACGCAACTCAATAACCTATTATTCTCCCAGCACTATAATCATCCACAGGACATCAATAATAAAATCTCAAAGTAAAGTCATCATCTCCCACCTTAGCCCATACACAACCGAGACTAAATGTCATGCATCAACAGAGACTAGCTTACGTATCCCGAACATGAAATCTAGAACAATATGTCAGGGTTCAAAGGAATCAAACAGTAGTGAAACTCTTTACCAATTTAGATCATAAACGTATATCAATTCTTACTCATAGGTATAGAAACACTCACACATGGGTACACACTTAAACATACTTTATACATACTCCAATAATAATCAGTCTGTATATATATAAAAATCATAGTCGCAGTATTATAACAGGTACTAAACTAGTATGCATATATAATATCAACAAGTAATATTTCAATAGCCAACAATTAGTATCCAAATATAAGACCTGTCCTAAGAATATTCACATACATAAAAGGGTAACTAAATCTATGACCAATCCCATTGATATTCAGGCTTATAGCCTATCTTATAGGTAACTAAGCATATGGTCTATCTCATAAATCACTTGGTCTACTACATGGATATAAGCATCTAATCCCTGCCCTTCAATAACCAAGCATACTACACCTCATACAAATTTCACGCACTAAAGCAATAAGTATTCATCTAATCACGTAATCCAAACCAGTCTAATCAAGTCGAGGTCTAACCCTTCCTACCCCACAACAAAATCCATCCTAGAAGGATCTACGAACACCCGGTAAATAAAGAAATCACCTTCCTCAGGAGTACACACCGGCAGGTTGATAGAGTCGACCAACCATTTTAAATCCAGTTCCATCAGCTTCTTCAATCTTTCTCCCCCAAAAGGTGATGATCCTAACAGATTCTATCCCTTTTATCATCCCATCCATCAGATATTGAAGAACTTTCCCTTCCTCTCATCAGATTACTGTGTAGAGTCCTTCCAATCAATCGCTTCAATTTCTACAAGCAAGGTTAAAACCCATAGCCCCCAACATAATATCAAAACTAGACACATCGAGTAGAACAAAGTCAAAAGAAAAGATTTAACTGGCTATTTCTACTGGGCATCTCTACAGATTCTTGTTAGTATCTCACTATCTCAACCGGTGAACCCTACGATGGTGGAACAAGGCAGACATCGCGAGCCCCGGAATAAAGTAAAATCTCCCGAGTGTAATATTTACTATTTAGACCCAGACAACACAATCATCTTTAACTTTATCCAAACCAATCAGACTCATTCATAATTGCCCATGTATCTATAAATGATAAGTAAAAACCACCATTCACTCCTAAGTCACATAACCAAGTTAGCTCTCGAGTTCTAGTGCCCCAACCTCGATATTTTCACTCCAAGTATGTTCGCATAATCCCATCTTAAACACACGATTCACATTCAAGGAATTCATATAACCCAACTTTTAACTCGATACACAATTTCCTCCAAACAACAACTCCTCATTCAATCATAATTCTAATGTCAACTTTATAAACCAAGTTAGAACTAACCCCTCAGTTGGCCCAATTTATACAACTCATTATTCTCACAAAACCTACATTCATAAGTTCATTAAACCAATTCATTATCCTCACAACAATTAGTATCGATCACCTTATAGGACTATGCAAGTCAATAGCATCCATCATTAGGTCACCTCCACAGGCCACTACAAAATAACATATTCTCCTTAAATAAATAAATCATTTCAATCCCTAACTTTTAGATTCACATCACTTGAATTTATCAATACCCATCCTAAGCACAAAATCAAAACTCAATCACATCACAACCTGGATCAATCCACATCCATAGTCCCAAACCATTCATGTTGATAAAATTCCCCTAAGACAAGAGATTATTAATCATTACTTGATAATCTAGTAATTCCCGTAGATCTACTTGCTTAATCATAAGTTATAAAGTTCACGTCAATCACTTCCACCCATCGTTCACAATAACAATTAACAAGTTCTCACCCAACTTAAATGTAGTCTTTCGTCAGAAAATTCATTTAAACAATACAGTATGCACACACCCATAGCATTCTTCCATAATGCTACATGATATCCCCAAGACAAAACAAGCATCATCTATCACCCCTATAAACATATACTAAATCACATACGATCATGCCAATATACACATTGCCCACATCATGCATCTCACTACCCCAAATCATGTAATCATGCCTCAGAGTATAATTTCAACTAACACATAATCACCCAATTTATGTTTCCAGTATAGATAATCACGTCACACACAAGGTCTCATCACATGCTGCTAAAGGTTCACACTAAGTCTCATTCTTTTCTCTAAGGTCTCATGGTGTTAAACAACACCCCACAGTCTCTAGGTATTCGAACCTATGCTCTGATACCACGTTGTCACGCCCCGAATTTCTGCAAACCCGAGGCGCGACTGATGAGACAGAAAATAAAATAAATAAAAGGACAAATGTAAATAGATTCACTAAACATGCATCCATTCCCATCAATACATAAAATAACATAAAGTACATCCCATGAATATATCGTTTGCATAGTCATTCGGGCTTAAGCCCTTACATCGCAAAATATGCCCTAAGGGCCAAACATCTCCAAGCACTCTCCTCTATAAAGCATTACTGAAACTCATGTAGCTGGGGCATCCTCATCTGAAAAATTTTGCCCATGAATGGGTCAACTCAACTGCTGGTATGATGAAGTGCTAATGCAAGAAATAAAGCTAAGGCGTGGCATGTGCAAAGTGTACATTTATATCTAAATGTCATTCAAAGCATCGCAGTAATATATGAGTGGTATGCATGACGCACCCATGCACAACTCTATGCCACACCCATGCATATTTACGGGTACTCCCCGATGGCATCGAAGTACCAATGCAATGGCCAATTTTGGGTTTTTCACCACAGGATCTACACCCTCATAATGCATAGCACCACGTGCTCAACTCACGCCATGTTCTCAAGGATTCACCATATGCCAATATGCTAATATAATCTCAATGAACATGGTTTTCAACAATATAGCATGCTCGGACAATAACATATAAATCATCAGTCAGTTCCATGTGTATGCATATCTCATGTGTTCATATATCATAGTTCATGTTCTTCACTTTACTAAACTCTCCAAGAACGCAAGTAACACATAAACATGTGAACAACCAACCAAATCATCAAGTAAACACATTCCAAATAAACACATAAATCATTCTAGTCATTCACAAAATATTCCTAACTTAACTTCATTTCTAACATTAGCAAAACACCATACCTGACGGGTTAGTCACAACCCAAGTAAACTGCGCTCGTAATATAGTGGCTAGTAGTGAGAATGTGGAAGGATCAGATTGCCTTCTCCTTGCCTTTTCGTGTCCCTTAAAATCATAACAAGTGACTTAGTTCATTTGTTTCCTAAATGATGCTATTCAACAAATTTTATGTCTTTACTTTATAAGTTTCTATTCTACTAAATTAAACTCTGCTATTGAGTCCAGGACGTCGAAGAAAATAAGATTAGGTTTTCGTAGAACTCAATTCGGACATCTGGGTTCAAAAGGGCAAAACAGTCATTTTGCACTTTTCACGGGTCCTTACATTTCGTGACCTCTTTTCACAAACCGAACTCCACGGTTGAGTCCAAAATGCTCGAGATAATAAATCTTCACTATTTGTTTACTTAATTCGGAGTTCGTTTGACTGTACTTCAATTCAGGGGCATTTTGGTAATTTTAAAGGTTACTACGGGTCTTTTATTTTTTGGGACCCCGTCTCATAAAACGGACCTCACCATTGGTCTCAGAATGGTCGAAATAGTCAAAATACACTAATGACTTGTCCCATTTGGACTCCGGATTATTTTTGAATATTTAAATAATTAAATTAATTTATTTAATTTAATATTTTATTAGAGTGGGGGTCAGATTATAATTTCTTAAAGTTCTGGGGTCAATTTAGAATTTCAGGAAAATCTTGGGGTCAAACGTAATTTTCAAGAAGGCACAGGGGTCAAATTATAATTTTTCAAATTTCTTATTTTTAATTCATCTAATGGGCCCAACCCAATAGGCCCAATGACCTTTTTTAAATAACCGGCCCAAGGACCCTTCTAAACCAATTCAAACCCAATCTCCTTTAAATCAAAACAACCCAGCCCATATCCTTTTTTACACCTAACAGCCCAATAGAGAAAGGTCCAAACCAGTGGCCCACTCGGTGCCTTCGTCCCTGCGCGACTTCCTGGTCATCATCTCCAGCCGAAATTTCGGCCGATCACCGGAGCCGTGACCTGCTCCCCTCATTTTCTCCCCATTTTAACGTCGGATTTTCACTATCTTTACACCAAATCGATCCCAGAACATTGGGGAATGATTTGGGGACTATCTTGGGCCTTTAACCCTCGCCACTTCCGATTTACCCACTGCATTTTTCGGCCAAAACCCTAGATTTCGGCGACTCATTTTCTTTGAATTTTGTGATAGTTTCGTTAACTGTTTTGGATCCCAGTTAACTCCAAAATGTTCCGGTATCTATGAGGGTCATTCTCTCAAACTTGAAACAAGATTTAGAGCATAAAATAACATGGACGGATTTTATTTCCCTAGCCTGCAACTCGAATTTTCTAACTGATTTCCCCACCATTTTGAGTCATTTTTGTTGTGTTCGACTCCAATTTTCATTCTCAATATGGCCCCACCATTCGAATTAAAACATCATGCATGGAAATAAAAAAAAACAGAAATGGCAAGGTATACCTTTCTTCTGGGTTTTCTCTGCGTAGCTCCTTGCCCTCCCTTCCTGTTTCAACTTCTGACTCTCCTTCCTTCCAAGCTCTCGGAACTCCTGGACTCTCTCTCCCTCTCAGTTTCTCACTCGTCGTCTCTCCTTTTCTGATTTTCTTTCTCTCTCTAACTCAACGGGCATACACACAGATATACATCATACTCAGTCTTGTTGTCACCTCAGGCGGCTGTTCCTTTCTCTTTCTTGCCATACTTCTCCAGCTTTCTATCTATTCCGAACCAGACTTGCATTAAATGCAAGATGACTTGGGGACTCAAGTATCTATCTATATATATATATATATATATATATATATATACCTATCACACACACACACACACGGTCTGTCACACACACAGAGTCTGCACACAGCCGCACCTACACATGGCTGTATGCACTAAAGCTGCATATATATATATATACATATTTAAATGTATTTAAACACATACACATACATTTACACACAGGTTTCATCACACACACATACATGCATACACCATCAAAAAAAAAATGATAATAATAATAATAATAATAATAATAATAATAATAATAATAATAATAATAATTATAATAACTCAATGAAATAATTAATACTTTAAAAAAAAAACTTTCCTTCCAAAAATCCAAATCTTTACATAGGGCAACACAGTGGAGAAGAGAGGAGGAAGATGAATAGTGTTGGGTCGGTCTCGGGTCGGATCTGGGTTCGAGTTGGGACCCGACCCATCTCACAAGTGGGCTAAGTGGGACGACGTCATGTGGGAGTTGAATTTAAATGATATTAGTCTGTTTGGACACAAAGATAAACAATTGAAATCAGAAAGAAGGATAACCAAACCTTGGATAAGGAGTGTAACATGGATATTTTATTCTGGTTCGCAGTGTGACCTGAACCGACCGGTTCAGGGCCTATTGGGTCCGGTCTAGGGTTACAACTTATAAACCCTTCAGTTCACTGTTTAAAATTAAAAGAAAAACTAGAACTTTTATAAATCTCAGTTTGGCCCCTAACAGTTCTGGGTAATTCTATTCTGGCCCAAGATTTGAAAATTTCTTTCACCTATGACCCTAGAAAAATAAATTAATAATTAAATAATTAATTTAATTATTTTATAAATAAGGTAAAATGACAAAATTACCCTTGGGCCATAAATGAAGCAAATAAAGTCCAAATTGAGATCCGAAAAAGGCTATCTTAACATTTTTGAGCATTTCGAACACAATGAAAATGTCAAATTGGACATCCGGATACTCTGGGGTGGTCCCACCATAAGATGTAAAATTACCAAAATGCCCCTAATACAATACGAAGCCCAATTGAAGTCCAAATTGGACGAAATTGATACCAATAGAAGCCCACATAATTATGAACTCATATATGTGACTAAATAATGATTCGAGGTCAGAATTTCATAAAATATGAATGATCAAAATACCCCTGAGTACGAGAGAAACAAGTAAATGCCAAAAAATTAACTGTCATAAGCATAATTATGAAAATTTAGGAGCTAAATAAGACTCCGGAACAAAAGACTTGAAAATTTACATATAGGATATGTGGAATATTCTGAGGACCATGATAGGTCCGGGGTAAGAAAAAATAAATTACCATTTTGCCCCTGCATATGCTCGAAGCCAAATAAAAAGTTGAGAGGGTCAAAATTGACTTTCTTCGACGTTCCGGACCAAACGGTGAGATCCATAATACCAAAATAGGTACTGAAAAATAAGTCACGTGAAAAAATAAAACTTATTAAGTTACCACGAGTAGACCGGTAAGACCAATCTTAGGAAATTAGGATACGACGGGTTTACAATTAAATGCAGAGCATCAACTTAGAGATGATTTGAAGTAAATGAGAAATCAATTGAAGTTTTGGTGAATTTGATTTTCTTAGGAATTACAAAGGAAAGGGAAAAGCCCACCAATAGTGCAAACTCGAGGAATCAAGGTGAGTAATCTTGTACTTTGAAGAGGTTTTTAATCTCCATGGATTCTGAAGAAATTTGAAGTTCAAATATTCTGAAGAGTTTTTATGAAAATATCTACAATACTTCTAAATTTAAATCCTCGTATTTATATGCTTTATATTTCAAATGTACTGTCGTTTTATTCTAACATGGCATGAAAATTCACTTCTTGATATTGCTGATAGTTGGTACATTTATTTTCTGCATGTCCATGTAAACGTCAATTTTATTAAATGCCTCTTGAATTAACTGTTTTTATTCTATCTATGCTTTAATAAATTCCTGTACATCGTGATTTAAATTCCTGAAGCTCATATGTTAAATGTTTCAAGTATTGTTCTCCAAGTATTTAAAAACTCCGTTAAATTATTCATGTTTTGAATACACATGAAAATTCATTCTTTCATTGAAGCCATGTTTTTAATTGTACATTAAAAGAATTTATTGAAGAAGTCATGTTTTTAAATGCTCATAAAAAGCATTTCATGAAGAAGTCACATTTTTGCAAGATAATGATGCATAAACATCACAAACTTTATGATATTGGGATTCCTTCAGAACTCATTTGACATGAAGAATGCCCGGTAGTAGGATCTGATCCCCCAGGCATGAGATATCTCCCTTGAAGTAAAACTAGAATCTGGTTCGAAACAGATTTCCACCTAATCAAAGTGAAAAATGACAAATGTTTTCAGAAATGGTAGCAGGTTTTTAAACCCCCATTTATCTGAAACGAGTTTTTATATAACCCCATGTTTTAAAGAAGAAGAAGTTTGTATCCTCCTATTTTCATGGAAAGGATTTCAAATTATTCCCTTGGCTTTTAAATGGCCATTCTGCACATGTTTATTAAGTCTATTGCATATAAAATGCTTTATTGAATACTTTAAAAATGCATCATACTACGTGATTTGAAGATTCTTGTATTCTCCGATTATTGAAGTACGTGCCTAGCTTGAATGCCTTGTATGCTTCATGCTATTTTTTTTTTGAAGAATTCTATTTTCTGTATCTGAAGTATATGTACAATTGGTAGTGTATGTTTATATGAACCTTCTCTTATAACTAACCCACTACCAGTTGAAACCCATGACAAAGTACTGGAATTACTCACTAGGCTTTTTGAAGCTCACGCCATTCGCTAACATTTTTTAGGTCATGATGATGGATGGGAGCCTTGCCCAATTTGAGGATTGGTGATTGGCAGCTCCATTTTGAACAGGAATTTTGGAAGTACTAGGACCCGTAGTTGGTCAAATTTTGATGTAGTAAATTTTGGACAAACATGTACTTAAGCCCGAGAGGCAATAGATACGTAATTTGTATAACTTTAAATTTTTAGTATGCTCTGAATGTATGTTAATTATTTACCACTCCGAAGAAGAAAAAGAAGCAACGGTACCGGGCGGGTGTGGGAAAAGAAAAAGTTTTTCACGCTTCCACAATTGCCAGTCCTGGCCCTATCGCACAACCGTTTAGTGCCATTGCTCATGTGAAGCCTCACCCGACTGGCCCCAGGGCTGAAGGGTGGCGGTTGCGATTCCCTCGATCCGCATAGGCCGGGTCGATGGGTCATGACAGGGTCAATAACCAACACTGTTACTCAGACTGGCTGTACAGAATCAAATGAATTGCACGAGACAGTAATTTTTTTTTTCTTTTATTTTATCAAGTGCAGAAGCTACACATATGCAACTAATTTGATAATCGATCAACACTAATCATTTATAAATGGGTTCTCAAGGTAAAGCCATTGTGATCACCATCATTAACATAATTCATCGACATTTACATGCACATCCATGTATGTGTCCAACAAAAGGTACAAAATACTAATTCCCAAAAGTCTAAGTTGTCGTTGCTCCCAAAAACACATCTTATGTTACCAAAAGACCCCACATCACATTCAATCATGATCCTCTTGCAAAAGGTCCATCGCATTCACTCTCTTAGCTTTTCTGTGTAGACTTTACTACTTTCTTGCTAAAGTAATTCCTGTATCCTCTAAGCTCGTGAGTAATTCCTGTATCCTGTCACAGGTTTCGCAAAGCTAAAGTTTTGCACAAAATACCATGGGCACCAAGTTTCCTCAAACAGGTAACACATACTAAAGATTATCTTATAACACGTTTTCAAAATGGATCATGCATAAAACATGCCGAAAGTTCAAGCGGATATAATACATGCATTTCTAAAACACATTATTTTCAATAACACAGTTCGAATATCAAAACAAAAAGCAGATGATGAAGAGTTGTTCACAAAAGGTATAATAGCACATGCATTTCTTAAAACATGGTTCAGATAATTAATGCAGAATGGATAACATAACATTGAATAACGAATGCATATGGGGGGATACTTTTGAAATCTGATTATGAATAATGGATCACACGAGACGAATGACAGGCACATATTACATAGATTGAGGAATCATATATTGAGTCAGAGCATTACGTGGGTAGGTCTCATCAAAAGTCGGAGCGCCATGTAGGTGAGTCTCAATCATTAATTCCATAACGAGTCAGAGTTGTAACACCCTGACCCGATTAAATAATAATTAAGTCGCTAATTATTAATTAGTGACCCTTAATAGAATAATTAAGAAAATTTAAGCGGGAAACAAATTATAATTTCAAAAATTGTTCCGAGATCTTAAATTAACGAGGTCGACTCCGAGAAAATAAATCCAAATAAATAAGGCTATGATTTATTAAAATCAATACATGAAGAAGTGAATATTAAAATTCAAATTCACAAAGGGGAAACTAATGCAAGAGGTTAAAATAAATAATTTAAATTGCCAAACAAGGCATAAAGGGAAAATAGGAAAAATAAGCCAAAGTTGAGGCCAATGGGTTTTGAACCCTTGACCAAAAACTAAGAAGGAACTTAAACCGAAAAAGAAAAGCCACTTTGGCAGCCCATACTTTGTGCTAAATAATGCAACATATATGTATATATACACATAAAATAGAGCCCCACGTCCCAAACTAACTAAAAGAATTTCATGCAGCATATTTAAAATATAAAATATAAGTGATATATATATATATATATGTACGTATTATGTGATGTGAAAGTGTATTCAGAAGTGAGATATGTGTGAACGCATGTGTCGGCTAGAGAGAGAAAGTAAAAAGAGAAAGTGAGAGAAGAAGGAAGAAGAAGAGGAAAAAGAAGAAGAAAGGATGGGCTGGTGCTATTCCAGATAGGCCCTAAGGAGCTCAGGGCTGAACCAAAGGGAAGCCATTATGAGGTAAATCCTAAAACCATGCAAATTTTTCTCTCTAGAAAACCCCACACAAACCTAATGTTTAACACGTTTAATGTGCATGCATGGTCTAAAATTAGTGTTTCTTGGGAGGGAATGTAAGAAAACTGACCTAGGAGACTCGGATCGCCTTAAAACAGTGAACCAGACCCCATCCTGCCATTGATGACCACCTCCAAGGTAGGGTCTGAATTTGCTTAGAGTAAACTGATTTTTATGCATTGGGGCTTAATCTAGATTCCATGAGGGTCACGAAACAAGCAACGCCATGAGAAAGGGCTAGTGATGAGGGATAAAAACCCCACTGTAGGTTATGGTTCCAAAAGTGACTTTCATAAATCGAACACAAAGATCAATTTGGTGGTTGGGGGATGAATTACCATGAGCTTAGGACCACGATAGACCAAACTAGAGGCCAAAAAGATCCAAAAATGGACTAGTACAATGGAGTTGCAGGCCTTGGATATCGAACTCCAAACCGTGATCTTGAGCTCAATTCGAACCCCAAACCAATGCCAAACCCTACATTGGTGTCCCAGAAACACCTTGGGGTGAAAAGTAGAGAGATTCGGTGATTGAAAATTCATGAAATTGGATTTAAGTTTTCTGAAATTAAGGCAACAGTAACTCAAACTTTGGGGAAGAAGATGAACAATGTTGGGTCGGTCTCGGGTCGGATCCAGGTTCGGGTCGAGACCCAACCCATCACACATCTGATTTAATTAAAACGACACCGTTTGGGAGTTGGATTTTTTTTTTATTTAAATAAGATTTGGGTTGTTTGGTTGCTAGGGTAAGGAATTCAAATTGGGTTCACTGTTTTGGGTAGGGATATCCTATCCCTGTTTAGCTCAGTTAGCCACTATTTGGCTTAGGAAAAATCAGTCGAAGCTCCCCAAAGTGGAACGCCTGACCTCATAGTTGCCTAAGACCAAAACACCCCAGATGCTGCCACTGTGCCACCATAGCACGTGATATATATTTACCGAAATAAATATATAATATTAAATTAAATAATTAAATTAATTTAATAAATTCAATTGATTTAATTATTATAAAATGATTTGTTGCCCAAATAAATTAAGAAGATAGTGTAAACTTATTATTTTGGGCATTCTGGACCTAATTGTGAGGTCTATTTTACGAGTCAAAATTTTTAACAAATTACGACAAGTAAAGTATAAATGATCGTTTTGCCCCTAATGATACCCGAAACAGATTAAAAATAAAAGATAGTCTATTTTGACTATCTCGGACGTTTCGGACCCAACGGTGAATTCCATAATACCAAAATAGCTACTAAAAATAAGTCACATAAAAAATAAAATTTATTAAATTACCACGAGTAGGTCGGTTAAAAAGGGGAAAGACCAATCCTAGAAAATTAAGATACGCCAGGTCAAAATTTAATGAAGAGCATCAATTTAAGGATGATTTAAAGTGAATGAGGAATTAATTGAAGTCTTGATAAATTTGATTTTTAGGAATTACAAAGGAAAAGGGAAAGCCCATCAGTAGTGCTAACCCGGGAGAACAAGGTAAGTAATCCTGTACTTTGAAGTGAAGGTTTTTAATCTCAATGGATTCTGAAGTAATTTGAAGTCCAAATATTTTGAAGTGTTTTTATGATAGAAAATCAATAATATTTCAAATTCTAAATTCTTATATTTATGTGCTTTATATTTCAATGTACTATCGTTTTATTCATAAATTATAACATGGCATGCAAAATGCACTTCTTGATATTCCTGACAGTTGATACGTTTATTTTCAGTGTCCATGTAAATGCAAATTTTATTAAAATGTCTCTTGAAAATAAATGCCTTTTATTCTATCTATGTTTTAATTAAATCCTGTGCATCATGATTTAAGTTCCTGAAGCTCATGTGTTAAATGTTCCTAGTGTTGTCCTGCAAGTATTTAAAAACTCTATTAAATTGTCCATGTTCTAAAATACTCGTGAAAAACATTCTTTTTATTGAAGCCATGTTTTTAAATGCTCATGAAAAGGATCTCTTGAAAAGTCATGTTTTTAAATATTCATGAAAAGTGATTATTAAAGAAACCATGTTTTGGATGCCTTTTTAAAAAGCATCACATGAAAAAGTTAAAAGTTTTAGATGCCTTAAAAAGGTATCTCTAGGGAGGTAAAGAAATGTTTTAAAAAGCCTCCATTTTGTGAATCGGTAATGAAAGATAATGATGCATCAGCATCAAAATTATTGAGCTCCCTTCAGGTTCTCAATCCAGCAGATGCCCGGTAGTAGGATCTGATCCCCGAGGCATGAGATCTCTCAAAAGTAATGTAAAGATCTGAAAAATCAGGATAAACTTTTCATTTTTGTCGATAGGATACTATTCATGCACTATTTGCTGGTAGGACACTATACATGCATCATTTAGATATAAGTCATGTTTAGAAGCATAATTTGAATATGCCATAGAAGGAAAGTATTCTTAGACCCGGCCGCACCCGCCAACAAGAAAAAATATTTTTTTTGAAAAAATATCATTTAAAATAATTTTAAGAACTTTGGTTAAAGCAGAATATCAAATTGAGGCATTCCGGGATGGGTTATAGTGTAACGGGGTCTCGCAGCTCATTAAGGGCAAAATGGTCTTTTCACCCCTTGATCACTTTAGTATAAATAAGACTCTTGGGGATCTAAAATCCTTAGAAAATGCTAGAGAATTTACAGTAAGTCGTGCATGGAGAGAAAGCATGAAGAAAACCTAGGTTTTCCAACATTCTACCTTCCAAAACTCATCTCTAGCCTTGGAATTTCACAAGGCTTCCTTCTAGGAAGTTGTTCCCCACCACAAGGGCTACAATCTTATCGATTAGTTCAGCTGTTAAGTGAGCACAACTCCTTAGGGTTGAGAAAAACCGTTCTAGGTATGATGTTTTGCTAAGTAAAGAATAGAGTTAAGTTTAGGAGTGTTTTTATAAGTTGATTGTGTGACTTACATGCTTACTTGTTGTTAGAAAACCACCTAGCATATAGTTACTTTGAAAACCTAGGGTTGGTACCTTGTGTACTTATGTATTCTTTGAGAATTTAGTGAAATGATGAACATGTAACATGAATATGTGTATAATTCATTGCATTCTAGCTTATGTTCATGTAGACAAAGTCTTGTAGTTTGAAAGTTATGGTTTGCTCAATGTATTGGTGCTTTGTGTACTTTGTGTAATCTTTGAGAATTTGGTGAAGTGTGAATATGTAACATGATTATATGTATAATTGATTGGATTATATGCTATGTTCATGTAGACAAAGTTTTATGGTTTAAAAGTTATAGTTTGCTTTATGTATGATGCATTATTTAAGGTACATTCCATGGGTTTGATAAATGTTTTATTGAAATTGCATAGAAAAATCAAGGCATCTTGGCATACTTGAATCTTTGGAAACATGACGTGTGTTGAGCACTTTGGTGCTATCCATTATGAGGGTGTAGATCCTGTGGTGAAAAACCCAAAATTGGCCATGGTACTCGCGTTCCAATAGGGACGGACCGTGGAGTGAGACATACGATTGGTACTTGCATTCCAACGGGGAAGGACCATAAAGTGAGACATAGGTGTGGCATAGAGTTGCATGTGTGTGTCATGCATATTGCCATTGCATTGCATTGATGAATTAGAAGGCATATAGCTTATAAATGTTCACTTTGCACATGCCACACCTTACCTTTGTTCTTTATATTAGCATTATGTCATACAAGCCGTCGTGTTTACCCTATATAGGATTACATATTACAAATGAGACTCCCGGCACATGAGACTTGATGAAGTCTTGAAGAATGGAGGGGGAAATGAACCTTGAAGAAAATTTGGCCCTTGGGACATATTTTTGGTTGTATGATGGCATAAGCCCAAGGACATATGTATCTTGTAAAATTTTGTATAGCATTGAAACAATGGGCAATGCCCTAAATTTGTAGAGAGCATGGAGCTCATGACACTTAAGCTTCAAGTATATACATATATATATATATATATATATATATATAGTAGATGTATGCTTTAAATTATGTATGAATGGCTTTATTGTTTAAATTATGTATGAATGGTTTAGTTGAGTAAAAGGATGTAGTTTGGTAGTTAGTTTAAGAGTGGGGACTATGTTGTAAAATATTAGGTAGAAAATGCTTAGAAAATAAAGGAGACTATATCAAAATTTTGTGAATTAAAAAGAGTTGTTGGATATGTAAAATACCCCATATAAAAATTGGAAGAGTGCCAAAAAGTGGGGGTTAAAAACCTTGAGGAAGTAGGTTAAAAATTGGAAAAGTTAGCTTGTAGCACTTTGAAAAAAAATTCAGAAAAGGAAGAAAATAGGTTGTAGCAATTACACTGTAGCTATAGGAACAGTAGCCCAATAGGCAGTGAGTCCGTACGCCCGCGCACGCGAGCCGCGTGCTTGTGCCGCCTGCCCGGGCGCTTGCTGCCTTGCCTGCGCATACCTGTTACCTAGGGCATGTCATGGGCATGCCATAACTTACCCTCCAAGGCTATTTCAAGGCTATTCATTTCCATGTTTGACACCACTTTTTGGAACCTCTTTTAGGCCACTTTTGGCCTATCCCTAGGCCATGTTTGGCCACCCTTATGAGACTATGTTTGGTCACTACTTAGGAAAATATTTGACCTTTACTTAGGCCATATTGGGCCACCAACCTTGACCATGCTTTGTCATCATTTTAGGCTATGCTAAGCAACCATTTGGACCATGCTTGGTCTCACCCCCTTGAGGTTGGGTTATGAAAGCACCTAGCTATGTGTAGCCTACACTCTAAGCCATTATAAGACATGATCTTGGAGATTAACAAGTAAAAGCCAATTATGAACAAATATATTAATTTAATTCTTTTATTTTATTATTCTCATTCACACCTCGGGTTTATGAAAATTCAGGGCGTGACAACTTGGTATCAGAGCTAGGTTCGAATACTTAGGGACCGCGGGGTGTTGTTGAACACAATGGGATCATGACGCATAATTTAAAAATTTTTGTAAACATTTTGTAATGTGTAGGCTCTGACAGCTTGGTATTAGAGCTCTAGTTTGAGAATACCTAGTGACGATAGGATGTTGTTGAACACCATGGGACCCTAGAGGAAAGCGTGTGAATTAGTATGAACTGTCGGTGGTATGTGATAGGATCTTGTATGTTATGTGGCTATTTATACTTGGCGCATCACATGTTATGATTATGTGTTAGTTAATGCTATACTATGATGCATGGTTACGTGATTTGGTGCCGTGAGATGCATGATATGAGTACATATGTGCTTGCATGGTTGTATTGCATTTTGAAGCATATCATTGAATAATGCAAGAAATTGAAAACTTGAAAGCTTAAAAAGATGAAGATGAAAAAACTTTTAACAATATGTAGATGGATGGAAAGGAATTATACTAAGATGAAATAGGTGAGATGCATAAGAAAAGGTAGGGATGAATGCTTGGCGTTACTTTGTATATGTAGGAATGTATAAAGATATACCTTGGATACAGAGTAAAAGATTTTAATCATCCTTTGATGCATTAGATTGTTTAATTATTAGTAGATTGAATAAAAAAAAATTTGTTGAATTAGATTGTTGAATTATTAATAGGTTGGAAAAAATAAATAAATTTTGTTGAATTAGATTGTTGAATTATTAGTAGATAATAATAATAATAATAATGAAAAAAAAAATAAAAAACTAAAACAAAAACAAAATAAAATAAATATAGAAATTATCGTGTTGTTTAATATAGAGAATGAATTGTAAATGGAATGGTTAGGTCAAGTTTGTGGAGATTATGATTTCAAATTTTTCCTTAACATGTAATTGGGGACAAATTGATTTTTTACTTTCCTGGCGACTATAGACTTGTAACACCCCGACCCGATTAAATAATAATGAAGTCACTAATTTTTAATTAGTGACCTTAAAGGGAATAATTAAAAGAAAATTTAATCAGAAAACAAACGATAATTCCAAAATAATTTCGAGACCTTAGAAACCAAGGTCGACTCCAGGGAAAATAATACACGACTACGATTTATGAAATCAAAACATGAAAGAGTAAATATTAAATTTAAAATCACAAAGTGAAAATAATGCAAAAAGTTAAAATAATAAATTAATAGCCAAACAAGGAACAAAGAAGAAAATAGCAAAAAGGGGACTAAAATGTGAGGCCAAGGGGTTTTGAACCCTTGATCCAAAATAGGCAAAGTCTTAAAGCCCAAAAAATAACCATTTGGGCTGCCCACTTAATTATGTCTTATATTGCACATTATATGTATGTATGTATAAAGTAACAAGGCCCCACCTCCCAAATTGGCCAATGGCCTTTCATGCAACCAAAAGAATTCTTTTAAAAATGAAACTAATAAAAAAATGTATGATTATACATATCTGTGTGGCGTGTGAAGTGAAGGGAATCAGAAAAATCAGAAATGAGTTAGAGAGAAAGAGAGTAGAGAGAGAGAAACCTAGAGAGAGAAAGTGAGGGAGGAAGAAGAAGGAAGAGGAAGAAGAAGGAAGGGCTGTGTGCATGGCTGCCTGACTTAAAGGAGAGCATGATCCAAACGAGAAAACGAAGAAGGGGCAATCCACTGTAGGGTAAAACTCCAACTCACCTTTCTTTTTCTCTCTCTAGAAATTCCTCATGCGTACAACTGTTTTGGGTTTTCTTTTGGCATGCATGGCCTTAAGACAGTGCCTCATGTGAGGGAGGGTAACAAGAAGCCAAGTTAGGATAGTCAAACAGCCCAAAAATGATGACCCAAACCCTAACCGCCATGGGCAGACCTCAAAATTTACAGGTCTGAAACGACCTTCATGAAACATGTTTTTGACCTTTAAAACCTTAAAAGGATCTTGTGAGCATTCAAAAATGCCCAGACTGCGACCCAGAAACACTAAGGAAAGCCTAAAAATTGAAGTTGCAGGTCACGGGTCCTCGACCCAATTCCGTTTATAGAGCTTCAAACCTTGTTTTTGGAATGGGGATTGAAACTCCATGTCCTGACGGTCGTGTTGAGCCAAACCCCACCAGAAATGGTGATGAAATGAGGGTTTACTAAGGAGTTGCAGGTACGGTGCTGGAGAAGAGAAACCGAGACGTGAGCTTGCTTTAAGGCATGAAATCAATGCCAAAATGTTGATAGGACACCCAGTAATGTATACCACCTAAAAACAAAGCGATTCAGTGACCGAAACCTCACAAAATTGAAGAAAAATAAAATCGGGAATTAGGGCTACAGTGCGGGGGTGTTGGGGAAAAAGATGAACAGTGCGTGGGTCGGATCTAGGTTCGGGTCGGGACCCGACCCGTCGTATGAATGGGTTTAAGTGAAACTACGTTGTTTGATTAAGAAAATTTTAAATTTTAAAATTTAGGGCTGACGTCATCATGACGTCAGCATTACACATTGAACCGGCCGAACCGGTTGGTTCAGTGGAATAGTAAATCGGTTCACTTATAAATAAAATAAATCCTTTGGTTTATTTTAAAGAATTGCAATTGAACCGCCACTGTTTAGGAAAATTTTACTAAGGCTCAAAATCTTAAAGAATTATTTCAAATAAGCCCCTGGAAAAACAAATAATTAATAAAATAATTTATTTAATTATTTTATTGATTGGATAAAATTATTATTTTACCCTTGGATACTAAATGAGTCAAACGAGATCCAAATAAAATAAATGAATAGTGTATTTTTACTATTTCGGGCATTCTGGACTCAATGGTGGAGTCCGATTTGAGAAATTAAGTCCCGAAAAATACAGATACATAAATGTTAAATGACTATGCCCTTAATACAATACGAAGCCAAATGAAGTCCAAATTGGACGAAATTAATACCAATAGAAGCCCAAATAATTGTGAACTTGTATATATGACTAAATAATGATTCGGGGTCAGAATGTCATAAAATATAAGTGACCAAAATACCCCTGAGTACGAGAAATACAAGTAAAGGCCAAAAATTTACTGTCATAAGCATAATTATGAAAATTTAGAAGCTAAATAAGACTCCAGAACAGTCAACGTACAAAATGAGAAATGACCGATGTGTCCCTATGACCAAAAGCATATACCAAATGAAGTCCAAAAGACTTAAAAATTTACGTATAAGATATGTGGAATATTCTGAGGACCATGATAGGTCCGGGGCAAGAAAAATAAATTACCATTTTGCCCTTGCATATGCCTGAAGCCAAATAAAAAGTCGAGAAGGTCTAAATTGACTTTCTTCGACGTTCCGAACTCAATGGTGAGGTCCATAATACCGAAATAATTATTATAAAAATAATCACATGGAAGATAAAATTTATTAATAGGCCAATAAGACCAATTCTAAGAGATTAGGATACGTCGGGCCTATAACCAAATGAAAAAGCATCAATAGGTAATAATTTAAGTAAATGTGAAGTTGATGAATTCTTTATAAATTCTCTTAGGAGCTACAAAGGGAAGGGAAAGGCCCACCAGTAGTACAAACTCGGGGGAGCAAGGTGAGTAATCTTGTACTTTGAAGTGGAGGTTTTTAATCTCCATGGATTCTGAAGAAGTTTAAGTTCAAATGTTCTGAAGTGTTTTTATATCTGCTATATTTCAAATTCTAAACTCTTGTATTTATATGCTTTATATTTCAATGTTCTATTGTCTAATTATAAATTCTAACATGGCATGCAAAGTTCACTTCTTGATATAGCTAACAGTCGATACGTTTATTTTCTGCATGACCACGGAAATGTCAATTTTATTAACTGCGTCTTGAATTAAATGTTTTCGTCTATGCTTTAATAAATTCCTGTACATCGTGATTTAAATCCCCGAAGCTCATGTGTTAAATGTTTCAAGTATTGTCCTCCAAGTATTTAAAAACTTTGTTAAATTATCCATGTTTTAAATACACATGGAAATTCATTTTTTTATTGAAGCCATGTTTTTTTTATTTTCATGAAAAACATCTATTTGAAAATTCATGTTTCAACCGCTCATGAAAAGCTTATATTTGAAGAAATCATGTTTTCAATACTCATGAAAAGCATTTAATTGAAGAAGCCATATTTCGATGCTCTTTGAAAAGCATCCAATGAAGAAGTTATGTTTTTAAATGCTCATAAAAAGCATTTTGTGAAGAAGTTATGTTTTTACAAGATAATTGTGCATAAGCACCAAGTAATGATATTGAGATTCCTTTGGAACTTAATTGACATAAAGAATGCCCGGTAGCAGGATCTGATCCCCCAGGCATGAGATATCTCCACGAGAAGTAAGACTTGGAATTTAGTTCGAAACAGATTTTCACCTAATCAAAGTGAAAAGATGACAATGTTTTCAGAAATGGTGACAGGATTTTAAACCCCCATTTATCTGAATTGGGTTTTTATATAACCCCATGTTTTTTTTTTTTTTTTAAAAGAAGAAGTTTGATGCTCCTAATTTCATAGAAAGGATTTCAAATTATTTCCTTGGTCTTCAAATGACCACTCCGCACATGTTTATAAATTCTAGTTGCATATTTAATGCTTTATTGAATGCTTTAAAAATGCATCATGCTATGTGATTTGAAGAATTCTTGTATTCCGCGATCATTGAAATACGTGCTTAGCTTGAATGCCTTGTATGATTCACGCTATCTTTTTAAAGAACTCTGTCTTCTGTATTTGAAGTATATGAACAACTGGTAGTGTATGTTATGTGAACCCTTTCTTATAACTAACCCACTACCAATTGAAACTCATGACAAAGTACTGGAATTACTCACTGGGCTTTTTGAAGCTCACCCCATTCCCCAACATTTTTCAGGTGATGACGATGGATGGAGCCTTGCCTAATTTGGAAAGTGGTGATTGGCAGCTCTATTAGGGTCTGAATATATTTTTGGAAGTATTAGGACCTATAGTTGGTCAAATTTTGTTGTCGTAATTTTGGGACAATTATGTATTTAAGCCCCGAGGGGCAAACAGATATGTGTTATGTAAAACTTTAAACTTTTAGTATGCTCTGAATGTATGTTAATTAATTACCACTCCAAAGAAGAAGAAGAAGCGACGATACTAGGTGGATATGCGGATGTAAAAGAAAAAGTTTTTCACGCTTCCGCAACCACAGGCCGCACCGCCGTCTGGTGCTGTTGCTCACGTGAAGCCTTGCCCTAAGGCCTTCGAGCCGAGGGGCGGCGGTCGCAATTCAGGATCCACATGGGGTGGATTTCGGGACGTGACAAGACTGCTACAGGGGGAGAGTGATAGTGTGTACTCCTGAGGGAGATAGTTTTTATTTCACGGGGGATCGTGGAGATTTCCTAGTGCCACCCTTGTATGGCTCGAAGAGTTGGGGAGGTCATAGCTATTTATTGGCTAGTTTGATAGCAAATGGGAGTGGGACAACAGAGAGTGTATTACCGCTAATAATGGATGAGTTTCCAGATGTCTTTCTGGATAACTTGACTAGTTTACCACTGAGACGAGAGATAGAGTTTATGATAGAGTTTATCCTAAGCACTATGCCTATTCTCATTCCACCTTACCATATAGCTCCAACTGAGTTGAGGGAGCTGAAGGGGCAGTTGACTGATTTGGAGGGTAAGGGTTTTATTCATCCTAGTACTTCACCCTAGGGGTGCTTCAGCATTATTTACGAAGAAGAAGGATGGGACATTACGTTTGTGCATAGATTATAAAAGACTGAATCGGGTTACTATCAAGAATAAGTACCCGTTACCGAGGATAGATGACTTGTTTGATCAACTTAGGGGTTTGAGATGTTTCTCGAAGATCGATCTTCGATCGGGGGATCATCAGTTGAGAGTACGAGAGGAGAACGTGGTGAAGATAGCTTTTTGCACTTGTTATGGCCATTATGAGTTTATAGTTATGCCATTCGGTGTGACTGAATGCCCCGACGACATTCATGGACTTGATGCATCACATCTTTAGTCCTTATTTAAATAAGTTTCTCGTGGTCTTTGTTGATGACATTTTGATCTACTCACCTTTAGAGGAGGAGCATACTTTCCACTTACAAACTGTATTATAGATTTTGAGGGAGCATCGTTTGTTTGCTAAGTTCTCAAACTGTGAGTTTTGGCTTCACGAGGTACAGTTTCTAGGCCATGTTGTATAAGGTAGTGGGGTATCCGTGGATCCTTCTAAGATTGATTATTATGAGTTGGGAGAGGCCAAAGAATGTGTTTGAGATCCAGAGTTTCTTAAGATTGGTCGGATACTACCGTCGATTTGTAGATGGATTTTCTTATCTTGCCACGTTGATGACTCGTCTGACGCGCAAGGGTATTTGATTCGAGTGGAGTGATGACTGTGAGCAGTCATTTCAGGAGCTAAAGAGGAGACTGACTTCAGCACCTGTTCTGATCATACCTGAGGGACGTATTGGTTATACAGTCTATTGCGATGCGTCGCGAGAGGGACTAGGTTGTGTTTTGATGCAGGAGGGTAGGGTGGTAGCTTATGGTTCTCGTCAGTTGAAGAATCATGAGCATAACTATCCTACACATAATTTGGAGTTAGCTGTTGTCATCTTTGCACTTAAGAGTTGGCGACACTACTTATACAGGGAGAGGTTCGAGGTGTTCTTAGTTCACAAGAGCCTCAAACACATTTTTACACAGAAGGACTTGAACCTTCAGCGGAGGAGATGGATGGAGTATATGAAGGACTATGACTTTGATCTTCAGTACCATCTTGGGAAGGCCAATGTCATAGCAGATGCATTTAGTAGGAGACCGAGGAGTACTGTTGCTAGCATTGCTATTAGGGTGTGGGAGATGATGGGAGATCTTAGTGAGTTTGACTTGGACTTTGTCGAGTTTGAGGGACACGCCACACTATTTAGTTTATGTGCACAGCCTGCGCTGTTGAGCAGGGTTATTGAGGCACAGTTGCAGGACATAGAGGCAGAGCAATTCGAGCACGAGTTGCTAGTACCGAGGGCTTTGAGGGTTGGACAGTTCATTCTGTCCATAGCCTAAGGTATATAGGTAGAGTCTTTGTTCCAGGGCCTCTTAAGGCTGATGTTCTTTAAGATTTCCATCATTCACGTCTAGCAGTGCACCTTGGGGGCACTAAGATGTACCATGATTTATACTGCCAATATTGGTGGATGGGGATGAAGTGAGATGTTGTACAGTTTGTGTTAAGATGTCTTATGTGCTAGTAGGTTAAGGCTGAGCACCAGAGACCTGGGGGTTTATTACAGCCATTGCCAGTGGTCGAGTGGAAGTGGGAGTTTATTACTATGGATTTTGTGATAGGTCTTCCGAGGTCACCTAGAGGTTATGATGCAATTTGGGTTACTGTTGATAGGTTGACGAAGTCTGCACATTTCCTATCAATTACAGCAACTGATTCAGTGGATGTTCTCAGTAGGTTGTATATCCGAGAGATAGTACAACTACATGGGATTCCTGTTTCCATTGTTTACCGAGATCCACGTTTCACTACACAATTTTGGTAGAGTCTTTAGACAGCCTTGGGGACTCAGCTACTGTTTAGTACTGCTTTCCATCCTCAGACTGATGATCAGTCAGAGCCTACTATCTAAATAGTTGAGGATATGCATAAGACGTGTGTTATGGATTTCAAGGGTAGTTGGGAGGATCATCTTGCTCTAGTAGAGTTTACCTACAACAACAGTTACCAGTCTAGTATCGAGATGGCACCTTTTGAGGTGTTGTATGGTAGGCCATGTCGTTTACCAGTATGTTGGACCGAGGTAGGGAAGACGATTGCATTGGGGCCTGACATAGTCCGTGAGACCACGGAGAAGATACAAATGATTTGACATCGTATGTTGATAGCACAGAGCAGCCAAAATATTTATGCGGATAAGAGGCGAAGACCTTTGTCATTTGATGTTGGGGGACATGTATTCCTCAAAGTAGTCCCACGATGGGGATTGAGGAGATTTAGGCGTAGTGGGAAACTATCGCCACGGTTTATAGGGCCATTTGAGATCCTTGAGAGGGTTGGTGAAGTGGCCTATCGGTTGGCGTTACCGCCATAGTTATCTGGGGTTCATGATGTCTTCCATGTATCGATGTTGAGAAAGTATGAGCTTAACCCTTCACATGTGCTCAATTGGGTAGATCTTCAAGTGGAGGGTGATGTTCCTTATAATGAGAGGCCTGTAAAAATATTGGACTTGAGGGACTAGGTTTTGCAGGGAAAGACTATCCCCTTGGTCAAGGTTCTTTGGAGCCATCACAGGGTTGAGGAGGCCACTTGAGAGAGCGAGGCTGAAGTCCGCGCTAGGTATCCAGAGTTGTTCGTTCATAAAGGTACATTTTTAAATTTTGGGATAAAATTTTTCTAAGGGGGGAAGAATGTAAAGATATAAAAAATTAGGATAAATTTTTCGTTTTTGCCGGTAGGACACTATTCATGCACCATTTGTTGGTAAGGTACTATACACGCAACATTTAGGCATAAGTCATGTTTAAAAGCATAATTTGAATATTTCATAGAAGGGAAACATGCTTAGAATGTTAAAATACACATCTTGTGAGAATTTGAGCCTAATCGAAGATAGTTTGAAAAATAGACTGAAAAGGGCATCCCAAGAGGACCCGGCCGCACACGCCCACAAGAGAAAATAATTTTTTTGAAAAGATATCATTTAAAATAATTTTAAAAACTTTAGTTAAAGCAAAATATTGAATTGAGGCATTCCCGGGATGGGTTGTAGTGTAACGGGGTCCCGTGGCTCATTAAGGGGAAAATGAGCTTTTCACCCCTTGACCCCTTTAGTATAAATAACACTCTTGGGACATAAAATCTTCAGAAAATGCAAGAGAAGTTACAGCAACTCAGGCATGGAGAGAAAGCATGAAGAAAACCTAAGTTTTCCAACTTTCTACCTTCCAAAATTCATCTCTAGCCTTGAAATTTCACAAGGCTTCCTTTTAGAAAGTTGTTCCCCACCACAAGGGCTACAATCCTACTAATTGGTTCGGCTGTGAAGTGAGCACAACTCCCTAGGGTTGAGAAAAACCCTTCTAGGTAAGATATTTTGCTAAGTAAAGAATAAAGTTAAGTTTATGAGTGTTTTTATAAGTTGATTGTGTGACTTACATGCTTACTTCTTGTTAGAAAAACCACCTAGCATATAGTTACTTTGAAAACCTAGGGTTAGTACCTTGTGTACTTATGTATTCTTTGGGAATTTGGTGAAGTGATGAACATTTAACATGAATATATGTATAATTTATTGCATTCTAGCTTATGTTCATGTAGACAAAGTCTTGTAGTTTGAAAGTTATGATTTGCTCAATGTATTGATGCTTTGTGTACTTGTGTAATCTTTAAAAATTTGGTGAAGTGCGAATATGTAACATGATTATATGCATAATTGATTGGATTATATGCTATGTTCATGTAGACAAAGTTTTATGGTTTAAAAGTTATAGTTTGCTTTATGTATGATGCATTATTTAAGGCACACTCCATGAGTTTGATAAATGCTTCATTGAAATTGCATAGAAAAATCAAGGCATCTTGGCATACTTGAATATTTGGAAACATAACGTGTGTTGAGCACTTTGGTGCTATGCATTATGAGGGTGTAGATCCTGTGGTGAAAAACCCAAAATTGGCCATGGTACTCGCGTTCCAACGGGGACGGACCGTGAAGCGAGACATACGATTGGTACTTGCATTCCAACAGGAAAGGACCATAAAGCGAGACATGGGTGTGGCATAGAGTTGCATGTGTGTGTCATGCATATTTCCATTGCATTGCATTGATGAATTAGAAGGAATATAGCTTATAAATGTTCACTTTGCACATGACACGCCTTACCTTTGTTCTTTATATTAGCATTATGTCATATAAGCCATCGTGCTTACCCTATATGGGATTACATATTACAGATGAGACTCCTGGCATATGGGACTTGATGAAGTCTTGAAGCATGGAAGGGGAAATGGACCTTGAAGAACATTTGGCCCTTGGGGCTTATTCTTGTTTGTATGAGAGCATAAGCCCTAGGACATATGTATTAAATTGTAAAATTTTGTATAGCATTGAAACAATGGGCAAGGCCTTAAGTTTGTAGAGAGCATGTAGCTTATGACACTTAAGCTTCAAGTATATACATATATATATATATATATATGGTGGATGTATGTTTTAAATTATGTATGAATGGCTTTGTTGTTTAAATTATGTATGAATGGTTTAGTTGAGTAAAAGGATGTAGTTTGGTAGTTAGTTTAAGAGTGGAGACTAATGCTTGGTGTTTCAGTTCAAAAGATAGTGAAATTTAGAGTTTAAAAAACTCTACCACATTTTCATTTCAACCCTTAACAAAATCTTCATATTTAAATAGATGCAACGTATTGAAGTAAACAAGGATTTTGGGCAATATTCCCTGAAAGTTTGTCTAGAGTCACATGAAAGAAAAACATTAAACCCCAAGACAACACACCATAAATAGAAAGAGTGCCAAAAAGTGGGGGTTAAAAACCTTGAGGAAGTAGGTTAAAAATTGGAAAAGTTAGCTTGCAGCACTTCGAAAAAAAATTCAGAAAAGGAAGAAAATAGGTTGTAGAAATTACACTGTAGCTACCGGAACAGTAACCTAGCAGCCAGCCAGCCTGCGCGCCTGCGAGCCTGTTCCGCCTGCCTGTGTGCCTTCTTCCTTGCCCGCGTGCACCTACTGCTTAGGGCATGTCATGGGCATGCCATGACTTACCCTCCAAGACCATTTCAAGGCCTTTCATTTCCATGTTTGACACCACCTTTTGGAACCTCGTTTAGGCCACTTTTGGCCAATCCCTAGGCCATGTTTGGCCACCCTTTTAGGCCATGTTTGGACACTCTTTTGGGCCATGTTTGGCCACCTTTATGGGCCATGTTTGGCCACCTTTTGAGACCATGTTTGATCACTGCTTAGGAAAATATTTGACCTTTACTTTGGCCATATTGGGCCACCAACCTTGACCATACTTTGTCATCATTTTAGGCAATGCTAAGCAACCATTTGGACTATACTTGGTCACCTCTTTGAAGTTGGGTTATGAAAGCACCTAGGGTATGTTTAGCCTACACTCTAAGCCATTATAAGATATGATCTTAGAGATTAACAGGTAAAATCCAATTAAAAACAAATATATTATTTTAATTCTTTTATTTTATCATTCTCATTCACATCTTGGGTTTATGAAAATTCAGGGCGTGACAAGTAAAACTAGGGTCTGGTTCGAAACAGATCCTTTTGTTAAAAAGTGAAAACATGACACATTTAGAAATGGTAGTAGGTTTATCCCCCATTTTCTAAATGTGATTAAATATGTTGTTTTCATGAACAAAAGTTTCATGTTTTCATAAGAAATGGTAGCAGGTTTTCGAACCCCCATTTACAAGAAGAAGTGTTTTAAAAGAACGGACCAAGTTTTTAAAATAACAAAGGGTCATATACAAGAAAAATGAGTTTATGCATCCTGTTTACAAGTAAATGTTTTAAAATTTTATGGCCACCAAATCGTCATCTTGTACGTGTTACGAGTTTCTATTGCATAATTAATGCCCCGCTCGAATGCTTTTAAATTCTTCGCGTTACGTGTTCATTTTGAAGTTCCTTGTACTTGCATACGTGAAATATCTGTTTTACTTGAATGCTTTAAAATGGTTTGTGTTCCGTGTTTTGAAATTTACTATATCCTGTATTTGAAGAAGTATGTGCCTAGCTCGAACGTTTTGAATGCTTTATACTATCTGTTTTTAAAAATCATACATTTTATTTCTAAGGTATACGAGCAATTGGTAATGATTGTTTTATAAACTCCCTTGTAACTAACCCACTACCAGTTGAAAACCCATGACAAGGTACTGGAATTACTCACTGGGCTTGTTGAAGCTCACCCTATTACCCAAACATTTTTTAGGTGATGATGATGGATGAGAGCCTTGCCCAATTTAAGGATTGGTGATTTGGTAGCTCCATGTGATCAGGGGATTTTTGGAAGTATTAGGACCTATAGTTGGTCGCATTTTATTGTAGTAATTTTGGACAATTATGTACTTAAGCCCCGAGGGGAAAACGAATATGTAATATATATAACTTTAAATTTTCAGCATGCTTTGGATATATGATATTTGTTTACCGCTTCAAAGAAGAAGAAGCGACGGTACCGGGCCGGTGTGTGAAAAGAAAAAGAGATTTTCCTGCTTTCACAAATTGCCAATCCTGGCCCTATCGCCCAACCGTTTGGCGCCGCCGCTTCCCGAGTCCACCCAATGGCCCATGGGCCGAGGGGCGGGCAATCGTGAATCCCGTAATCCACACGGGGTGGGTTTCGGGGTCATGACAAGAGTGTGATGTGGGTAAGTCTTACCAAGAGTTGGAGCGCCACATGGGTAAACCTCGTGTGACACAAGAATCGAGTTAGAGTGTCATGTGGGTAAATCTCATCACCAGAGTCAGAGCGCCACATGGGTAGGCCTCAGATAGACACTAAAATTGAATTACTCATTGAGTCAAAGCGTTATGTGGGTAGGTCTCATTACAAGAGTTAGAGCACCACATGGGTAGGTTTCACACAGTCACATGATCAGATCACAAAATTGTTCACACAAATCATTTTTCTCATTGAAGGGGTGCCATGGTTTACAGACACTTTTACTAAAGAACTTATATAATATCCTGACCATGGGATATGGCACGTAAACCAAGGCAGACCCCGTCGAGTAGTGTAATACTAGTTGTTACCCGAGCTGTTAAAACTCTCTATCATGATATTATATGGACTGAACGATTTTGGAATGTGAATGGTTTATTTTGTACAGACAGTGCCGGGCAACTGTTTGAGCAACCCAAGATTGAGCCTCATAATACGTGCATGCACAGTAGTCTCATGTATGTGTACGTATGCATGTATGCGTTGACCCTTCAAAATAAGTGTATGTGTGTGTGCTTATAATATCATATATATGTATATATAAATATATATTGGTATGTATAGGATACGTATATATATATATGTATACATATACAGTGTTGTATCATGTATATGTATATATATTTTGGAATAAAATACAAAAGAAAAGGTAAAGGGAAGGGGGGCTACATGTGCAGTGTGCATGTGTGGCTGTATGTGTGTGTGTCAAATGTGTGTTAGGGAAGGCAGTAAGGCTGCCGACATAAGGGTGCAAGTGGGTTGATTTATATATGCATATATAATGCATGTTTGGTGTGTGAAGGATGAAGATAAAATGGACGGTGGTAAAGCAGTCAAGAATGACAGCAAGGAAGGAGGAAGAAAGAGAAAAATTGTAGGTGCAACACTAGGGATTTTGCCTATAAATACAGAAGATGGTTTTGAGAGGCATCGGGAAACAAGAAAGAAATTGAGGAGCTGAGACTGAAAGGAGGATTTTTCCAAGGGTTCAGAAGCAGGAACTAGGAGGATTCTAAAGGGCCTACTACAAACAGAACTAAGGAAATCAGGTGAGTGGTTAAGCTTCGATTTTTTTAGGATTCAAAACATGAAGCTAAGTTTTATGTCTAGGGTCTGAATAAGCATGGAAAATGGGTTAAATAGGAAAAATAACCAAGAGAAATGATACAAAGATAAAAGAGAAAAATGTCTTTACAGGGTTGAGGGATAATCGGGTCTTGGGAAAGTATTTGCATGAAACTCTCTTTTAAGTATGTAGAACTATTTATATCATGTCTAGAATAAGTGTAGGGCTAATTTAGGGTGAAACCAGTGATTTAGAAGTCACGAAAATAGAAATAAAGACTTGATCGAAATCTCAGTTTCGCCAAAATGACCCACTGTAAACCCATATTTGAAGCGATCCAGAGGCCTACTCCAACAATGGAGGATGGATATGGACTCCTTGGGAAAAAAATAGACCGAATCCCATTGAGCTTGGTTGAAAAATAGATCAGAAAACACCACCGGCGCCAAAAGGGACTGCCTGAGACTGAACGGGGACGATGATGAATAGTGACATCTAAACGATGTCATGTTGAGGGGATTTCCACCGAAGCTACGCCATTTTAATAGGTTCTGTTTTAAATGTATATGTGAAATGGGATTGTTTGGCTTTAGGTTTTTTAAGTTTGAAATTAGGGGATAAGGGGGAATGGGGATATCCTGTGCTTGGTTAAGGGTAACCGTTGTTTGGCTTAGGAATATTTAGAAAAAAATACGTGCAGGGGCTGCTCCCCCCTTCGAATTAAACCATGGACCTAGGGTGAATGAGGGATATGTCACATCCCGAACCCCACCCTACGCGGGTGTCGAGGACGTGATGCCAGTCAGCCGCCACGCGACCAACCGAAGGCAATTTCTGAACTTTCCAGTGAATTGCACTCCGACTGTAGGGTCAGATGCAGCGGAATTTAAAACTTTTTTTTTTTTTTTTTTTGTCAGGGGAATGCAACTCATGTATTCACTGTAAGGTTATGTACCACAGAGCCAGTCTAAAATCCAACAGCTAATAATTCTAACCTCAGAGCATATCTATAATCCGACATATAACAACAGAGCAGAACTATAATCTCTAGAGTACCGTTTAAATCCATGAGCCATGTCTATATCTAGTACATATCAGTCAAGTCAGTCGTATTACATCACTCACCTGATTAAACAGATTCAATCCTCAGTAATCCAGTCTCCACAGATCAGTGCCATCAGATCCAACAGATATCATTCCTGAAAAATGTTAGGGAATGGGGTGAGCTTCGAAAAGCCCAATGAGTAACACAGGTTCCCTGTCAAGGGTTTCAAAACCATTTCTTGTTTACAAAGCACAAGGGTAGTTCAGTTGTTTCTGAAATAGCAGTTTTATAAATCTACTTTAAATGCAGTTTCAGTAGAATAAAACAGGACTGAACTAAACGGAACAACAAATCAGAACAGACGGAACAGTGCATGATGCCAATATCAATGAGAGTATAGGCAATTAATTCAAATATCAGAACAGATCAGTACTGGGCGGAACATAACAGGGCATAACAATAATATATCAGTTAGGCGCGTAATCAAGCCTACTTATGCCAGACCGCTCATAATCAGAATGGTACCCAGAGTCAGACACATCATAGCAGAACAAAATCGGATAGACCATAAAACGGAACAAGACAGACCGAACAAAATAATAGTAGGACGGGACAAAATCATGCCGCGTACAATACAGTATAAAAGTTTGCATTTAAAAACATGCATTCAGACAGTTTAACTTTTAAAACCGTACAGTGCATCAAATACAGTATCTATGCAGTAACTTATAAACCAAGTCAAGAATTCGGACAGATCATAACGGAACTGGACCATATATCAATCAAGACAGACAGATGATTAACGGACGGTACATAACGGGATCAGACGGAACAAAACACTAGTTCAAGTCACAGGCATAATCAAGGACAGAGGCATAACAGGACGGATCATAACGGAACAAAGCAGAGCAATACATCAATCAGAACAAGACATATCGAAACTGAACATAACGGATCAAAACGGTACAATATCAATCAGGTCAAGTCATATTGGAACTGAACATGACGGGACAAATCGAAACAATATCAATCAGGACAAGTCATATCAGAACTGAACATGACGGAACAAAACGAAACAATATCAATCAGGACAAGTCATATCGGAACTAAACATGACAGAACAAATCGAAACAATATCAATCAGGACAAGTCATATCGGAACTAAACATGACGGAACAAAACGAAACAATATCAATCAGGACAAGTCATATCGGATCTGAACATGACGGAACAAAACGAAACAATATCAATCAGGACAAGTCATATCGGAACTGAACATGACGGAACAAAATGAAACAATATCAATCAGGACAAGTCATATCGGAACTGAACATGACGGGACAAAATGAACCAATATCAATCAGGACGAGTCATATCGGAACTGAACATGACGGAACAAAACGAAACAATATCAATCAGGACGAGTCATATCGGAACTGAACATGACGGAACAAAATGAAACAATACATCAATCAGAACAAGTCATATCGGAACTGAATATGACGGAACAAAACGAAACAATATCAATCAGGACGAGTCATATCGGAACTGAACATGACGGAACAAAATGAAACAATACATCAATCAGATCAAGACATATCGGAACTGAACATGTCGGAACAAAACGGAACAATACATCTATCAGAACAAGACATATCGGAATTGAACAGGACGGAACAAACTGGTACAATATCAATCAGGACAAGGCATATGCTACTTTAAATATATGCTTTTTTTTTTTAAACAGTATAACGTTCAAAACAGTACAGTGCTTCAAAATACAGTATCTAGACAGAACTTATACACCAATTCAGGAGTCAGGTTTACTCACAAGACGCAACAGTACAGAATAAAACCAGGACAGACCATACAACAGAACAAGACAGACCCGAATTGAACAGGAGAGCAGGACAGTACAAAATCATGTTACGTGTAATGCAGTATAAAAAGTATGCATTCAGACAGTACAGTATACAAAACAGTACAGTAAATCAAAATACAGTAACTAGACGGTGTACTTATACACCAAGTCAGAAGTTCCAGGTTACTCACAAACTGTTACGGTTATCTCCTTGCGCAAACAATCCGATAACCTCTAGATACGTCAGGCATCTCCATGTATATCCTGAATAATAATCATCAATCATATACAGATCAGAACTCATCCATTCAGGTCTCATTTGTCACCTTAGGTATCTATCGGTTTACCTAAGATAGCCTAGTAGCCTATCGCCCTTTCATCGGGCTTCATCCGGGGCTATTTCATTCTTTAATTAGGCTTAGCAGTCATCAGGATTATGATTTAAGTCATTTGGACTTCAATCGTTATCAGTCAGTTACTTCTTCAGCCTTAGGGGCAAAAGGGTCATTTTATCATTCTTGCCCCGGACCCTATCAAGGCCCTCAGAATAGTCTACATATCTTATGTATTAAGTTCTAAGTCTTTTAGGCTTAAATCAGTATCAGTTAGGTGCTTATTTAGCCTTAGGGGCAAAAATGGTAATTTTGTCATTCTCGCCCCAGACCCTGTCGTGGTCTTCAGAATTGTCTTTATATCTTAAATATAAAGTTCTAGGTCCTTTGGACTCCAATCAGTATCAGTCAGGTTCTTATTTTAACCTTAGGGGCAAAATGGTAACTTTGCCATTCTTATCCCGGACCCAGTCGTGGTTCTCAGAATATCCCATATATCGTATACATGAAGTTCTAACTCTTTTGGACTTCGTTTGGTATCTGTTTTTGGGTCATCGGGACACATTAATTCGTTTATCATTTTACGCGTTAACTGTTCCGGAGTCTTATTTAGCCCTTCAGTGTTCATAATTATCCTTATGATAATTTATCAGATCAGTTTGACCTTTATTCCACCTCTACTTTGCACTTCATGTGCTCAGGGGTATTTTGGTCATTTTACGTTTCGTAAGATTCTGACCCCGGTTCGTCATTTATTCGGGTATACAGTTTCACCAGTGTTCGGGTTTCTATCGGTATCAGTTTCGTCCCAATCGGGCTTCATTTGGGCTTCGTACAGTATCAGGGGTAATTTGGTAATTTCACGTGTCATATTTTTCGGCACGTCAGTTCATAAAATGGACCTCACCGTTGGGTCCAGAGTGTCCGACATAATTAATTTGGACTATCTTTTATGTTTAATCTGCCCTGGGTATCACTAGGGGCAGTTCAGTCATTTACACTTTATGTGTCTGTATTTTTCGGGACTCCAGTTCGTTAAACGGACCTCACCGTTGAGTTCAGAACGCCCGACATAGTCAGAATAGACTGTCTTTTATTTTTATTTGGGTCTGGTGCCATCAGGGGCAGTACAGTAATTTATCACTTACAAGTCTGTATTTTTCGGTACTGTATTTCCAAAATCGGACTGTACCATTGAGTCCGGAATGTTTGAAATAGTGAAAATACACTATTTATTTGCTTTATTTGGACTCCGTTTGACATAATTAATGGCCAGGGGTAAAATCGTAATTTTACCTATTTAATAAAATAATAAAATAATTATTTTATTATTTAATTTCTTTAGCAGGGGCTTAAATGTATATTTTTTTTTCAAAATCTGGGCCACTGTGCAATATTCAGAACTGTTGGGGCAGATCCGTAATTTTCAGAAAGTTTCAGGGTCAAAATATAATTTCATTAAATTAGGGTTCAAACCCCTTGGGTTTTAGGTTCAAAATTTGAACCGGTCCAGAACTCCAGTGAACCAACCGGTTCACTAACCCTCAGTGAACCGGAATTAAATATTCCTGTTATCCCCTAATTGGCCCTTAATTCATGGATAGCTTATTCCAATTTCCCCTATTTTAATTTTTAAAACCCGTAACCAAACAGGATGAAATCAGATTTTAAATTAAACACCCCAACACCAAAACGGCGACGTGCCACTTATCCGGTTTGCAACGGGTCGGGTCCCGACCCGAGTCCGATCCAGACCCACCCGAGACCAAAATGGTCTCTGTCTTCTCCGGTGACCTACAGGGGTCTTCTCCGGCGCTGGTGGGAAAATCCCGGTGACTTCGTGGGTTCGGTCCAACGGGGTTTGAAAGGGATTTCCGTGATCTTTCCATCCCCGGTGTCGGTTTTCCGTCCTAGGTTAGGTTTTGGCCGTCGAACAGTGGGTTACAGGTCGCGGCTCTAGTGGTGGCCGGTTTTCCGGCGACGTTTCCATTTCATTTTCGTGCGTTTTTGGGTTGTTTTAACCCCTGTTTTCGACCACAGGGACCTTTTGGAACTCTTAGGAACAGTTTGGTGTGCTAAAATCCTACAAAACCAATCGATTGGAGGATTATCGTTTTGGGTCAGCTGCACCTGCAACTGCCCATATCTAGCTCATTTTTGGACCATTTTGGTCCGTTCAAGTTGTGTTAAGTTCCATTTTCCATGCTTGTCATGCCTATACGCATCAGACCGAGCTTAGTGTAGATTTAAAAAAAAAAAACAGAAGTTTCCATCTCTCGGTCTATCATGGTTCAGTGCCCAAAATGGGTTCAAACTTAGTCTATTTTCTCCCATTTTCTTCCCCCTAATACCTCAGTTACATGCATGTTGTCTATACGGCTCAGATCTCCAAAACAGTAAAAAAAATTACAAATGAAAATCAGAGCAGTTTGGTGTTTACCTCTGGTTCAGGCCTACTGTTCCCACACGGCTAGGTCCTAACACCTTGGTGGCGCCTCATTCAGTCACACGGTGCTGCTCAGTTCCTCAGTCCCCTTTGGTGCATCTCCATGGATGTACACACACATGCACACACCATGCTTGATCTCACACATGCAAGACCTCACAAGGATTTTTCTCTCTCTAAGAGTCAGTACACAAGGCCTCTACAGTTCTGATTTCTCTCCATGCATATATGGAGATTATCTAAAAATCATATTTTTGTCTTTGACATTTCATCTCCCCAAGTGCATGATGGATTTGCATGCAATTTGGTTGGAAGGATATGTAATCATGGGTACATAGGCATGATGATCTAGGGAGCATAGGGTGATGTATGCTGATGTGTTGCATGCTTGGTTATTGGCCAATTTGGGTGGCAGCTTGGGCCAATTTAGAGATATATACATTTTAGTTGTACAACTAAGCACAAAACATTGGCAGCCTACATGGTTAATTTTTTTGGATAAGAGTTCTTCCACTCAAAGGTCAAGGGTTCAATTCCCTTGGCCTCCCATTTGGCCATTTTTTCCATATTTTCGGTTAAGGCCACGTTTGGCTGCACAATAATTCAATTTTCAATGTTTGCTACATAACTTTCATTCCGTAGCTCCTTTTTCGATGCGGTTTCTTCCGAGAGCTTCATAATTCAGTTCGCTTCAGTGTCAGAGGTTCCATGTCATTTATTAATCATTCGAGATTTTCGGGGTTAACTAATTCGGGTTCCGTTAGTGTTAAAACGACATTATTTTACCGATTTAACCAGCAATTTGGGTTCGGGTATTATACCCTCTTTCTCGAGACATATTTAATTATTTCATTAGCCTATCATGACCGCCGGGATTATGATTAATTCCCTTTACTATTCTGTAAGCCGGTACTAATTAATAATTAGATAATTAATCATTAATTATACAGGGTTGGGGTGTTACAGGATACATGGACCACTGAGCCAGGGCTCCACGTGTGGTCATATGTCCACTAAATATATATATATATATATATATATATATTATATAATTAAATAAATAAATAATTAAATCAAATAAGGAAATTGATACGTAGTCCAAATTAAGTAAATGATTAGTGTTTTCTTTATGTAATGGGCATCCTAAGGCCAATGGAAAGGTCCATTTTATGAGACAAAGCCCCAAAAAATAAAGACCCGTAGAAATGCAAAATGTCCAAAATACCCCTAATGGTAATCGAACCCAAATGGATTTCTACGAAAGCCTAAACTGGCTTTCTTTGGCATTCCGGACCCAATGGTAGAGTCCAAATTAATGAAAGAGATACTTATAATAGCAAGGCATAAAATTTGATGAATAACATTAAAATTGAGACGTATTTACTGATGTATAGGGAACTTGAAAAGAAAGGGCAAAATCACAGGATACTGATATAGGAACGCATTTAGAGGTAAGTAAAACCTATTCTCTTCCATATGGTATTTCCAAGCCAAGTTTATTCCATTACTGCTGAACTTGTATTCTTGAACGTACCAGATATTATTTTGTAATATCCCGACCCGGGATATAGCATGTGCACCGGGCTGGACCGGGCTATAAAAGGTAATCCCGAATTATAAGCCGTGAAATGACATAAATAAAAGTGGATGCGTAATAGACTGTATTGTTTAATTACGATGCATAGGTACGAGAAGCAAACAATCACGGGTGTCCGGGTGCCGTTGCACCGGAAGCCGAGTTTATTGAAAAACGTGCAAGTGAATGTCGATGCATAAATTTTATTGTAAATCTAAATGATTATGAATATCGTATATATATATATACGGTTGGATGATATATATATATATATATAATATAATACAATATTATTTATATATGTATATATGTGTATACGGTTGCATATATATATATATAATAGGTATGTAAAGTGGGTCATGCATGATGAGGAGGTGGCAAAGCCACCGAGTGGGAAATCAGCAAAAGAGGGTTAGGGTGCAACGTGTGAGGAGGAGAGAGAGAGAGAAAGCTATGTGTGTGAGGTGTCTTGTGTGCATGTGTGTGCTGCCACCGTGGCTATAGGTGGCAAAAGCCACCGACTGAGGAAGCGGTTGAAAGAATTAAAGGGAAAGAGGATGGGAATAGAGAAATAAAACTGAATCGCAAGAAGTTAGAGAGAGAGAGAACCGATTGAAGCGGTTGAAGGAAATCAGCAACTAAAATAGGTAACCTATTTCATCTTCACTTCATTAGTTTTACTCCCTGTTATCATCCCTGTTATCATAGAATTCAGGACTGAATTGGTAGAATCCGAAATAGAAAAGAAAAACAAGAAAAAACCAAAACTGGGTTTCGGTTGAAATGGTGACTTAAAATAGGCGAACCCAAGTGGAAAACTGAACCATAGGATGGATAGGAAAAGTCTCTAGGGACCCAACGCACTTCGAATCAGCTTAAATGGTCAAGAAATGGCCATTCTGTGGCCAGTTATCCCCTCACCGGTGCAACGCCGGAAACTGGAAATGGGTGCGTGAAACCGGTGGTGTTGGAGGTTAAAACCGGTCCTAAAAGGTTCCTTACAATGTTAGATTTCATTTGGAACGAAAACAGTAAATTTTGGACGTGAAATCAGTGAGATCCGTAGGGAATTTCGTTATTCCGGCGACCGTGGCCGGAAAACCTACCGGAGAAGACGACCGGAATATCGGGGGCTTCTTCGGGTCAGGATGAGGTCGGGTCTGGGTCGGGTCGGGTTGAGATCCGACCGACCGCAATTCAGGTAGCAACACTGTGTCGTTTTGAATGTGAAATTAAAATTAATTTGGGCATGTTTGGTCACGGATATAAGGGATTGAAATTGGGTTGGGGTTGTCCAAACAGTGGTTAGGGTGAGAGAATTGGGATATCTCAATCCGGTTCTCTGAAGTTAATTGAACCGGTTGGTTCACAATGGAATGGAACCGGTTTAGGGTTTTGGGGTCTGAACCAACTGGTTCAGACCGCAGCTTATGGAATTTATGAACCGGCCCCAAATGTTTTGAATAATTCCACTAAGGCCCAACAGGAAAATGTCAAAGTTACAAAAATACCCCTGACTCAAAAGTGGGTCAAACGAGGTCCAAATAGGGCAAATGAATAGTCAATTTTTATTATCTCGCATGCTCTGAGTCCAATGGTGAGGTCCGTTTCACGAGACGGAGTCCCGAAAAGTTACGACTTGTAAAAATGACCAAAATACCCCTGCTTCATAGGTGAGTTAAATGGACTCCGATTGAATTAAATAACTAGTGAATTTTTATTATTCTGAACCTTCCGAATCCATTGGTAATGTCAAAATTATGAAAAGAGGTTCCGAGAACAACGGACATATTAAAAGTCTAAATAAGTATTAGAAATACTGATCATAGCAAGGCATAGAATCTGGTGAATAGAAATTATTCTGAAACAGTATTTACTGATATATAGGGAACTCAACGGGAAAAGGCAAACCTACAGGAGACTGAATTAGCAACGTATTAGAGGTAAGTAGATACCCTTTCTCTTCCATGTGGTGTTATCAAGCCAAGTTCATTCTTTTACTGCCGAAACTTGTACTCCTGAGCGTATCTGATGTTATTGTCTCCACAATGTGATATTGTTCTATCTGGTGGACATTGATTTATTGCTGTACCATTGTTATCATGTTGAACCGTACTTTCAAATGCCTATTGTTATGTTTCCATTGAACTGATGATATTCCATTTTATATACTCTTATGGAATCATTTATGATCATGAAATGTTTATGTATACTGGAGTTGTGCTCAGTCACAATATCCATCCGATGCTTTTAAATACACTGAAGACCTTCGGGTCGAGTCCGTGAACGGACATATGGCCATACACTGGAATGCACTGAAGGGGGTAAACCGGGCCCCCAAAGACCGAGGGCAAATCAAGCCCTGACACAGAACAAAAGCATCTCTTATATGATTGCTCAACTAAAATTGTTGAGTTACATTGTTCTTGTGATTATCTTGTATTGCGAGATATTCCTTATTGATTTATTGTGATCAATTATAATGGCAGTACTTTCTTGTTATTGTATTATCGTTGAGAATTCCAGAACATTGTTATGCCATTCCTACTGATTACACATTGTGAACCTACTGTTCATTTGCCACTGTTCACATGTTAAGTGTTTCATGTTGATGTTATGTCCTTTACTCCTAATTGTACATTGTGTACTATTGTTTATTGGCCTTTATGGCAACTGTTCCCATTGGCTATTATAGCATCTTATTGATGATGATTGGCTATCATATTCTTATTCTTGGATTCATATTCTTTTATGATCCTCGATACCAGTGTCGGAGATCTGTATTTACTTGCTGGGCTCTTGTAGCTCATTCCACCCTCCTCACCCCCATTTCAGGTACTGATGCCGCGAGACCCCGGTAGGAGTCTAAAGACATAGAAGGACATTTGAGGAAATGCATCAGTTTATGTTTTAGTTCTCCCATGTATTCACCACCCCCGGGTGCTGGTCATGTTTGGTTCTTATTTTATTTATGTAGAACCATATTATGTATTGTAAAGACTTTCACTAACATTGTGTATTGAAAAGACTTCCGCTGTTATTGTTTTGAGGTTTTAGTACTTTGCATATTAGTACTATGATACAGGAATGGAAAAAGTAGGGACGGCCTTCGGGTCGGCCCCGCGACACGAGATCCGCATAGGGTGGATTTCGGGTCGTGACAGCTTGGTATCAGAGCTATAGGTTCGATTGTGAGTCATGGGAGATAGGACTAGAAATAGAATGAATAGTTATAACTGACCTTCCTTATATAGAGTTCATACGATCTTTGATTTTTCTCTTATTGATTGACTGGACATCTTACGGGTTATCCTTACTAGTTATTTTTATAGACATGGTTATTCCAAGGAATACATCGATAGTTACGAATTACATAGATCACTTAGAGTTAGAATCAATGGATAGAGCTGAAGTCTCTATAATATAGATTGATGCGAACGTTGATTGTTATTGTGTGCAGTGACGGGTTATCTTATAGAACAGGGTTAACAAAAAGGGAATATCTTAATAGATTATATTGACTCGATTAGACCATAGACGAGTAGACTTTTATGGACATACTTATCTAACACTTATGGTTTAGAGCAATGGTGTATACTAGGAATATTGGGATAGGGAAGGATAAATTAGACTGAATTGAGCACCTTATAGAAGAGATTCTCAAATCTCTGCCTCAAGCTCACCCCAACAGACAACTATGGACATTGAAATAGTGGCACTGTTAAGGATCACCCCGCAGGGTAAACAAGGAATTGCCCTCGGAAAGCTAAGGCTATGGCCAGTGCCACACCTACCTCACCAGTCTTGTTGGTGTCAAGGAAAGATTAAACTACTACCCAGATAGCCACAGGTACCCTTCCAGTTATTTCTAACCTGTTTAGATCTTAAGAGATCCTTACACACTTGATTGTGTTTCCATGTAATTGCCGAATTGAACTTAGTAATTGAACATTGGATGATTGATTTACTGATTCTATTACATCTGGAAGGTTATTATTGGAGAATGTTAGACAGAGAAACACGAGAACTTTAATGGTTACCTTGAGGATTATTGTTTAGAAATATTGAACATAGAACACGAGATACGGAGCAAAATCACGAATATTATCAACAAGTGACCTATACTTGGAAGTTAGGTCTAGTGATGTAGAAGAAATCGAGACTGAAGATTAGGAGTGAATATAAATTATGAAAATGGATAACGGTGATTGTAAACGGTTAAAAGAGAAAATGTGGAAAATTGACAGTCACTGATGTGCTATCAGGACCTCTGTTACAGGTGAGGAACGGCCGCCTTATCATGTAACTAGGGTAACTGAGAAACACACAGTGCTACCTTAACCAATCTGGATACTACGAATCTTTATGATACTGTTAGAACGACGTATACCCCAGAGGACTTGAGGATTAGAATGCTACAATATCACTACATCTATCCTACCAAACCTAGTGATGCTAGGAAATGATTGGAGCATTAAGTCAAATTCTTAAGCTCACTGGTATCAAAAAGATTGGGTGTAGAAACAGTTTTGTAATAGTGGTTCATGGGAGATGAGATTGATGCACCGGTATTACTAATGCCAAATAGAGTAAATCCTGACATGATAAATAGACTTGTACGTGAATTCTGACCATTGATCTTTTACAGCGAATTGGGAGATGATTAGGCTACTGTACCAGTAGTCGCAGGTATTATTTACAGTTGTTTACAAATGCTCAATATTGTTAAATATTACTCTACATATTGATTATAATTTCAACATTTACTGCTAGCTGAACATAGAGACAGAACTCTGAGGTTATATGTTAACTGTTCAGGGATGATGATTGATGATAGATGTTATGCATGAAATAAGTAGAGTATGTAACATAGGATATAGTGAGTGTTAGATTGACATATTACTCACTTGTAAAATTAAAAGACATTGATGAGTCAAGTGATTGCATAATTAATAAATTTCAGGGAACAATGATAGAATAAATGTAAGATTTATAATCTTTAAAATGAATTACATACTGTTATAGATAAGAATGATTACTGGATAGACGAGATTGAATGATTACTTGATAGACAAGATTGAATAAATGTCAACTCTTGAAAGAGTCATTATCACTGAATACTATACACTGGGGAATCATTATAAATGAACAATATACATAGAATGTAAGAGGTACAGATCATAAGCGTATAGTTTAACTGATCCAAGAAAGAACTTGGTGTATTGAAACACATTAAATGAATTGGGGCTGTCCAAAGACAAGAGCAAGTTAAGATATTAAAAGCCAACTAGTCTTGGAAAACGACTACATATTAAAATGAAAATTTATGATTATTGACTAGTGACCCTTAAGGATAGTAGTGTACTTAAGGATAAGTGATGAGAATTCTTGAGACTTGACATTGACAATACTGAAGGAAGTGTCGATAACTGATATAGACAGATGAGTGAAACTTGAGTAGGAAATAGTAGTCATACTTAAAAGAAATTGGAAGGAATCATAGCAATAATGAAATAAATAATCCGTAATGATTATTTTGTCTTATGAAGATACATAATGAATATCCATTGAATTACAATTTGATGATTGATTATATATGTAAGGGAACTTAAAGGGGGTAAGTACAGGGGAATTGATATTCTAAATAAATTGATGATGTATCGGGAAATATGAAGAATCTTGAGTAAGATATAGATAAATCAACGAGGTTTCAATGGGAGATAGTAGTTAAACTTGGAAGGAATCATAGTAATATTGGATCTAGAAATCCTTAAGATTGTTTTATCTTATGGAAACATGTACTTGATATTTATTGAGTTATGGTTAATGATTGTTCTGTACTGAGGGAGCCTTAAGAATTAAATTACTATATCTAGTCTACAGACTTGATGTTTATGATCGAACGATCAATCTATATTACGAGAGTTATTGAGAATTGAAATTCTATTTACGGATTAGGAACTTGTTGATTTTATACAGTGAGAATCTGTGAGAATTAAATTATGTTCATAATAAACGAGGGAAACTGATTAGTGCTCATTGAGGGATAGAATGTAATATAGAATTGGAAACACTGACGCTTTGAAAAGTATTGAATCTGACAGTAATATCTAAATGAAATGAAAATACCTTGAAAAGGTAATAAATTAACTGTGATATCTAGATAGAGGAATGACACCTTGAAAGGTGATACAGGTGATGAGTAATAATTAATCTAAATACATTATTGGAAAATGATACTTTTAGGTTACTTATGATTGGTCTATCTTCTATGTTATGTTACACATTTAATGTGTTTCCATATGTTACTAACTGAATGTAGAAACTGAACGCCTGGACCATTGACTCATTGCTTACGTGACCGTCAAAAGAACTATCATTGAAACGTGTTAAATACAGGACATGTTAAATATAGACTATGGATACAAATACTCTTACATAGCTGACTTGAGGTTAAGGAACGATTAGTAGAATAACAGATTGATTGTAGAGGAAATGATACATAGAAGTCGATGTGAACCCTATGAGTTCCACATAATATCATTTCAAATGATACATATACCCTAGATATATTAGTAGACTGAATGGATAGAGTTTTGTCAAGCTACGATTAGAAATTTTAAAATTTCCTTCATCAAAAGATATCTTAAATTATAGAAGCCGAAAAGAACCATAGCGAGGAATTGCGTTTCATGGGAAGGTTTTGAAGCATACGTGGAATTATAAAGAAGATAGTACAGTTACAAATGTGACAGTGAGACTTGATCTGATGTGACTGTAAAACTTGATCTAACGTGACAGTAAAACTTGATTCTCAGCAGAAAATCTTTATTTAGTTAATGTAACAGCCTATTTAAGTTATATCGTGATGTAAAAGGAACCACGAAAACCACCGAGTTAGAACTGCTAAGTTTGCGGACAAACTTATTTTTAAGGGGGTAAGAATGTAATATCCCGACCCGGGATATAGCATGTGCACCGGGCTGGACCGGGCTATAAAAGGTAATCCCGAATTATAAGCCGTGAAATGACATAAATAAAAGTGGATGCGTAATAGACTGTATTGTTTAATTACGATGCATAGGTACGAGAAGCAAACAATCACGGGTGTCCGGGTGCCGTTGCACCGGAAGCCGAGTTTATTGAAAAACGTGCAAGTGAATGTCGATGCATAAATTTTATTGTAAATCTAAATGATTATGAATATCGTATATATATATACGGTTGGATGATATATATATATATAATATAATACAATATTATTTATATATGTATATATGTGTATACGGTTGCATATATATATATATATAATAGGTATGTAAAGTGGGTCATGCATGATGAGGAGGTGGCAAAGCCACCGAGTGGGAAATCAGCAAAAGAGGGTTAGGGTGCAACGTGTGAGGAGGAGAGAGGAGAGAGAGAAAGCTATGTGTGTGAGGTGTCTTGTGTGCATGTGTGTGCTGCCACCGTGGCTATAGGTGGCAAAAGCCACCGACTGAGGAAGCGGTTGAAAGAATTAAAGGGAAAGAGGATGGGAATAGAGAAATAAAACTGAATCGCAAGAAGTTAGAGAGAGAGAGAACCGATTGAAGCGGTTGAAGGAAATCAGCAACTAAAATAGGTAACCTATTTCATCTTCACTTCATTAGTTTTACTCCCTGTTATCATCCCTGTTATCATAGAATTCAGGACTGAATTGGTAGAATCCGAAATAGAAAAGAAAAACAAGAAAAAACCAAAACTGGGTTTCGGTTGAAATGGTGACTTAAAATAGGCGAACCCAAGTGGAAAACTGAACCATAGGATGGATAGGAAAAGTCTCTAGGGACCCAACGCACTTCGAATCAGCTTAAATGGTCAAGAAATGGCCATTCTGTGGCCAGTTATCCCCTCACCGGTGCAACGCCGGAAACTGGAAATGGGTGCGTGAAACCGGTGGTGTTGGAGGTTAAAACCGGTCCTAAAAGGTTCCTTACAATGTTAGATTTCATTTGGAACGAAAACAGTAAATTTTGGACGTGAAATCAGTGAGATCCGTAGGGAATTTCGTTATTCCGGCGACCGTGGCCGGAAAACCTACCGGAGAAGACGACCGGAATATCGGGGGCTTCTTCGGGTCAGGATGAGGTCGGGTCTGGGTCGGGTCGGGTTGAGATCCGACCGACCGCAATTCAGGTAGCAACACTGTGTCGTTTTGAATGTGAAATTAAAATTAATTTGGGCATGTTTGGTCACGGATATAAGGGATTGAAATTGGGTTGGGGTTGTCCAAACAGTGGTTAGGGTGAGAGAATTGGGATATCTCAATCCGGTTCTCTGAAGTTAATTGAACCGGTTGGTTCACAATGGAATGGAACCGGTTTAGGGTTTTGGGGTCTGAACCAACTGGTTCAGACCGCAGCTTATGGAATTTATGAACCGGCCCCAAATGTTTTGAATAATTCCACTAAGGCCCAACAGGAAAATGTCAAAGTTACAAAAATACCCCTGACTCAAAAGTGGGTCAAACGAGGTCCAAATAGGGCAAATGAATAGTCAATTTTTATTATCTCGCATGCTCTGAGTCCAATGGTGAGGTCCGTTTCACGAGACGGAGTCCCGAAAAGTTACGACTTGTAAAAATGACCAAAATACCCCTGCTTCATAGGTGAGTCAAATGGACTCCGATTGAATTAAATAATTAGTGAATTTTTATTATTCTGAACCTTCCGAATCCATTGGTAATGTTAAAATTATGAAAAGAGGTTCCGAGAACAACGGACATAGTAAAAGTCTAAATAAGTATTAGAAATACTGATCATAGCAAGGCATAGAATCTGGTGAATAGAAATTATTCTGAAACGTATTTACTGATATATAGGGAACTCAACGGGAAAAGGCAAACCTACAGGAGACTGAATTAGCAACGTATTAGAGGTAAGTAGATACCCTTTCTCTTCCATGTGGTGTTATCAAGCCAAGTTCATTCTTTTACTGCCAAACTCGTACTCCTGAGCGTATCTGATGTTATTGTCTCCACAATGTGATATTGTTCTATCTGGTGGACATTGATTTATTGTTGTACCATTGTTATCATGTTGAACCGTACTTTCAAATGCCTATTGTTATGTTTCCATTGAACTGATGATATTCCATTTTATATACTCTTATGGAATCATTTATGATCATGAAATGTTTATGTATACTGGATTTGTGCTCAGTCACAATATCCATCCGATGCTTTTAAATACACTGAAGACCTTCGGGTCGAGTCCGTGAACGGACATATGGCCATACACTGGAATGCACTGAAGGGGGTAAACCGGGCCCCCAAAGACCGAGGGCAAATCAAGCCCTGACACAGAACAAAAGCATCTCTTATATGATTGCTCAACTAAAATTGTTGAGTTACATTGTTCTTGTGATTATCTTGTATTGCGAGATATTCCTTATTGATTTATTGTGATCAATTATAATGGCAGTACTTTCTTGTTATTGTATTATCGTTGAGAATTCCAGAACATTGTTATGCCATTCCTACTGATTACACATTGTGAACCTACTGTTCATTTGCCACTGTTCACATGTTAAGTGTTTCATGTTGATGTTATGTCCTTTACTCCTAATTGTACATTGTGTACTATTGTTTATTGGCCTTTATGGCAACTGTTCCCATTGGCTACTTATAGCATCTTATTGATGATGATTGGCTATCATATTCTTATTCTTGGATTCATATTCTTTTATGATCCTCGATACCAGTGTCGGAGATCTGTATTTACTTGCTGGGCTCTTGTAGCTCATTCCACCCTCCTCACCCCCATTTCAGGTACTGATGCCGCGAGACCCCGGTAGGAGTCTAAAGACATAGAAGGACATTTGAGGAAATGCATCAGTTTATGTTTTAGTTCTCCCATGTATTCACCACCCCCGGGTGCTGGTCATGTTTGGTTCTTATTTTATTTATGTAGAACCATATTATGTATTGTAAAGACTTTCACTAACATTGTGTATTGAAAAGACTTCCGCTGTTATTGTTTTGAGGTTTTAGTACTTTGCATATTAGTACTATGATACAGGAATGGAAAAAGTAGGGACGGCCTTCGGGTCGGCCCCGCGACACGAGATCCGCATAGGGTGGATTTCGGGTCGTGACATTATTATTTTCCACAATGTGATATTGTTCTATCTTGTGGACATTGATTGACTGCTATATCATTGTTATCATGTTATATCATAGCTTGAGAGACCTACTGCTATATTTTATTGAATATATGATATTCTATTTTTATACTCTTATGGAATCACGAATGATCATGTTATGTTTATAAATGCCAGAATTGTGCTCAGTCACAATATCCATATGATGCCTTCTGATTTACTGGAGACCTATCAGTCAAGTCCGTGAATGGACATGTAGAGATTTGAAAAAAATAAAATAAAATAAAATAAATTATAAGAATAATATGGGACCTGAACGAGTGGAATAAAACATTTATAAAATAGTTAATATGGTAATATTTCTAAAATAGTTAATATGGTAAAGTAGAAAAAAAAAATAGATATAACAATAGATGATCCGGGAGGCTTCTTGAAGCAGTGAACACGTGATAAAAGGGACAGCTTCCAGATATCAGTAGAAAATGGAAAAAAAGAGAGAAAGTCGGTGGGAACCGTTAAAGGCATGTGCAATATATGTTGATATAGCAACACCTAGAAGCTTCCATATATGCATGTGTGTGGGTGTTGAACCAAGTAAAGAAGAAACCGAGAGAAAGAAGCATGGGGCAGCGCAGGTTGCGTGAAACAGGGAGAAAGAGAGAGACAGAGTGGAGAGAATTCCAGGATTTTCTGGTGCGCTGCAGACCCAAGTGTGCATCTATGTATATCTATCTGTGTATGTGTTTGTGTATCGCTGGAACAGGGGGGAATTGAAATAGGAAGAGAGTGGCAGTAACGGTGCAGAAATAGGAGACGTCGCGGTAGGGGGGAAATCCATGGAGAGGAATGTATGTATGTATATACATATATTTGTTTGTGTTTGTGTCTGTGTAGCGTGTTGGTGAAAGAGGATTCTGCCGTGAAGATTTGGTTACAGCAGCTCGAATTAAGGCATGATCTCATAGAGTGTTTTGATGAATTGTTTAAATTTTGATATTGGTAGTGGTGCTAAAATTTGGAGGAGCGCGACAGTGTCGGTTTGATTGGATGTGGGAGGAAGGAAATTGCAGCGACGGTATTGGCTAGATTGAGTTGTACAGTGGTCCAATTGAGGTTGGGTGATGGAAATTAGAGGCAATTTCCTACCATTTGGGTCAGGTGCGATGAAGAGGAAACCGCTTCCGAGTATGGAAATTCTCTCTTACTATTTTGCACCTGGTTTTCATGTTGTAAATTTGGAAGGGAACCTCTGTCCTGGATGTGTTGCTGCGGCTAATCAGGAACAAAGATGGTAAAAGATCTAGGCTGCGATTTTAGAGTTTGGGCACTGGGTTTCCTTGTGTAGGGCTCATTGACAAAATGGAGTGAAATGGTGACACATTGAGGCAGCAATGGGAGTTGCTGTTGTAGCACCTGCTACAGAATTAGGGACTGACCTGAATGGATAGAAACTGAGCAGGTTGGATCGCTGATCTGGTTGTGTCCGTGTTTGGAGGTGAGGTTAGGAATCCTCACACTATGTTTGGTCTGAAGATGGTATTTTTAGTTGTATAACTTGCTTTGTTGAGGTTTGAATTGGGGGAGAAAGTAGCAGCAAGGGAAGTGAGACAGTGAAGTTGCGGTTTGGTGAAATCCCAACTCGCGATGGTTTTCCTCTCGGCTTGATTACGATGCATAGCCCACAACTAGAATACTCTGTTCTCTCAACTGGAAGAACTATGCAAAAGGTTAAATAGCTGACAGAGAAGGGTTTTGATGGGCATATATCTGTATGTGTGTGAAGCATTGTAGGGGAGGATTTGCAGTGAAACTTTTGAGGATTTGGTTGTTAGAAACTGGTTGGGATTGATTGGGTACCACGAAATTGGCGGAAGCAACGATTGAGGCAGACGATGTGCTTATTGGAAACAGTTCACTGCACGGAATGGATAGCTTCAGTCAATTTAGGTGTTGGGTCTCTTGTTCAAATGGAGATGGCTCACTCGAATTCAAGCAGAGAAGTTATTATCCGCTCATCTAAAGGGTTGACTGAGTCTGGAACTTTATTCGAAAACTTAATGGCCATCCTTCGGGATGTTGTTATCTGTCATGATGGCACGGTAAGGAATGTATGTAGTAATTCGATTATCCAATATGAGTATGGGGTCAAGGCTGAAGAAGCTGATGAAACTGGATTTAAAATGGTTGGCCGACTCGATCAACATGCCGGTGTGTTTCTTCAACTTATGAACCGTGGACGAAAGATCAACCTGGTTGATTGGATTGCATAGTGGACACAGCTTAGTGGGGTTGAGATAACCCGATCAGGTATGGTACTTTACTAAGTAAGGAATAGAATTAAATTAGGATTGATGTGCATATTGATTGAATGCTTTTGTGCTTATCTGCGGATAGAAGATCACGTAGGACTTAATTGCTTCCTTGAGTTGATTGTTGATGAATTTGTCCGTGCTCTCTATGATTATTTGGGAGTTGTGATTTACTTCTTGAATTGTCATCATATGTGATTTCTGTTTTAGAAGGATTGTTGATATTGTGACACATGGGTTTGCGTAAGTGTTGAGATTGATTGAGTATGACACGTAGCATTGTGGATGAAGTCTTGTGATTTGATCTTCATTGTGATGCATTATTTAAAGTATGTTGCGTGTGCTTTTGAAAGTGACGTTTCATTTGGACTGTATTGTTGCATGATGAAAGCATGGCATATTGGCATTGCGTGATTCCTTGAAAGCATAGTGTGGGTCAGCACGAGGTGCTGGTACATTATGAGGGTGCAGATCCTGTGGTGAAAAACCCAAAATTGGCCATTAGGTACTCGCAGGCCTACGGGGTCCGGATCGTAAAGCGAGACATATATTGGTACTTGCATGCCAACGGGGAAGAACCGTGAAGCGAGACATGGGTGCGACATTGAGATGCATGGGTGTGTCATGCATATTGCATGTGCATGTGTTGATGAATTTGTGAACGTGATATAGAGTTTTATACAGATGTAGTTTGTACATTGCCATTATATATTGTATGCATGATTAGGAAGGCATGTAGATATACATGTACACTTGCACAAGCCACGTCTTAATTTTGTTCCTTGCATTAGTATTGTACCATACCAGCATGTTGGCGCTGACCCATTCGTGGGCACAGGTTTCAGATAAAGCTCCTGGTACGCGGGACTTGATGAAGTCTTGGAGAAAGGAGAGAAAATAAATTTGGAAGAATATTTGGGCCCTTGGGGCGTATTTTGATTTTATAAAGGATTGGTGTGTTTCTAAAAAGAATGGAAATGGTATTATATATTGTAATAAATGATCTTTTAGTTTAAGTGTAGGAGTAGATGTGATGGATTGGATAATTAGACAATGTATATTTAACTTTGATAAGGTTGTGGCCATCGAGTGAGGATGGATTGTGATGTATTTATATTTATATGATGTTATATGATGCATTGTGATTATCAGGGGGAAAAAGGTTCGAAAAACAAAGGAGGTTCTGCCAAATTTTTTTAAAAACGGGAATGTATGTGTATTGATGGATGTATAGTTATGTTAGTGGAATAGGCTTGTATCTAATCAGTAAATGAGTTATATATTTATTTATTGACTCTAAATTAGTATATTAGTTAAACCGTTATTTATTTATTTATATTTTATTTTATTTTCTTCTTTTGTTTCGTCCAGTCGCGTCCCCGGGTTCGGTCGAGAATTCGGGGCGTGACAACGTATGAGAATTCATTGGAGTTTTCATTGGGGGGTGATGAGTGCGCAAAAGTGTACTCTAAATACCCTATTATTTAATTAAAATGCTAGAAAGTGAATAGAAATGTTGGGTGGTAATTGATATTATTTGATTTAATTTTTATTCACAGTGAGATGTATTTTGAGCATTATTTAACATTTTAAATCTCAAAACAAATGCATTAAATAGTTCTTGAAGATTTTATTCATGAACAGTTGTAAAACTCATCTTGTGTTTCAGTCACAAGGTAAAATTAAATTGTTATTTGTTGGATTGCAGGTGCGTGCAAACGTCAAGTTAAAAAAAAAATCAATGAAAGAAGCAGCGTTGAAAAGCAAAGCAAAAGAATAGGAAAAGAAAAAGAAAGAAAAAAAAAAAGAGATCAATAGCAGAAAGTGAAGAAAAAATAATAAAGAAAGGTTGGGCTTATGCGTGTGTGTGAGGCGCTAGCTTGGGGCTCAAGTGGCGGACATGCGGCTTGGCTGACCTAAGAGGGGCGACTATTGGGCAAAGAATCACCAAGGGGCCTGCGTTGGTGAAGCCGTGCGTTGGTGAAGCATTGATGTGGGCCCAGGCGTGTGTAGTTGTGCGGTTTGGAGCAAAGTAGTGGGCCCGATTGAATCAAATTAAACAAGGCATGCGGCTTGCATGGCTTGTGCGGGTGTTGGGCTTAATTATGGTTGTTGGGCCGTTTTGAAGCAGCTTGCGTGTGAGGCGCTGGTGAATGGCCTGTAGTGTGGCGGCTAAGGCAATGGACTGGAGATGATTTAATGCGGCTGTTGGGCGTGGGAAGTTGGTTGGGCGTAGGAATTGGCATGCGGTCAGGGGCGGCAGGTCCATACGTGCGGGCCCACGACTGATGCGCGCATAAGCCTAGCGCAAGGTTTAATGCAGCTATTTGGGTTTTTAGGACTAATATAGAAGAAAAAAATATACAGAGTTTGGCGGCTGCTGTGCACAGTGAGAAAAAAGGAACAGTCTTGCGGGCAGAGGCACTGAACAGTGTGGAGAAAATCAGTTGCAGTCCATCCATGGTAGATTATTTCTCCGTGAGATCTCTGTTATCCATCCTGTACATGAGTAACTAAATTTTCAAGTGGAGTTAGGGATGAACTTGCTTCATAGATGGCTATTTTAATTTATTTTGATTCCTGTACATGGTTTTAATTTGTTAAATTCTTCGTTGATCATTCATAATTAATTGTTGGATTTTATTGTCCGAACAATTAAAGGTTTTAGTCCGTTTATAGATTCAGTCATGCTTTTTCTATTGAATGGATTAATGTTTTGATTATTTTTGGAACAATTCAATATTTATATTGATTCAATTCTCTGCTGCAGTATTGCTTGTTGGGTATATTGTCGTCATTGTATTTTATCAATGTGAATAATAATTTGAGTGACTTAAAAATGATGAATGATTTTTCGAAGGATTATTTTCTGTCTAATTTTGATGCATAATTTGAAATCTTCCGATTGAGATTTTTGGAATTTAATTTCTCAATTGAGTTATCAGTGAATTAAAAATAATTAAAATACCATATATGTGCAAGGGATTCCCGAAACTCCACTCTTCGTTAAATTTGAATATTTTAATCCGTTATTCAGCTTGTTTAATTTTTAGTTGCATTCAAAATCACTTTCTATATTTTTATTTTTTTCGTTAACCGTCTAATATTTCTGTAGTTCAGAAATTTTGTTTATTATTCTTTTAATTTAGTCTCCTTGTGAAATCGACACCCCAAAGCTACACTACAACTACCGCGTTATTCTTTAGGTGTAATCAAATTTTGGCACCGTTGCCAGGGAGACGGTAGAAGAATCAGTAGATATTTTTTCTTTTCAACGGTTTGTAAAGGCGGTAACTTCGTTCCTTTCTTTTTACTTGCTGCATTATTATTGTTATTATTATTATTATTTTTTTTTTATTTTTTTTTTATTTTTTTTCTAGTTATTTATTTATTCATTTTATTTTATTTCTTTTTTTATTATTATTTATTTTATTATTGTCATCTTGCATGCATAATAGGTATAGGGACGCATTAGGCAGCTTTGCTTGTAGGCCTGTGTTAGAGTTGGATTTAGAGTCTAATTTTTCTTGTTTTTCTAATTCTTTGTTTGATAATACTTCCAATTCTGCAAATATGAGTGAATATGAGGATCAACCCACTAGGACTCTTCAAGATTACCTCCACCCTACACGCACAGCCACACCATCATGCATCATGTTTCCACCCAAAGCTCGTCCAATTGATGTTAAAACGGGGGTGATACAGTTACTCCCTACATTTCATGGTTTGGAAAATGAGAATCCATATGTGCATATTAGGGAGTTTGAAGAGGTAGTTGCGACTTTTCGTAGTCAGAATGCAACCCAAGACATTGTGAGACTTAAGTTCTTTCCTTTCTCTTTGAAGGATCGAGCTAAGAGTTGGCTATACTCATTGAGACCACGGTCAATTGGATCGTGGAATGAGATGACCCAGATTTTCTTCACTAAATACTTTCCCCAACACAAGATCAATGCTTTAAAAAGACAGATTTTTACCTTTTCACAAAAGGATAGTGAGACTTTGTATCAGTCTTGGGAGAGGTTTAAGGAGTTATTGAGTATATGCCCTCACCATGGGTATGAGAGTTGGCGTGTAGTGAGCTATTTTTATGAGGGACTTACACCTAGAGAGCGCCAATTTGTAGAGATGATGTGTAATGGTGAGTTTTTACAGAAAGATCCTGATGAGGCCATAGAGTATCTTAATGAGCTTGTTGAAAAAGCTCACACTTAGACAGGACCTAGTGCTACTGAGAGCACAAATAGGTCACGACCTATAGGGAGCCAACAGAGTGGGGGAATTTACCATCTTAGGGAGGAGGATAATTTGAAAGTTAAGGTTGAGACACTCATTAGAGAGTTAGAGATGCTAAAGGCTAGAGACGTAAAGCCAACACACTTGGCTAATCATGCAGAGCCTTTTAGACCATGTTCAGTGTGTAGCGGGGTAGATCACCTTGCTCAAGAGTGTCCCACATCAGCTAAGATGAGAGGGATGTATGAGGACCAATGTAATACCCTAGGTATGTACAAGAAGCCTTTCACACCCTACTCTGAGACTTACAATCCAGGGTGGCGCAATCATCCCAATTTTAGCTGGAAATTTGAAAGCCAGCCACATGCACCACCACCTGCACAGCCTCCTAGATCATACCTTGCACCATATCATGCATCTTCATCTTCTAGGAATTCTTTAGAAGATACTTTACAGGCATTTATTGAAGCACAGGGTAAGACTAACCAAAAATTTGAATCTTTGATCACGCAGGTTGTCGAAGAAAACAAAGAGATAAAGAGCCAAGTGTCTAAATTGATGAGCTCTTTGAGTGTGAATGAGAGAGGCCGATTCCCTTCCCAAGCTCAATCCACACCCCAAGGTCAACACATGGCACAAGAGAATTTGAAGGATGTAAACGCCATTGTGACTTGAAGTGGTAAGTCCTTACACATCCCAATCATGGACAAATCAGAGGATGTGGAAAAGCAACAAGATGGTAGCAATACTGAACTGCCCAAGGAACCAGAGGTGATGAAGAGTTATGTTAAGGTACCATTCCCTCAGGCTTTAAAATCAACCAAGCGCACTCTGGATCCTAATAATGAAATCCTCGAAAATCTCAAGCAGGTAAAAATCAATCTTCCTCTTTTGCATGTAATTAAGCAAGTTCCTACTTATGCAAAGGTTCTTAAGGAGTTATGTATAGTTAAGAGGAAGCACCATGTGAAGAAGACAGCATTTCTGACAGAGCAAGTTAGTGCTCTCATTGAGCAGAGGATTCCCCCCAAGTACAAGGATCCTGGTTGTCCAACCATTGCATGGAGTATTGGAAATCACGAGTTTGGACAAGCTTTACTTGATTTAGGAGCAAGTGTGAATTTAATGCCTTATTCTATTTACTTGCAGATGGGGTTGGGAGAGATCAAACCTACCTCTGTGGTATTACAATTGGCTGACCGTTCAGTCAGAGCACCACGGGGTGTGGTAGAGGATGTTTTAATTCAAGTTGATAAATTTTATTATCCTGTTGATTTCATAATCCTTGACACTAACTCTACTGTTGATTTTACCTCTAAAATTCCTTTGATTTTAGGTAGGCCTTTCCTTGCCACAGCTAATGCTCTTATCAATTGCAGGAATGGACTTCTGAAGCTGTCTTTTGGGAACATGACTCTTGAGGTGAATATATTTCATGTTGCAAAACAGCTAGAAGAGGATGATGAGTGCCACCAGACGTATATGATTGATTCACTCGTTGATTCATTCATTGATAGGGGAGTTCCTCTAACTCATGATTCTGATCCCCCTGAGCATTTTTTGGTTAATTCTGAGTTCGATTATATTACTGATCCATCTGATGTGGTTGATATTTGTGCTATTTTTGACAGGAAGGATATTTATCTGTGTGTGTGTGTGTGTGTATATAAAGAATGGCTTTTGATGACTTAAAAAGTGGAGAAAAGTGATGGAAGAAGAGTTTTAATATTTGAGCACGGGGGTGGCAACCAAAGTTTGAAGAGTTACTTACAAAAAGAGATGAGCAGATTCCTTCAAGTGTGGTGCCCCCAAAAGTTGAATTGAAGCCTTTGCCTCAGGGTTTAAAGCATGTTTTCCTTGGTCCAGGTGATACTTTTCCTGTTATTATATCATCTGAATTATCTGAGTCCCAAGATGAAAAATTAATTCAGACCCTGAATAGGCATGGTCGGCCATAGGATGGAGCATAGTTGACATAAAAGGTGTTAGTCCCCTGGTTTGTTCGCATAAAATTAATTTGGAGGAAGGAACTAACCCTCGTAGAGACCCTCAGCGTAGGCTTAATCCCACTATGAAGGAAGTGGTGAAAAATGAGGTTCTGAAACTATTAGACGCAGGTATTATATATCCTATTGCTGATAGTAAATGGGTTAGTCCTACGCAGGTTGTCCCGAAAAAGTCAGGTGTCACTATGATAAAAAATGACCTAGGAGAGTTAGTCCCTACAAGACTTGTGACTGGATGGCGGATGTGCATTGATTATAGAAAACTGAATGTCGCCACTCGAAAAGACCATTTTCCTCTCCCTTTTATTGATCAAATTCTTGAGCGTGTGGCTGGTCATCCTTATTATTGTTTCTTAGATGGTTATTCTGGTTATTATCAAATTGAAATTGCATTAGAAGACCAGGAAAAAACTACTTTTACTTGTCCTTTTGGTACTTATGCTTTTCATAGAATGCCATTTGGATTGTGTAATACACTTGCTACTTTTCAACGTTGCATGATGAGTATTTTTAGTAATATGGTTGAAAATTGCATGGAAGTGTTTATGGATGATGTGACTGTGTTTGGATCTTCTTTTGATGCATGCTTAGTGAATTTAGAGAGAGTGTTGACCCGTTGTGAGGAGAAGGACTTGGTTTTCAATTGGGAAAAATGTCATTTTATGGTCCCTTCAGGTATTGTCTTAGGGCATATTATTTCTTCTAGAGGGATAGAGGTTGATTAATCTAAGATTGAATTAATCTCTAAATTGCCCACACCTAAGACAGTCAAGGATGTGAGATCTTTTCTTGGTCATGCAGGCTTTTATAGGAGGTTTATACAGAATTTTTTCAGCATATCTAGACCACTATGTGACCTTCTAGCTAAAGATGCCCCATTTGAGTGGACACAAGCATGTCAAGAGGCCTTTAAAACGCTAATTGGCAAGCTTACTTTAGCACCCATAATGCAGCCATTTGATTGGACTTTACCTTTTGAGATTATGTGTGATGCTAGTGATTATGCTGTAGGTGCTGTTCTTAGGATAGCGAAGGGAGAAGAAGCCATTCGTCATTTACTATGCTAGTAGAACTCTAAATAGTGCTCAAATGAATTACTCTACTACTGAAAAAGAGTTGCTAGCTATTGTGTTTGCTTTGGACAAATTTCGTGCTTATTTTATTGGTTCTCCTATTCTTGTTTTCACAGATCATGCAGCCCTTAAGTACCTTCTCACAAAAAATGATGCTAAGGCGCGATTAATATGGTGGATTTTACTTTTGTAGGAATTTGACATCACCATCAAAGATAAGAAAGGAGTGGAGAACGTAGTGGCTGACCATCTCTCGAGGCTCACATTTGAGGACATTTCCGACCACCTACCAATCAGAGATGATTTTTCTGATAAGCATTTACTTTCTATTACTTCTTTACCATGGTTTGCTCATATTATGAATTATTTGGTTGCAGATGAGATACCAGTGGATTGGAGCGCTCAAGACAAGAGGAAGTTCATGACTGAGGTACGTAATTTCTATTGGGATGACCCTTTTCTTTTCAAATACTGCCCTGACCAAATTTTAAGGTGATGCATCCCTGATGAAGAAATTACTAATGTTTTAGAATTTTGTCACACCCAAGCTTGTGGGGGGCCACTTTTCAATGAAGAAAACCGCTGCAAAAATTTTGCAGTGTGGATTTTATTGGCCTACTTTGTTTAAGGATGCTAACATCTATTGTCGATCATGTGAATAGTGTCAAAAGTTAGGAGCTATGACCCGTCGTAATATGATGCCTTTAAACCCAATTTTAGTGATTGAAATTTTTGATTGTTGGGGCATTGATTTCATGGGACAATTTCCTCCCTCTTTTGGATATCTCTATATTATTGTGGCAGTAGATTATGTCTCAAAATAGGTAGAGGCCGCAGCTTACAGGTGTAATGATAATAAGACGGTGATTAAATTTCTTAAAGAGAATGTGTTGTCTCGATTTGGTACACCACGTGCTATCATTAGTGACCGAGGCACACACTTTTGTAACCGTTCTTTTGAGGCCTTGATGAAAAAATATGGGGTGGTACATAAAGTCTCTACTGCTTATCATCCCCAGACCAGTGGACAGGTAGAACTTGCAAATAGGGAAATTAAGCAAATTTTAGAAAAAACGGTTAACCCGGATCGCAAAGATTGGTCTTTGAGATTAGTTGATGCACTTTGGGCCTACCGTATAGCTTTCAAAACTCCCTTAGGCATGTCACCTTATAGGCTTGTTTTTGGAAAGCCTTGTCACTTACCTGTGGAGCTCGAGCATCGAGCTTATTGGGCCGTAAAACATTTCAATTTTGACATAGGAGAAGTAGGTAAGTTGAGACAATAGCAATTGACTGAGTTAGAAGAATTGAGAAATGATGCTTATGAGAATTCTAGAATCTATAAGGCTAAAATGAAAGCATTTCATGATAAAAATATTTTGAGAAAAACTTTTAAGCTTGATGATCGAGTATTTTTATATGATTCTAGACTCCATAAACACCCAGAAAACTCAGGTCTAGATGGACAGGCCCCTTTATAGTGAAAAATGTTTTTGGACATGGGGTAGTCGAAATAAAGGATCCTAACGATGGTCGGGTTTTTAAAGTAAATGGCCAGCGCCTTAAAATTTTGTTTGATAGGCAAGTTCCAGAGGTGGAAGACATTCCACTTATGGACCCAGTTTATCACCCTTGATAGCGCCATGCAGGTATGTTTTTTATTTTATTTTTGTTTTATTTTAGTTTCGTTCTTTTTCTTTTTGTTTGCTGTTGTTTTCCTTGTTTTTAGTTTGCAGGTTCATTTCATTTTGTTAGTTCGGATTGCCATCTTTGGTGTTTAGCGAGCTACCCACGTCACATCAGGTGTATTCTCTCCTTTTCCGTACCCTTCCATTCAAGTTTGATTGTTAAACATTGAGGACAATGTTTCATTTAAGTTGGGGGGTGGTGGTTGCAAATTCAACATTTAAACTGTTGTGGCATATTTTCATGTGTCAAATTTTTTTTTTAAAAAAATTTGCATCACACGTGTATCTCTTTCACATGAGTACTCATTTTCATTCATAGCTATTTTTGTGAATTCACCGAATCCACCATAATCATTCTACTGAGGCATTCACAGAACTTTTAATGCACTTATCCAAACTTTGTGGTAAGATGGTGGTTGACACATGTAGCTAGAGAACTCTTTTGCTTAAGTATTCGTGTGAGTTATGGAGAGAATTGAGAGTCTACAAATTCAGTTTGTGATAAGCGTTCATTGATCTGTTGAATTGGGCTCTTCTTTTGAGAATGTCATTACATGGTTGGTGGTATGATGGCAGATGTACTTGGGATATGACGAAGGTCAATTTAGGATTGACGTTTGAGCCTTTTAAGCTAATCCTTCTCATCATAGACCCTTAGTAGCCAACTTTGAGCCAACAAACACATATAGTTCTTTTTCATGTGCCCACATCATCTATACCTCTCCACATTGGAGTATAGCCTAGACATTGATTTATCTACCATTTTTGCTTCCAAGTGTGTACTAGGTGTGGAATTTACATTTCTTGTCTTTTGTGTTGAATTGGAAAAAGCAAAAAAAAAAAAAAAAAAAGGGAAGAAAGTGCAAAAATGATTAGTTGGGTGAGCATCAAAGTTTATCAGATTCAAAAAAAAAAAAAAAAGAGAAAAAAATTTGAAAAATTGAAAAAAGGTGAAGAAAAAAAGAGAGAGAAAGAAGAAGAAGAAGGAGACGTTTTGTTATTCAGGGATTTGAAAAGTTGAAGAGTACATCAAGTGGAAAGTTTGGTTTGCTATGGTTCATAATGAAATTTTCTTAGTATGTACTTGGAAGTTTTTGAATCCTTTTTACCTTCTTCTTCATATAGCCCTAACCCGAGCCACATTACAACCCTTTTATGTTGATCTTTCTGATCTTGAGTAAGCCTGTGGAAAGAGTGGTGGAAGTCTCATTGGTTAGTGTGCCTATCATAAGATCAATGTTTGCTTATTGCTTGTTCATAGTTGCCTAATTCTTCAGTGAGCGTGTACACCCCTTGTCAACTCCATAGAGAGAACCCCTACATGAAACACTTTTATACCCGTGAGATATAGAGTTGAACCTTTTGCTTGAGATGTTCTTGATGTTGCATGTGTCATGGCTTGTGGTTAGATGGATATGATTTGGAGCATACACACACACACACACACTCTCTGTGAATCGCTATAAGTGGTTTGATTGTTATAGGGTTAATGAATTCCTAAAATTGCTTTGATTTGCGGATCTAAAAAATGTGATTAAATGCCTGCTGTGTGTGATATTCTTTGATCTCTTTTTGCCAAATGCATGGAAAATTGCTAGGGACTAGCAATGAGTAAGTTGGGGGGTGTGATGAGTGCGCAAAAGTGCACTCTAAATACCTTGTTATTTAATTAAAATGCTAGAAAGTGAATAGAAATGTTGGGTGGTAATTGATATTATTTGATTTAATTTTTATTCACAGTGAGATGTCTTTTGAGCATTATTTAATATTTTAAATCTCAAAACAAATGCATGAAATAGTTCTTAAAAATTTTATTCATGAACAGTTGTAAAACTCATCTTGTGTTTCAGTCACGAGGTAAAATTAAATTGTTATTTGTTGGATTGCAGGTGCGTGCAAATGTCAAGTTAAAAAAAAATCAATGAAAGAAGTAGCGTTGAAAAGCAAAGCAAAAGAATAGAAAAAGAAAAAGAAAGAAAGAAAAAAAAAGAGATCAATAGCAGCAAGTGAAGAAAAAATAATAAAGAAAGGTTGCGCTTGTGCGTGTGTGTGAGGCGCTAGCTTGGGGCTCAAGTGGCGGACATGCAGCTTGGCTGACCCAAGAGGGGCAGCTACTGGGCAAAGAATCACCAAGGGGCCTGCATTGGTGAAGCCGTGCGTTGGTGAAGCATTGATGTGGGCCCAGGCGTGTGTAGTTGTGCGGTCTGGAGCAAAGTAGTGGGCCCGATTGAATCAAATTAAACAAGGCATGCGGCTTGCATGGCTTGTGCGGCTGCTGGGCTTAATTACGGTTGTTGGGCCGTTTTGAAGCAGCTTGCGTGTGAGGTGCTGGTGAATGGCCTGTAGTGCGGTGGCTAAGGCAATGGACTGGAGATGATTTAATGCGGCTGTTGGGTGTGGGATGTAGAGATCCGAAAAATGAGGGTAAATTTTTCGTTTTTGAGGTAGAACACTTTGCATGCATAGTTTATAAATTTTGTTCGTTTTATCAGTAAAGTGCCTTTCTACATTGTTTTCACCGAATGACCTATTTAGAGACATATTTAGAGTGTGTCATAGAAGAGTAAAGTACTTAGAATAATGTGAAGTATCCGTTGTACAAAAATCAGCCGAAACAGAAATGGTTTCCGGAATTGGACAAAAAGGGTATTCGGGTGACCCAGGTGGAACGGGTCTAAGCCGACCTCAAATGGAAATGTTTCCTTCTAATAATTTTCATTTAAAATAATTTTATGAACATTGGTTAAAACAGAATTTCAATTTGAAGCATTTAGGAATGAGCTATAGAGTAACGGGGTTACGGCCTCATTAAGGGCAAAATGGTCATTTGCCCTTGCCCCTTTGATTCCCCACTATAAATACAGCTCAGATACTTCATCCTTATGAGATATGCATTCAGAAATATCAGAGATCTCATCCATATAGAGAGAGGGAGAGAAAAGCCCTAAAAACCCATATTTTCAAGCTGCCGGAACACACATTTCGCGGAGGAATTTGGCCGAACTTCCTTCTGAGAAAGTGTTCAGCTCAACGATTACTAGATACTCACTAACAGTTTTTCCATCCAGCAAGTACTTCCTTCTCAGTTTAAGAAAAACTGATTTAAGTATGGTTTCTTGCTAAACTAGAAACAGATCTAGCTTTTCCTACCTTTCTATGGGTTATTTGAGCTGCTTAGAGATGTATTTATGGTTAGGAAGTTATTTAAGTGGTGTTATTTTGAAGAACCTAGAGTTAGAAATTTGGGGATTTTTATTTCCTTTGATTTAATTGATGTTTTATCATTATGAATAACATATGGCTTGCCTATGTGTTAGATTACTATGTTTTGATGTGTATTTATGTTGAAAAATTACTTGATGTCATGAAGAAAATGTTATCGGTTGAGATGGGGAAGCTTTATGAAATTTTAGTAATTTGTGAAAAGTTTAGCATGACCTTTGTGAATTGCTAGTATAGTGGTTTTTGTAGTTTGAATGTATCTTGATGTGTGTAGCCATAGTATATGCATGTAAATGATGTTTTGAAAGTGTAAAATTATGCATTTTATGGGGTGGAATGCATGACTTGAAAAGGGTCACACCATATGTTTGATGAAATGACTCATTGAATTTGCATGATGAAATCATGGCATCTTGGCATAAGATTATTCTTTGGAAACATGGTGTGGGTGGCACGTGGTGCCGGACATTATGAGGGTGTAGATCCTGTGGTGAAAAACCCAAAATTTTGGCCGTTGGTACTCCATTCCATCGGGGGCGCACCGAAAAGGAGACATACTGGGCGGTACTCATGCCAGCGGGGAAGGACCGTATCATGAGACATGGGTGTGACATAGAGTTTGCATGTGTGTGTCATACATGATGCCTTGCATTGCATTGATCATTGGGAAGGGAAATGCATGGTTTATAAATGCACACTTGCACATGCCACGTCCTAGATTTGTTTCTAGCATTAGCTCGTGATCATACCAGCAGTTGAGCTGACCCATTCGTGGGATACCATTTCAGATGAGACCCCGGAGACTTGAGACTTGTGCAAGTCTTGAAGGACGGGAGGACACGGACTTCTTTGGAGATTTGGCCCTTGGGGCATTTTTTTGGGATGTATGGGCATAAGCCCAACTGGTTGTATTTATTTTTGGACATGTACTTATTTTGTTTTATACTTGGAAGAAAATGTAAACTTTTGGCCTTGGGCCATTGTAAATTGTATGGGTTGAGACCCAAGTAAATGCTTAATATTTCATTTAAATGCATCTTAGACAAATGTATATGAATTGATGGAAGTTGTGGCCATTGAGTGAGGGTGGATGTTTATGAAATTTTACATCTATATTTTGTGACTATTAGGTGAAGGAAATAACTTGGAAAAAAAAAAAAAAAAACAAAGGAAACTATGCCCAAAATTTTGGAAAGATTAACAATTGATAAGTGTATGAGACAGCCTTGGAATGGGTGAGAAAAGTATCAAAATGGGGGGCTAGAGATTAGGAAAAAAAAAAGTGGGCTGAAATGGGTAGGAAATAGCTTAAAAAGCTTAGGGAAAAATAGGCTGAAAAATGAGTGAAAAAGAGGTTTAAAAGACTTGGAAAGAACTTGGAAAAATGGAAAAATTTGGAGCAACAAATAGAGAAAATTAGACTGCTGGACAGAGAAATTTGCTCTCTGTCCGGAACAGTAATTCTGAAAAAAATCAGAAAATCAGACTGCACCAAGCCCTGTCGCCCAGCCACTGTCCGCGAGCCTGCCGCCAGCGCGCGCGCGCGCGCGCCTGCGCCGCGCCCCGCGCACTGCCTGCGCGCGCGTGCCTGCCTGCCTTGGCCTGTTACCCTGCTGTCCCACCTGCTGTCCCATCCTCTTTCGGCCACCTTTTGAGCTATCTTTTGGCCACTTTTTGACCTATTTTTAGAACACTTTTTAAGCTATGTTGAGGCATGATTGTGGCCCAAATTGGGCAACCTTTGGAACATTTTTGGGCCACGTTTCAAGGCCATTTTAGACCACATTTGACCTTACTTTTTGGGGCCAAATTGAGGAACTTTTGGGCTATCTCATGGGGCCAAGTAGGGATCCATTTTGGGCAAATTATAATACACTCCTAGTTATATGTCACAACCATGTGAGGCTTTAATTGAATTTATTTAATTGTCAGTACTTATTCCTTTTAATTTTCCGTTCCGCTCACCCCCGGGTTCGTGGAAATCCGGGGCGTGACATGGGAAGTTGGCTGGGCGTAGGAATTGGCATGCGGTCAGGGGCGGCAGGTCCATGTGTGCGGGCCCACGACTGATGCGCGCATAAGCCTAGCGCAAGGTTTAATGCGGCTACTTGGGTTTTTAGGGCTAATATAAAAGAAAAAAATATACAGAGTTTGGCGGCTGCTGTGCACAGTGAGAAAAAAGGAACAGTCTTGCGGGCAGAGGCACTGAACAGTGTGGAGAAAATCAGTTACAGTCCATCCATGGCAGATTATTTCTCCGTGAGATCTCTGTTATCCATCCTGTACATGGGTAACTAAATTTTTAAGTGGAGTTAGGGATGAACTTGCATCATAGATGGCTATTTTAATTTATTTTGATTCCTGTAATGATTTTAATTTGTTAAATTCTTCGTTGATCATTCATAATTAATTGTTGGATTTTACTGTCCGAATAATTAAAGGTTTTAGTCCGTTTATAGATTCAGTCATGCTTTTTCTATTGAATGGATTAATGTTTTGATTATTTTTGGAACAATTCAATATTTATATTGATTCAATTCTCTGCTGCAGTATTGCTTGTTGGGTATATTGTCGTCATTGTATTTTATCAATGTGAATAATAATTTGAGTGACTTAAAAATGATGAATGATTTTTCGAAGGATTATTTTCAATCTAATTTTGATGCATAATTTTAAATCTTCCGATTGAGATTTTTGGAATTTAATTTCTCAATTGAGTTATCAGTGAATTAAAAATAATTAAAATACCATATATGTGCAAGGGATTCCCGAAACTCAACTGTTCGTTAAATTTGAATATTTTCATCCGTTATTCAGCTTGTTTAATTTTTAGTTGCATTCAAAATCACTTTATATATTTTGATTTTTTTTCGTTAACCGTCTAATATTTTTGTAGTTCAAAAATTCTGTTTATTATTCTTTTAATTTAGTCTCCCTGTGAAATCGACACCCCAAAGCTACATTACAACTACCGCGTTATTCTTTGGGCGTAATCAGGGGGTATGCCGGGCGCCAAAAGACCGAGGGTGTGTGTCACGACCCGAAACCCTAAGGCCGTCCCTACTTTTTCCATTCTTGTATCATAGTACTAATATGCAATGTACTAAAACTTTAAAACAATAATTAGCAGAAGTCTTATCAATAACAGTAATCAGTAGAAGTATTTACTATACCTAATATGGTTCTACAATAAACAAAATAAGAACCAGACATAACCAGCACCCGTGGGTGGTGAATACATGGGAGAACTAAAACATAAACTAGTACATTTCCTCAAAATGTCTTCCTACGCTCTTAGACTCCTACTGGGGTCTTGCAGCGTCACTACCTGAAAAGTGGTAAGTAAGGTGGAATGAGCTACAAAAGCTCAGCAAGTAAATACAGATCTTCGACACTGGTATTGGTGATCATAAAAGAATATGAATCCATGAATGAGAATATGATAGCCAATCATAAGAAAAGAGATGTTGTGATAGCCAATGAGAACAATTGCCATAACGGCGAATGAATAATGAGTCATAATAGTACAATCAGGAGTAATGGTATAACATTAACATGAAACTCTCAATGATAATATAACAATAAGAATGTACTGCCATAATAAACCGATCACAATCAAATCAATAAGGAAAATGTCTTTCAATACAAGATAATCATAAGGGATAGTGTAACTCAACAGTCGTAGTCAAAACAATCAAATAAGAGATGCATTTATTCTGTGTCAGGGCTTGGCACACCCTCGATATTTTGGGGCCCGACATACCCCCCCATTAAATTCAAATGTATTGCCGTATGTCCGTTCACGGACTTGACCCATAGGTCTCCAGTGTGTTAGAAAGCATCAGATGGCTATTGTGATCCGGTATATATAAACATATCATGATTGTAACACCCCGATCCTGTATAATTAATAATTAAATATTAATTATTAATTAATACCTGGCTCAGAGAATAATCAAGGGAATTAACCCTAATCTCTCGACAGTCAAGATAGACCGATAAAACAATTAAAACATGTTCGAGAATAGGGTACAATACCCGAACCTAATTACCAATTAATTAGGTGAAATAATGTCAATTTAACACTGATGGAATTTGAATTAATTAACCACGGAAATCCCGAATGACTAATAAATGACACGGAACCTCTGACACTGTAGATAACTGAAATATGAAACTCTCGGAACAAACCGCATCGAAAAAGGAGTTACGGAATGAAAGTTATGAGGCAAACATCAAAAACTGAATTACTGCGCAACCAAACGTGGCCTTAACCAAAAATGGTGAAAATGGCCAAAAAGGGAGGCCAAGGGAATTGAACCCTTGACCTTTAAGTGGAATGAATTTTACCCAAAACTTTATCAGTTGGGCTACCCACACCTTTGTGCACATATATACAACTTAATTGTATATATTCCTGAGTTACCCAAGTTTCACCTCAAATTGGACCAATGAGGTTGCATGCAAACCCCACATGATTGCCCCCTCAGCCCACCTCAGCCCTGAGATCCCACTATTCTCTGATGTATATACATCTATATATATATAAGAGATGTATATATATGGGCATATGTAATAATATATATAGACATATTATTTAGCAAGAACTATGATTCATTTGTGGAAGGAGAAAATGAGGGGGGTCCAAAATCAGAAAGGAAGTGTGGGTGTTGTATGCTCGGATAAGAGAGTCCAGAGAGAGAGGGCTGTAGAGAAATTGAAGGCCTTGCATGTGTATACACATGTGTCCATGGTGTGTGTGTCTTCATTGGAGATGCACCAAAAGGGAACTGAGACATGGTTGAAGCTCTGAAGTGCCCAAGGACTGAACCATGAAGCATGGGAACATGGACAGTGGTCGGTTATGAGGTATATTTTCAAAAATTTGCTTCAATTCTTGATCTGAAGTTTTGGGTACTGTTTTGTGCATTGTAGAACTAGAATTGCATGCATGCTAACTAGTTGATGAGATCTGGGTTATTTAGGCTTGAAATGGACCATCAAACTGCTTGGAATTCAAGCAAAAACACAAAATCTGCCATTAATGGACCTGCACTGAATAGGTCTGATCAACCTCCACCGAACTTGATTTGAGTTAACCAGACCTGAACTAGACCCCATTAGGTGTTTTAAAATCACCATCCGCGACTGAAACTCACACGGGAAGGCCCTCGAATGTGGAGTTGCAGGTTTCGGCCATGAAACCCAACTCCCAAATGAGACTCCTAAATCACGATTTTTGAATGGGATAATGACCCCCACGATCGTACGGTTGCAACCAGCCACTAACCATCAAATTTGATGGAGAGATGAACATGAAATAGGCGACTTACAGTCGCCATTATCAGAGCTCGAACTTGGCTTACACACTGTTTTGAGACTTGAAACTGATGCCAAAACGTTGGCTTGACATCCAGAGATATAATGGGATAAAGAACAGTGAAGATCCATGTTCAAAAAGTCACGAAATTGAGTTTAAAAAATCTGCAGTTTTACGATTACTGTTCATCTCTCGTGGGGAAGACGATGAACAGTAATGGGCACAGGGTCTTGGACCTGGATCGGGTTTGGATTCGGGTCAAATCCGACCCACTCGCAAATCAGTATTACCTAAACGACAGCGTGTTGGTTAGGTTTTAATCAAATTTTTTAAACTGAAACTTGACCTGTTTGGTTACGGATGCACGAAATTAAAATTGGGAATTGGGCTAATCCTGAACATGGATAGGGGCCAATTGGGATAAGAGGGATATCATATCCCGGTTCTCTAAAGGTAACTAGACCGGATGGTTTGGGGAAATTTGGACCGGTTCACTTGGTGAACCCTAGAACCAAACGGTTCTGAAACTATATTTTATTAAATTCTGTTTTGGCCCCACAGCTTTCTAAAATTACATATTGACCCCCAACAGTTTTGGGATATTATACAGTGGCCCAGATTTTGGAAAATTTCTTCATTGAAGCCCTGAATAAATTAATTAAATAATAAAATAATTATTTTATTATTTTATTAAATAGGTAAAATTACAATTTTACCCCTGGACATTAAATATGTCAAACGGAGTCCAAATAAATTAAATAAATAGTGTATTTTCACTATTTCAAGCATTCTGGACTCAATGGTACAGTCCGATTTTGGAAATACAGTCCCGAAAAATACAGACCCGTAAGTGATAAATGACCGAACTGCCCCTGATGGTACCCAGACCCAAATAAAAATATCAGATAGCCTATTTTGACTATCTCGGGCATTCTGAACTCAACGGTGAGGTCCGTTTAATGAACTGAGGTCCCGAAAAATACAGACACATAAAGTGTAAATGATCCGAATTGCCCTTAATGATACCCAGGGCCGATTAAACATAACAGACAGTCCAATTTCACTATGTTGGACGCTCTGGACCCAATGGTGAGGTCCATTTTATGAACTGACGTGCCGAAAAATACGACACATGAAATTACCAAATTACCCCTGATACCGTACGAGACCTAAACAAAGTCCGATTGGGGCGAAACTGATACCGGTAGGAGCCCAGACACTGGTGAGATTGTATACTTGATTAGATGACGAATCGGGGTCAGAATTATACAAAACGTAAAATGACCAAAATAGCCCTGAGCACTGTAAGTGCAAAGTAGAGGTCGAATAAAGGTCAAACTGATCTGATAAATTATCATAAGGATAATTATGAACACTAAAGGGCTAAATAAGACTCCGAGACAGTCAACGCGTAAAACAAGAAATGACCGATGTGTCCCGACGATCTAAAGCAGATACCAAATGAAGTCCAAGGGACTTACAAATTTATACATGAGATATATGGGACGTTCTGAGGACCATGATAGGGTCCGGGGCAAAAATGACAAAATTACCATTTTGCCCCTAAGACTAAATAAGTACCCAACTGATACCGATTAAAGTCTAAAAGACTTAAAACTTCATATATACGATATATGAGATATTCTGAGGACCATAACAGGGTCCGGGATAAGAATGGCAAAATTACCATTTTGCCCCTATGGTTAAAATGAGAACCTAACTGATACCGATTGAAGTCCAAAGGACGTAGAACTTTGTACTTAAGATATAAAGACTATTTCGAAAACCACGACAGGGTCCGGGACAAGAATGGTAAAATTACCATTTTGCCCCTAAGGTTGAATGAGTGCCTGACTAATAACAATTGAAGTCTAAATGACTTAGGATATAATCCTAATAACTGCTAAGCCTAATTAAAGAATGAAATAGCCTCGGGCGAGACCCAATGGAAGGGTGATAGGCTACTAGGCTATCTTAGGTAATCCGATAGATACCTAAGATGACGAATGAGACCTGAATGGATGAGTTCTGATCTGTCTGTGATTGATGATTATTATTCAGGATATACATGGAGATGCCTGACGTACCGGGAGGTTATCGGATTATTTATGCAAGGAAATAAGCGTAAAGTTTGTGAGTAACTTCTGACACTGTTTTGATACTGTCCCTTGATTTACTGATCTGTTTTGAATGCAATTATTTAAGTGCAATTATTTAAATGCATGCTTTTCGTACTATATCACTTATGACATGGTTTTAGTCTTTTTAAATAATTGACTATATTCCTGATCCCTGTGCTAGCATCCCGTACTGTTTTGCCCGTTTTGAACTGTTGAGATAAAATGGATATATTGAACCATTATTTCCGAAACGATTAAATAAACCATGTGATATAGGCAAAGAACAACATTTTGTTGCTATCGTATCGCTTTGTATAATATAATGTCTGAATGCTATATTGTTTAAATGTATGTACTTAATGTACGCCCTTTGTACCACATTCCACGTGATGTGCTTGTGTCCTTCGAATTAGGAATTCCGTTCAGTTCGGTTATGTGCTGTCCGTTAATGATATGTCTGCCTCGATTGATATGTTCCGTCCGGTTCTGACATGTTCCGCCCGTTAATGATGTTAAGTCCGCCTTGATTGATATATGGTCCAGTTCCGTTGTGTACTGTCCGTTGATGATACGTCTGTCTTGATTGAAACATTGTTCAGCCCAGTTATGATTAGTTCCGACAGTGATGTGTCCCTGACTTGATTGTTATATTGTTTCTTCCCAGTTCCGTTATGTTGTGTCCTGTTCATGATTTGCCTGTGTCTTGATTAGTGTATTGTTTCCGTTTAGTTCCATTATAATTTTATCCGTTCGCGATATGCCTTTGCTTGACTGATGTATTGTTTCCGTTCGATTTTGTTATATTCCGTTCGTTGATGATATGTCTGGCCTGATTGATAGATGGTCTAGTTCTGTTATGTTTCCGTCCTGTTATTGGTATGCCTTGTCTTGATTGATCTTGTTCAACTCCGCTATGTTCTAGCCATTGATAATATGCCCCTGTCTTGACTGACTTATTGTTCCCACTCAGTCCCGATTGTGATTCGTTCCGTTAATGAAGAGTCTGTGTCTTGACCGATATATTAGCAATAGTTATTGTTCTGACCGATTGGTTATGTCATGTTCCGATCCGTTTGTATTGTTTGTTCGATTCTGTTTTATTGTACTAGACTGTTTATGAAATGGATTTATAAAAATAGTTATTTTTGAAATGACTAAATTATCCATCTGCCTTGAAAGCACAAAACTAGTTTTGAAACCCATGATAGGGAACCTGTGTTACTCACTGGGCTTATTTAAGCTCACCCCATTATTCTGACATTTTTCAGGAATTACCTCCATTGGATTAGAAGGTACTATGACATGACGTGAATAGGCCAAGTGGCATCGCAAGTAAGGATCTGACGGCACTGAATTGTAGAGACTGGTTTATTGTAGATTAAACCTGGTTATTCTGGTGAGTGGTATGTTATGACTGACTTGACTGATATATACTAGATAGACATGGCTCATGGAACTAATGGTACTCTAGAGATATTAGATCTGCTCTGTTGTTATATGCTTGATTTTAGATATGCTTTGAGATTAGAATTGTTGACTGATTGGATTTAGTCTTGCTCTGTGATACATATACTTAAAATGGATAAGTGAGTTGCATTCCCGTGACACAAAGAAAAAGTTTTAAATTCCGCTGCATCTGACCCTACAGTTGGAGTGCAATTCGTCGGAAAGTTCAGAATTTGCCTTTGGTTGGTCGCGTCGCGACCGATTGGCAGTCACGTTGTGATATCCCGACCCGGGATACGACACGATTACCGAGGCAAGTCGACTGAATAGCATAACCTGAGCTGTCTTAAACTCTATGTCACAATAATTATGGAACTGAACCTAATTTCAAAAGATAAATGTTTTGATTAGTAAGGCCAGTGTCGGGTGGTACCCGAGCAACTCGGAACCTTACCTCAAAAAACTGTGCATGCATGCAACCCATGCATGCATACGTATGTACACAGTGCATAGTTCACGAAATATTAGTTTATGTATACGTGATTAGAAATACCGTTATACGTATTTATATGATTATAAATACATGTATAAAAATATGAAATTGATGTGTATATATATATATATATAACATGGTTATACATGTATTTATGTATATGTGTAATAAATAAAAAGGAAAAGAAAACAAAAAAAAGGGAAAATATTAGTGTGTACATCACTGTGTGTGTGTGTGTTTGGGAAACCCACCAACCGACTTGGTGAGGTGGTGGGTGTGTATATGTAATATATGTGTATATATGTATATTGGAGGGTACGTGGATGGCTGCAGGTGAGGGGGGTAGTTCTCTGCAGTCAAGGATGACTGCAAGAGAGAGAGAGAGAGAGAGATAAGGTAGAGAGAGAAGAGGCGGTGGGTGTTTTGCATATACATATATATGTACGGGTTTGTGAGTTGAGAGGTTAGAAAAGAAGGGAAAGGTCAGGAACTGAAGGGGAGAAGAAGAGAGAAAGATTGAAGCAGAAACAGAAATAATTGGGAGGGTCTCAGTGGGCTAAAAACTGAAACCCAGGTAAGAGTTTGAAGTTCTGTTTCTTTCAATTTAGAGCATGAAGCTTAAATATAATTGTAGGGTCTAAATCAGCATAAAAAATGTAACTTACTACAAAAAGAATGATAGAAAATGGTTTAGAAATCAAAGAGAAAAACAGAGTTGCAGGTTCGGGAGGATAATCGGGTTCCATGAATTTTACGTTTAAAACTTGTTTTAAAGTTTATAAAAATGGTCCTTATACATGCAGAAAACCATTTGAAAAGGATTAGGGCCAAAACAGTGCTCAAAGAGTCACGAAATAGGAAAAATACAGGTCATCGGAAAATCGGGCCGACCCCTTTAAACCCTATTTCGTGAAGATGGGGAGAGTTTTCGAGCAAGCCGAGGATAGGAATGAGGTCGTGGGGAAGAAAGGGAGAGAATGGCATTCAAATGGGGGGGGAAAAAACCATTGGATTTAGGTTGCTGTCACCGGAGATGGTGACGGAACCCTAATGTTCTCTCACCGGAATATCGGGGAAGACGACTGTTAAGTCATAGGTCTATTCGGGTTAAAAGGAACGGGTCTGGGTCGGATCGGGTCGGTACCCGACCGGAAATAAACGGAGCCAAAGCTGTGTTGTTTTGAGTTTTTAATTTAAATGAATTGGGCTGTTTGGTTGCAGGAATAATAAATAGGAATTGGGTTTTGGGGATAACCGAAACAGGGATGGGATTGGGAACCAGGATATTGGAATCCGGTTCTCTGAATGGACTGAACCGTTTGGTTCAGTGAATGGGCAGACCGGTTTAGGGTTTTTAGGTCTGAACCAACTGGTTCAGACCGCAGCTTTTGGAATTTATGAACCGGCCCCAAATATTTTAAGAAATTTCACTGTTGCCCAAATATAAAAATTAATTAAATATTAATTTTTACAATAATGCCCCTATTTCAAAATTGGGTCAAACGAAGTCCAAATGATACAAATGAATAGTCAAAACTTATTATCTCGGACGTTCTGAGTCCAATGGTGGGGTCCGTTTTACGAGACGGAACCCCGAAGGATAAAATACCGCAAAAGTGCAAAATGACTATTTTGCCCTTTTTAGTACGAAAGTCCAAATGGAATTCCGCGAAAGCCTAAACCGACTTTCTTCGGCATTTCGGACTCAATGGTAAAGTCTAAAATAGTATTTGAAATACTTATGATAGAAAGGCATAAAATTTGATGAATAGCATTTATTTTGAAACGTATTCACTGATATATAGGGAACTCAAAAAGGCAAGGGTATACTCACGAATTTCTGAGGTAGAATCACGATAGAGGTAAGTGGATCACTTTATCTTCCATGTGGTGTTTCTAAAGCCAAGTTTATTCTTTACTGCCAAACTTGTACTCTTGAAAGTACCTCACGTTATTGCTATCCACAATGTGATATTGTTCTATCTTGTGGACATTGATTGACTATTGTGCTATTGTTATCATATTGAACCATGCCTTGAAAGGCTTACTGTTATGCTTTATTGTATATATGATATTCCATTTTCATACTCCTTATGGAATCACAAATGATCATGCTATGTTTATAAATGCTGGAATTGTGCTCAGTCACAATATCCATCCGATGCTTCTGTGACGAACTAGTCCGTGAACGGACGTGTGGCAAAAGATGTGAGTTTAACTGAGAGGTATGCCGGGCCTCGAATTACGCAGAGGGGTTGCCATTCCCTACTACAGATTATAAGCATCTCCATTGGATTATTGTTATGGATATATTGTTGAATGGCTACTGTGCCTTATGGATTACTGTTTCTTATGGATTATCTTACGTTGTTCATTGGTTTGATTGACATCGTTTTATTGTGGCAGTACTTTTATTGTGACAGGTTATTGTTGAGAAATCTTATCACTGCTTATTCATTACTTCTGATTGTATATTGTGCCCCACTATTTATTGGCCATCATGGCAACTGTTCTCATTGGCTATCACAGCATCTCCTTTCTTATGATTGGCTATCATATTTTATTCATGGATTCATGTTTTTATAATCATCGATACCAGTGTTGGAGATCTGGTTTACTTGCTGAGCTTCATAGCTCATTCCACCCCACTTACCCCCATTTTAGGTGATGACGCTGCGAGACCCCAGTAGGAGTCTGAGAGCGTAGGGGGACATTTTGAAGTACTGTTTAGTCTATGTTAGTTCTCCCATGTATTCACCACCCCCGGGTGCTGGTTATGTTTTAGTTCTCATTTTGTTTTATGTAGAACTATGTCATGTATTTAATAGACTTCCGCTGTGTAATTTATTTAAAAAGACTTCCACTGGATTACTGTAATTGATAAAGACTTCCACTGTTCATTGTTTAAAATTTTTAGTACATTGCATATTAGTACTATGATACAGGAATGGAAAAAGTAGGGACGGCCTTCGGGTCGGCCCCGCGACACGAGATCCGTATAGGGTGGATTTCGGGTCGTGACACACGTCCTCGACATCCGCGTAGGGTGGGGTTCGGGATGTGACAATGATCATAAGTGATTCCATAAGAGTATAAAAATGGAATATCATATTTATAGTGAAAACATAACAGTAGGCCTTTCAAGGCATGGTGTAGCATGATAACAATGATATAACAGTCAATCAATGTCCACAAGATAGAACAATATCACATTGTGGAAAACAATAATATCAGGTACGTTCAAGAGTACAAGTTTGGCAGTAAAGAGAATAAACTTGGCTTTGGAAACACCACATGGAAGAGAAGGTGAATTTACTTGTAAAGATCCGAAATTTTGGAATAATTTTTTTTTAAGTGTGTAAATATGGAATGTGTGTTATGTATGTGTACATGGGGACTGTGTGTGATATGTGTATTATATAATATATATACATAATATCTTAAGCTAAGGAAAGCAAGAAAAGAATAGAAAAATAAGAGGGATAGAAAAACAGGGGCGGGCAGGTTGCGTAGAAGAAAGGGAGAAATAGAAAGAGAAAGAAAATAAAAGAATGGATAACCTAAGAGAGAGAAGGGAGTTTGCTCAGAGAAATTGATAAAGGGAGAGATTGGAAGAAGAAGAAAGAGAACAGAAGAAGTTGCAGTGCACAGCTATAGGTAGATCTGATCGGCAGTGGTGTCGAAGACGCGTACGGTGAGGATCGTGCCATCTAGTGCTTCCATTGTTGCTTCAATGGTTCGGTCGGTGGTGTTGGCTGTTCCAGCAACACGGCAGAAGAGGTGATCGTCAACGGTGTGGTATCGGGGGGCGTCGTTGATCAGACGATGGTAGAGGGTGGTGGTTACGACTGAGAGAAAGAGAGATGGAGAGAGAACAAGCGGCACCGTCGTCGTGGGGCTGTATGGAGGAGGGAGAGCGTGGGGACAGGTCTGTTGTGACTGATCCATTGTGTTCGGCCATTACTGCGCCGACGAGTTTGGCGACAACCGCAGCTCCGATCCCATGTCCGTTCGGTGCTCCACTGAAAACTTCGTGCTCTACTAAGACTACATTTGGGATGCCCACGGCAACTGCTCCATATCAGTTGGCCACGATTGGAACCCCGACGAGGATTCACATTCAAACGGTCGTGGCATCGCACAGGATTAGATCTCAGATTTGAAGCGGTAAATTTGTTTATAACTGAAATTGGAAATTCAAATTTGAAATTGGGTTTGCTGCCAGACGATCTCAATTGCTTGCGCCACTAACAGTTTGCGATGATGGCACGTTGCGTGGGTGTTGGTTCTCTTTGTTTGGGCGGAGGATTTTGTTATGGCTTGGTGATTTATGTGTCTGTGTATATTGTATAGTGGTGCAGTGAGAAAAACGTGATGAGCTCGACATGAAGGTGGGATCTCGGGTTCAGTGCTCGGTCATTGATTTGGATCTGCCGAGGCACCTCGATAGACCTCTGTGTAATCGCTTGAGGGCTGCGCAAGCTGGTTAAATACAGCTGTATAAATCAGATTTTTTTGGGGTGCAAGGAACAGCTCTAGTTTGTTGAAGTGTGGAGCAGAGCAGCTGTTGAGCGACTGAAGCTCAAGATTTCTTGATCTTCTTCCTCTCTAACGCCTTACCCAATCAGAGGTAGGTATATATATCCGATTCTTTGAATTTTTAATCTCTATTAGAAATTATAATTTAGTCACAAAAGTAATCAGCTGTTGGGAAAATGAGAAATTAAGCGAGACTAGTGCGGTTGCTGGAATGCGCCATTGAATTAGAATAGAATTTAACTATTAATTTGGATATGGAACAGCCTTTTGATTTAAATATAATTCTGTTATTAAATTTAATATAGTTCAGATATTGAGTGTAGTTCAGATTTTAATTTGAATAGAGTCCCAACTATTGGATGAAAATTTGATGAGGAAAATTCTGGACAACAGCTATGTTAGGGACTGATCTTTAATTGTAATACACTTTATCAAGGGACATATCTATAGGTAAATACAAAATATTGATTTGGTAAAATCTTTATTAACCATTATATAATTAGTTAACTAAATTAGATAATGGTGAATTGACTGAGACCCAAATTAAGTGAATAAATAGTGTTTTATTTATGTCTCGGACCTATTAAGATCAATGGTGAGGTTCGTTTTACAAGACGGGGTCCCGAGAAATGAAAAGACCCGAAAAGGTGCAAAATGACCGTTTTGCCTTTTTAGGTATGAATATCCAAATTGAATTCCGCAAAAGGTTAAACCGACTTTGTTCGGCGTTCCGGATTCAATGATAGAGTTTATTTAAGTAAAAGAAATACCAAACATAAAGAGACATAAGAATTTGATACATGACATACATTTATATAGCGATATATATCTTGAGACCTGTTTGCAAATTTTAGGAACATCGAAGAGAAAGGCAAGGACTCTCTAAATAGCCACAGTAGTAGGACTGAGTCGTTCACCAGTTGATTGGACTACTTAGTGGACACAACTTTCTAGGGTTGAGACACACCCTAGTCAGGTATGATATTTTGCTAAGTGAGGAATAGAATTGAGTTAGGAATGATTGACATATTGATTGAATGAAGCATGTATTTAATTGATATTAGAAAATCACATAGGGAGTACTTGCTTTGGAACAGAACCTAAAGTTGATTGATTTGGCACTTATGTGTTTTCCTGTTATTCTGTAGAGGTATGACTTGTTCTGTATGTTAGCATAGTATGTGATTGGCATTATCTTGTTTGTGAGTTGTTAAGACGTAGATACGTGATTTGGGTATGTGTTTACGTTGAAGTGGTTTTTATCATTCTGAGGTTGTGGCTTTTATTATTCCGAGGTTGTAGCTTTTGTTATCCAGAGGTTGTGGCTTTTATTATTCAGATGTTGTGATTTTTATCATCCAGATGTAGTGGTTTTTATTATTCGGATGTTGTGGATTTTATGATTCAGATGTTGTGAGTTGAGCACGTGGTGCTGTGTATTAATCAGATGTGTTCCGTGCGTGAGCATTGGTACCTAGTTTCCATTGGATGTGTTCCATAAACGGGGGTTGGTACCCAGTTTCCATCGGATGTGTTCCGTAAACGGGAGTTGGTACCTAGTTTCCATCGGATGTGTTCCGTAAACGGGAGATGTTACCTAGTGTCCATTTGATGTGTTCCGTGATTGAGACATGGGTGTGATATTGAGTTGCGTGGGTGAGTCACGCGTATTTTCATTACATCAGGGTGTGGCATAGAGTTGACATGATGTGGCGTTGAGTTGCGTGGGTGAGTCACGCGTATTTTACACCAGGGTGTGGCATAGAGTTGACATGATGCGGCGTTGAGTTGCGTGGGTGAGTCACACGTATTTTCATTTCATCAGGGTGTGGCATAGAGTTGACATGATGACATAGAGTTGACATGGATGTGGCATAGAGTTTGTGTGGATGCATTATGCGCGCTGTCATCACATTGCATAGACATGGGAATTCTTACTGTTATATTGTTTGAATGATTGGATGATGTCACGACCCGAAACCCACCCTATGCGGATCTCGTGTCGCGGGGCCGACCCGAAGGCCGTCCCTACTTTTTCCATTCCTGTATCATAGTACTAAAATGCAATGTACTAAAAACTTTATACAATGAACAACGAAAGTCTTTATCAATTACAGTAATCCAGCGGAAGTCTTTTAAATAATTTAAACAGTGGAAGTCTATTAAATACATGACATAGTTTTACATAAGACAAAATGAGAACTAAACGTAACCAGCACCCGGGGGTGGTGAATACATGGAAGAACTAACATAGACTGATACCGTACTTCAAAATGTCCCCTTACGCTCTCAGACTCCTACTGGGGTCTCGCAGCGTCATCACCTAAAATGGGGGTAAGTGGGGTGGAATGAGCTACAAAGCTCAGTAAGTAAATGCAAATCTCCAACACTGGTATCGATGATCAATGAATCTATGAATAAGATTATGATAGCCAATCATAAGAATAAGATGCTGTGATAGCCAATGGAAACAATTGCCATGAGGGCCAATGGAAACAATTGCCACGAGGGCCAATGAACAGTAATCACAATACACAATCAGAAGTACTGGGTATAATATCAATATGAAGAAGTTCAATGATAATATAACCATAATGAAGTACTGCCACAATGAACCGATCACAATCAAATCAATTAATGCAAGTCCTTCGAGACTTGAAGAATCATAAGGAATAGTGCCATTCAACAATCAAGTTCTGTCAGTCATAAGAGATGCTTTTATTCTGTAACATGCCAGTGAAATTGCAAATGAAATGCCAATGGAAATGCAATGAAATGCTAGTGATCATGCCAGTCAATTGCCGGTGGAAAACCTTCGAGGAATTCATTCCTGCCACCTGTCCATTCATGGACTTGACCCTTAGGTCTCCAGTCAATACAGAAGCATCGGATGGATGTTGTGACTGAGCACAAATCCGGTATTCATAACATATCATGATCATTCGTGATTCCATAGAAGTATAAAATGGAATATCATAGATTCAATGAAAGCATAACCGTACGCCTTTCAAGGCATGGTTCAACATGATAACAATGATACAATAGTCAATCAATGTCCACAAGATAGAACAATATCACATTGTGGATAGCAATAACATGAGGTACTTTCAAGGCACAGTGAAACATGATAACAATGATACGTCAATCAATCAATGTCCACAAGATGGAAAATATCGAATTGTGGAACACAAGGATATCAATACATTCAAGAGTACGAGTTTGGCAGTATAAGAATAAACTTGGCTTGTGGAAACACCACATGTAAGAGAGAGTGATCCACTTACCTCTATCGTGATCAGAAATCCGTGAGTGTACTCTTGCCTTTCGAGTTCCCTATATATCAATGAATACGTCTTAGAATATATTCTATTCATCAAATTTTATGCCTTTCCATCATAAGTATTTCAAATACTAATTTAGACTTTACCATTGAGTTTGGAATGCCGAATAAATTCGGTTTAGGCTTTCGCGGAATTCCATTTGGACCTTTGTACTAAAAAGGGCAAAATGGTCATTTTGCACTTTTACGGTATTTTATCCTTCGGGGTCCCGTCTCATAAAATGGACCCCACAATTGGACTCAGAACATCCGACATAATAAATTTTGACTATTCATTTACCCCGTTTGGACTTCGTTTGACCCACATTTGAAATAGGGTTATTTTTGTAAAATTAATATTTTATTAATTTCCTGTTTGGGCCTTAGTGGGGTTTCTTAAAACATTTGGGGTCAAAATGAAATTTCCCTAAGTTCCGGTCTGAACCAGTGGGCTCACGGCTAGGAACCCTAAACCGGTCCGGTCCTCCCCTGAACCAAACGGTTCAGTTAAATTCAAGAACCGGATTCCAATAACCCAGTCCCTATCCTTATCCGTGGTTGGAATAAGCCCAAACCCAATTTCCATTTCCTATCTCCATAGCCAAACAATCCATTCACATTTTAAATTCAGAATATCTCATGTCCAAACGACGCAGTATCGAGACAACCGGTCCCAACACGTCGTCGTTTCGATCACCCACTTGACCCCCTTCTTCCCCGATAATCCGGCGAAGGATCAGTAGGGTTCCGGCGTCTCTTTCGACGCCGGTGACTGTTCCAGTTCATTTTTATTGACTATTTTTGATGCCATTTTACTCCCCATCACATGGGGATCATGAATCCATCCTCCATTTTGATCAAGACCTTCTTGATCTTCACGAATATGGGTTTGACCATCTCCGGCCATTTCTCCGGCCAAGTCATATTTTTCATTTTTGTGGCTGTTTCTTCTCGGTTTTAAACCCATTTTGATTCATAATGTTTTCTGCACCTTTATAGATCATTTTTCAAGACTCAAAACAAGCTTTAACCAAGATTTTCATGAAACCCGAAATTATCCTCCGAATCCTGCAACTCGGATTTTCTCCCTCATTTGTGAACCAAATGAGGTGCGGTTTGTTCCTATCAACGCCATTTTTCATGCTTGTTTAGACCCTATATTCAAAATAATTCGAATCATGCTGTAACGTTTCAAGACAGAAACAGTGGCTTACCTCCAAGTTCGGATTCTCTTGGTGTTGAGCCCCTCTTCCTCGCGCCTCTACTCCAGATTTGTTCCCCTTCCTTCTCACTCCAAAACTCTCTTTTCCTTTTTGTTTCTGGTCTTTCCTTTTCTCCTGAGAGTGAGAGACCATATGCATATAATAAGTTTTTTCCTTCTCTCTCTCTCTCTCTCTAGTCAGACCTCACCATGCCCTGTGACCTTCTTACACACTCCAACACCTACTTCTGTCACCACTACTCCCTATTGAGTGTTAGACACTCAAGTTATTACATACACACATACAACCGTCCACACACACACCTTTTGATACATATATATATATATATATTCACCCACTCACACACACTTGCACGGCTGATAACAGCCCACTTGCCCATTTTGTTTTCTTTTCTTTTTGTTTTAATTTAATATACACACACATATATATATATATATATTATAATACATTATATAATATATATATATACATGTATAACTCATAATTATACATATTTTATACGTACCTATACGCCCATACATATACGTATATACTAAACTCTGGGCACGTACGCATATACTGATTTTTGGTATACTACGTGTCTGTGAAACATGGGCATGCATGGAAATACGTGCGTGCACGCTTTACGATGTAATGTCCCGAGGTGCTCGGGTGTTACCCAGCACGGTTTATACATTTCAATCATTTTCCATTTCCAGTCATTCATTTCCGTGAAATACCATGATATACATTTCTTACCGTTCAAGTTACATATTTTAAACCGACCTACCTCGGTATACGTGACGTATCCCGGGTCGGGATATTACAGATGACATTTGGATTACTGTTGTTACATTATTAGGGTGATTGGGATAGCATGTGGATTATTCCTATTGCATTGTTTGAGTAATCTAGAAGGCATGTGGATTATTGTCATTACACTGCTAGGATGATTTAGAAAGCATGTAGATATAAATGCACACTGCACACGCCACACCTTACTTGAATGCAACATGCATATTACTACCATATCGTATAAATGATTAGGGAGGCATGTAGAAATGAATGTACACTTGCACACGCCACGCCTTGATTTTGTTCCTTGCATTAGCATTATATCATACCAGCATGTTGGCGCTGACCCATTCGTGGGCACAGGTTCCAGGTAAAGCTCCTGGTACGTGGGACTAGAAGAGGTCTTGGAGAAAAGAGAGGAAATGAAATTTGGAAGAGTATATAGCACTTAGAGTGTACTTTTGTAATATAGGGGCTTAAGCCTAAACTGTATGTAGGAGATAACTGTTGAGCGTATCTTATATATATGTATGTTTAAGGGAAAGAATGCGTATTTAATTTTCATGAATTGTGGCCATCGAGTGAGGATGGATTGTGATGTGTTTGTATATATATAATGTATTGTGATTATTAGGGGGAAAAAGGCCCGAAAAACAGAGGAGGTTCTGTCGAAATTTTATGAAAATTAAAGAACTCTATCTAATTTGTCGTAAATTCGTAAATCTAATTAATTACCTTTCATTTTATTTACTTTCTGTTCATCAGTCGCACCTCGGGTTTCGGTCAGAAATTCGGGGCGTGACATTACTTACCTTTAAATGCAGTCCTATATCAGTAATCCGTGAGTTTGCCCTTTCCTTTTGAGTCCCCTATATGTCAATAGATCCGTCTCAGAATTAATGCTATTCATCAAATTTTATGCCTTGGTATTATAAGTATCTCTAACACTCATTTAGACTCTACCATTGAGTTTGGAATGTCGAAAAAAGTCAGTTTAGGCTTTCGCAGAATTCCATTTGGGTTCGGGTAGCAGTAGGGGTATTTTGGTCATTTAGTGTTTCTACAGGTCTTTATTTTCCGGGACCTCGTCTCGCGACATGGACCTACCATTGGACTCAGAAGGTCCAAGATAATAAAAATACACTATCAACTTGTTTAATTTGAACATCGGACGATTTCATCATTATTTAATTTAATTTAATTAATTAATTTTATTTTATTTAATATAATTTATGTATAATATATATATATATATATATATTTGTGGGAATTGTTGACATGGTATTTTCCTATCAACTTGGTCACGCGCCTCATTCGCTCACCCTTGGTTCCCTGTTCGAGTCGCGGGGGTAGCAGCCCCTGTTATTTTTTTCTTATTTCTTTTAAACCAAACAATGGCTAAGCCACTTATTCACGAATAAGATATCCCGGTTCCGAATTTAAACCCAATTAATTTCCTACGCCCATGATCAAACAGTCTCCTTCCTCTTTTTAAATTAAAACCCTTAACCTAAACGACGTTGCATGCCCCTCACTGTTCATCATCCCTTCTCCCGACCTTTCGATAAGAACCAGTAGGGTTCCGTCACCTTCTCCAGTGACGGCAACCCAGTTCCGATCACATTTTTCCCCTGTTTCAATGCAGTTCTCTTCACATTCTCATGGGGATTATGAATCCAACCTCTATTTCCATCAAAAACCTCCCAACCTTCACGAATAGGGAGTCAAACATCTCAGGCCGATTTTTCGGGTGAGTCTACCCTTCCATTTTCTTGACTTCTAAACCACGGTTTCCACCCCATTTTTACCCTAAATGTTTCTTGCATCAATGGGGATTATTTTCCTAAACTTAAAACAAGGTTTTAATCCATAAATTCATGAAACCCGAATTATCACCCTAACCTGCAACTAGGGTTTTCTCTCTCATTTCTAAACCAAATAAACTGCGGTTTGTTCCTATCATCACCATTTTTCATGCTTATCAAGGTCCTATATTTAAAACTAAATGAAACTACATGAAATAAGAAAATAGAACTTGATCTTCACTTACCCATGTGAGCTTTTGGCTCGTAGTTTCTCCCTCATTTTCTTTTGGTTTTTCCTCTTTTCTTTCACTTCTGAATCTCAGAACACTCTCAGTTTCTTTGGTTTCTTCCTTTCTGCTTCTGATTTCTTCAAATTAGACTTGGATATTTATAAGAAATTTTCATGCGGTTCCCTCCCCCCCACTTGCAACCACCTTTTCTCTCTCTTCCCCCTTTTCTTGTTGTAATATCCCGACCCGGGATACCGGGTCATATGGCACGTATTTCGAGATTTAAGAAAATTGGTGTAAAAATATTTACACCAAAGGAAATAATTAATTAAATAATTAATTATTTATTTATATGAAATTATTAACTCTAATTATGATTAAATAAATTTGAATACACAAACACACACTTTATGGTGTATTGTGTGTATGATATAAAGTGTATAAAAGTATATATATACACATGTCCATGTATAAGTATGTATATATAAATAGTTAAAATAATTATTTCATACACATTTCATGAAGGCATGTATATGTATAATTATGTATGCATGTATGTACATAGATACATTATATATGTATTTATATATAATTAATTATTCATATATATATATTTATATACCTTTATATAGATATACATGTGTAAAGTATGAACAGTGCACAAGGTGTGTGTGTGTCGGTTGAGCTGTGTGTGTGTGTGTGTCTCCGTGTGTTGGTGTGTGTGTGATATATATATATATATATAATATACAATATACAAAATATCAAGGATCCATTTAATGTAAGGTGCCAAAATGAAAAAGCAGAATTAATGAAGTGTAAGATGGATGATAAGGTCAAGAATGAGGGCTGCAAACGTGTAGAGAGAGAAAGGGAAAATGAAGAGAGAGAAGGGTCGGTGGTGAGAGTTTAAAAGGCCAAGGCATGCAAAGCATGCTTGGTTCGTAAGAAACCAATCCTGGGGAGCATTAGGAAGCTAAAGGAAGAAGAAGTAGAGAATCAGAGAGAGAGAAGGATACAGAATATCAAAAATAGGTATTTTCTCTCTCTAAAAATATAGAATGGATATGAACTGTTCTAGAGTTTGTTTTCATTATATGATGTTCAATATACGTTTAAAGTTGAACCAAGCATGAAAATCTAGTATTAGAGCACCTAAAAACATGAAACCCAAGGTCGGCTGCCATGGATGACCTTCAAAATAACAGGTCTGAAATGGGTGAAATTAAATGGGTTCTAACCTACCAAGACCTCAAGATGAAGTCATGAGGGTCATGAAAAACCCTAGCCGCGATCAAAAATCCCAACAAGAGCCTTCCAAAAATGGAGTTGCAGGTACGGGTTACAAGACCCAGTCCTTGAACCTCACTATTTAACCGATCTCTATGAACGGAATATGAAACCTCTTGAGTAAAGGAACAAAACAAGCCAAGCCTCATCGAAAATGGTCAAGAAACGAGTATGAACCGAGGCTAACACAGGTTTAGCTATCGCGACCGAAACCGAAACTTTGAGCCAAATTCGAAGCTTCAAATCAATGCTAAAACATGTATTTAGATGTTAGGAAGTGATTGGGAAGGAAAGCAGAAAAAATAGAAGAGTAAAACGTCACGAAATAGGAGAAGGAGGAATTCGGGAATTAGGGTTTTCAGTGTGTTCTCGTGGGGAAGACGACCGAGTCAACTCGCAAACCGTTTAAAACGGTGGGTGGACTCGGGACGGGTGGCAGCCTTTGGGCTTGCCACCGCATAAATGAGACGACGCCGTTTAGGGTGTCGGTTTAAATAAAAAGAGATATAGGGCTGACGTCATGATGACGTCAGCCACATGTAAGCAGACCGGCTAAACCGGTTGGTTTTCAACCAGACCGGACTAGTTTATTTAAAACCCCATTGAACCGTTGGTTTTCTAAAATTCTTTAAACAAAAATAAAACCAATACTTTCCTTAATTGCGGATTGACCCCAAAACTTCTGGACAATCCTACTGTTGCCCAAATTATGAAGTTTTTATGCATTTAGACCCCTGGAAAAATAATTAAATAATTAATTTAATTATTTAATAAATAAAGTAAAATGACTATTTTGCCCTTGGGTCATAAATAGAGTAAACGAAGTCCAAATTAAGCATATGAATAGTGTATTTTTACTATTTTGGACATTCTGAGATCAATGGTAGGGTCCGTTTTACGAGACAGAGCCCGAAAAATAAATACACGTAAGGGGTAAATGACCAAAATACCCCTTGACCAAAATTTAACAAGTTATTAGTGTACTCTTACTATCTCGGACCTTCTGAGTCCAATGGTGAGGTCCACGACACGAGACGGGGTCCCGAAAAATAAAGACACGTAAAGGGGTAAAATGACCAAAATACCCCTGGTACCCCTAAAGCCAAAATCAAATCAGAGAAGGTCTAAATTAACTTTCCTTGACATCCCGGACTCAAAAATGGAGTCCAAATTACGAAACGAAGTACAGAAAAATATGACGCGTAAAACGGTAAATGACTATTTTGCCCTTTTACATATAACAGTCCGAATTAAATGTTACGAAAGCCTAAACCGACTTTCTTGGACACTCCGGACTCAATGGTAGAGTCTATTCGACCTAAAGAAATGTCTAAAATAAAAAGACATAAAATTTGATGAATAGCATCTGTTAGATGACTATGAACTGAAGTATTGCCAAAGAACTAAACTGAGGCAAGTACGAGAAATGAAATACGAAAAGACACGACACGTAAACATGTCAAATAAATAACTTTAAATTAAAGTTAATGGAACTCCCAGAAGAGTATAAATTGAAGTAAATTCAATTCCTAACACATTAAATTGTGTCATAGGTTAAGAATACGAGTTACGTTAAGTACATATGAATTTATGAAATCGTTTTAGGATCTAATACGATTTAAGCATAAGTTAAGGAATATCGAGATGATATTACAATGAATGTGAAGTTGATGAGATGTTTATGAATTGTTCTTAGGAACTACCAGGAAAGTGGGAAAGCGCATTATTAGCACTAACCCTAAAGAACCAAGGTGAGTAACCCTGTGTTTGAATTGGAAATTTGACTCCATGATTTAAAAAGGGTTTTAAGCATAAGATATGAAGTATTTGAAGTTTCAAATTCAGTATTTACATGATTCAGTTTTTAATTGTTCTGTTTTAAAAATTCATGTGACATGCTTAGAGATTGGTTTCTGCAACAGTTTTTCCTTCAAATACTTTTTAGCATGTCTAGTTAAAATGCAATCATTGTTAAATATTCCGAATTTGCTTATCTCAAGTATACGAATGTTATTTATGAATTTATGAAAAGTATCTATGAGACAAGTCACATGAAAAATGTTTTATAAGATAATGGTGCATAAGCACACAGGCAGTATTTTGGGTTTCTTCGGATCCCATTGACCTGTCAAAAAACCACATAGTCAGTATTTTGGGTTCTTATTGTAACTCATTGACCTGTCATGTGAAATGCCCGGTAGCAGGATCTAATCCCCCAGGCAAATGAGATATCTCCATAGATAAGTAATATGGGGCTCCGGTTCGAAACGGATTCCACTAATGGAAGTGATAAGATGACAAATGGTTTGAAAATGGAAGCAAGTTTTTACTCTCATTTTCAATATGCATATGTTGAGTTTTATATACTCTATTTAAGAAATACATGATATGGAATATGTTTTAAAAGTTCACATGTATAAGTTTAGCTTGAATACTTTAAATGTTTCAAAGCTATTGTTTTACGAAATGCATATGTTTTGAGTTACATACTCTATTTGACGAAGTATAAGTATAGCTTGAATACTTTAAATGTTTCAAAGCTATTGTTTTACGAAATGCAATATGTTACGAGTTATATACTCTATTTGACAAGTATGAGTTTAGCTTGAATACTTTAAATGTTTCAAAGCTACATGATTTAAGGAATGCATATATTCTGTATTCGAAGTATACGAACAATTGGCGGTGATTATTTCACAAACTCTTATGTACTAAACCACTGCTAATTAAAAACCCCATGACGAATGCTGGAATTGCTCACAAGCTTAGATTAGCTTACCCGGACTTTGTTCGGACCCCCCCCTTTCAGGTAATTAGCAGCAGTCTTGACTTGAGGACGTCGATGATGAATCTGCTGATTTTAGGAAGATATGTTTAAGAAGTTTCTCTTGAGAAACCTATGAACTCTAGTAGTACATTTTGTATTAGTAGATAATGTAAGAATATGTATTAAGCCTCAGGGCAACTGAACATGTATTGTATTAATGTTATAAGTTTTTTTTAGTTTTAGTTATACTCTGAATGTGTAACCATGTATGCTATGTATGGAGCGGCAGTATCGGACGGATGTGCATAATTTAAAAATGAGAAAAGAAAAGGTTTTTCACGCTTCCGCAAAACGTATGTTGCACTTCTATTCGATACCGCTGCATATGCGAGCCTTGTCTCGGGGCCCTCGGGTCTCGGGGCCGCGATCGCGATCCGGTGATCCGCTCAGGGTGGGTTTCGGGTCGTGACACTTGTAGTCATTGTTGACCACTATCCACTGTCCCTTGCTTCCCCATCATCCACGCACAACCCTACCATATATTTGTATATATATATATATATTTATATATATATATATATATATATATATATATATGCACCACTGCACCTAAGGTCGGCAGCCTTGCTACCTTCCTTCCATCCACACACCTCATACACACATAGCCTGTACACAGCATACCCACCCTCTCTTTCCTTGCTGTTTCCTTTCTTTCCCTTTGCATATATTTATATACTTAATTACTTATATATATATATACTATACATTATACTATATGTATTTATACATATACACACATATAATACCCATTTATACAAGTATATATATTGATATACCATAAACAGACACACCAATCAGTTTGAGACACGTGTGCCTACCAGATTAACAAATCTCGATCCTACAGAGCTCATATATGTCGGTCATACAGAACAGCTATAAGCCTTCGGGGTATTCTCATATATATCTATCATACAGAGCAGCCATAAGCCTTCGGAGCATTCTTATTTATATATCATTCAGAACCGATGAACTCGGTCATACAGTACAGATGAAGCATCCAGGATATTCTCATGTACATCGTCCAGACCTCCTGTTCTGGACAGTATTTATTCGACACTGCATATATGGTTTCCTTAACAGCCGTTAAACGGGGAATAAGGAAACAGCCTTCAACACGGAAACTACTATCTACGGTTATCTCCATTTACGATTCAATGCTCCACAAGGTAACTGCAAATCTCTGATGATCAAATCCCGATATTCGTGGCGGCAAAACCTAATCAAAATTAGGAGAACCACGGCTTATATATTAAACCCTAGAGGTACGCTTGGAATTTTTTATGCTCATTCTTTGACTTTCAATACAGTCTTTCAATTCCCTTACTTACTTAAGCATCGGAGCGGCTACCGCCGGAGCCAATCCGGTGGTCCTCTGATCATCTTTCTGAGTGTTCTACAGGTCACGGAGCCCTCACGTGTTGCGAGTCAAAAAGTGCAGCATCAGTTTGGCGCCGTCTGTGGGAACGACTAATCTCTACGTGCTTTATTCGTAAACTCATCTTTTTCCCCACCGGAAAACCATGGCACCAAATCTCCGACCCCGACAGAATACTCAGAATTCACAAAACGCTCAGTGTCAGCCGCCTGCTCCACGCACAAGGGGACCAGCGGCCAACCCTATGCGACAAGAGATCGAAGCAATAAAACGACACAATGAACTGGTACAGGAGCAGTTGCTAGCCATTACTAGAACGCTGGCAACGCTCACGCAGAACCAAGCGGCGGCTTCTCCTAGCCCGCCGGTCAACTTCGTTGCAGGAACGCAACCCCCGGTTGCCACGGGGAATGAAGAACTTCGTGGGCAGGCCCCCACTAACCAGCCTGGGCACCCCTCAGGCGTTGCTCACGCTGGCCGAGATCCGCAGCCATCAACAGTCCCTGGCTGGGGAACATCCGCTTTTGTCCCCGACGTGCATTACCGGAGCACTACTCGAGCCCCAACTCCTAGGGTTTCGGGCGCACCCCCGGCACCACAGGAACCTTATCATGCAGCGCCAGTCCCGCCGGTTCAGATTCCTCTTCCATCCGAAGGGCGCACTCCACCCTACTACCCTGAAGCCGAGGCTGTCAGGCAGAGTTCACAAGATGTCAGACTCAGAGACCCGCGAAGGGTAGAGGAGATTACCGAGTCTATGGACCGGACAAACGGCTTAAGAGGACCTCAGAACCCTCCAGAGCAGGACGAACTGGCCAGGCTGCTCGGAAGACTAGCCACTCCGTTCACCCACGCCATCATGTCCGAAGAGAGGCCTAGAAAGTTCGTGGTGCCCAAATTCACTCTCTACGACGGATCTGGAGATCCAGGGGATCACCTATCTCATTATCAGCATACGATGGCCCTTCACGGAGCCTCAGATGCTTTCATGTGCCGAACGTTCATCACCAGCTTGAAGGGAACAGCTCTGAAGTGGTTCCACAACCTCCCTCCGAACTCAATTCCCAGCTTTTATGAGCTCGGTAGACAGTTCTTGGATAGATTTATGACCAGCAGGAGGCTCAGAAGGGGGCCAGAATTCCTGCTGAATGTTAAGCAGACCAGGGAGGAATCCCTCCGGGCCTACATTGCCCGCTTCAACACCGAGCTCACTGAGATCACGGATTGCAGCCCGAAATTCCTTGTTGCGGCCCTTACTGCCGGGCTTGCCCAAGATGGCTTCAGAGATTCCTTGACAAAGAGCCCCCCGGCCGATATGGCAGCATTGATGGATCGGGCCAAAAAATACATCAACCTGGAAGAAGCCAACCACTCAGCCCAGAAGGGCAAGGATCAGACCCAGAGGGATAATCCGAAGTGGGAGGACCATAAGAAAGAGGATCACAGAAAAGACTCCAACAAAAAGAGGGTCAGAAGCCCAGAGAAGAAAACAGCTCCCAGAGCCGTGTACAACTCCGCACCAAGGGAGTTCACCAACTTCACGCCTTTGAACACCACTCCGAACCAGGTACTCCGGCAGATCCGAGATCGGGAGAACCTGAGGTGGCCAGAGCCGATCAAAGGAGATCCTAGCCTGCGGGACCAAAGTAAGTATTGCAATTTCCATAAAGATCATGGGCATACTACTAACACCTGCAAGACCCTCCGATATGAGATAGAACAGCTCATAAAGAAGGGACGTCTTCGGGAGTTCGTCAAACAAGACGGAAGGCAGAACCCCCAAGAAGACAAGCCTCAACAGCGGCCAGATCAGAGGCCCGAACATAGGCAAGAGCAGCGGGAAGGACGAAACGAGCCTCAGAGGCAGAACAACCATGTTATCTACGTCCTCCATGCTGACTCCCCTGTTACAGGAATGTCCAACAGGGCAAGAAAAAGATATGCTCGGGAAGCCAGAACCGCCCCAAACATCTCGCAGGTCTCCAACGTCGAAAAGAGGCTCAAGCCAGGGCCAGAGATCCAGTTCACCGAGCAAGATCTAGCAGGGGTACACTGCCCTTACAGTGATGCCCTTGTTATCACCCTCAGAATCGCCAACTTCGAAACTAGAAGAGTCCTAGTCGACACTGGCAGCTCAGTCAACATTCTATTCTATGAACCGTTTAAGCGGATGGGCATAGACCAGGACAGCGTCAAGCCCACCACTGCCGTAATGGCAGCTTTTGATGGCAACCTCAGCACCCCCCTGGGGAGAGTTGACCTTCCTACCACTATTGGGGAAGGTGAAGGGCAGAAGACCACCATCTCTGAATACATGGTGTTGAACATGAAGTCTCCATACAACGTCATCATCGGGAGACCCTGGTTACACCAGATAGGGGCGGTCACTTTCGACCCTTCATCAGTGTCTGAAGTACGTCCACAATCAGAGCGTGCACTCGGTCCGAGGATGTCAGCCAACCTCACGAGAATGTCACGCTATTGCCCTCAAGGAGACAGCTCCAAAATAGCAATTACAGTACACTCGGGTTTGTGCAGATCCGGTTTTCACTCACACTCCCGAGGTGGAAGATTGCCCATCCGGCGTTGAAGAGCCCCTGAGCCCAAGGGGACGTGATAGCCGAGCCAAGCCTGTTGGCGAGCCCATCAAGATACTGGTCAGTTCAGAAGCAGAGGAGCGTTATTTGTACATCGGCCCAGACCTTACGCCCGCCGAGCAGGAAAAGATAGTCAGGTTTCTGAAGAACAACCTCTCTATCTTTGCTTGGGAAACCAGGGACATGGAGGGGATAGATCCTAATCTGATAACTCACAAACTGATGGTAGATCCAGATCACCCCCCAGTCAGACAGAAGAGAAGACCAACCGCTCCCGAACGGCATCGGGTTATAGACGAAGAAGTCCAGAGGCTGCTAGACGCCAGGATGATACGGGAAGTTTTCTATCCCGAGTGGCTAGCCAACACTGTGCTCGTCAAGAAGAAGAACGGCAAGTGGAGAGTCTGTGTTGACTATACAGACCTCAACAAAGCATGCCCCAAGGACAGCTTTCCACTGCCGAGAATAGATCAACTGGTTGACGCCACTGCAGGGCATGAGCTTATGAGTTTCATGGACGCCTACTCTGGATACAACCAGATCCAGATGTACCCTCCAGATCAGGAAAAGACTGCCTTCATAACCGAAAGAGGACTCTACTGCTACAGAGTGATGCCTTTCGGTTTGAAGAATGCTGGAGCCACTTACCAACGGTTGGTGAACAAGATGTTCAGCCCACTGCTTGGCAGCACCATGGAGGTATACATCGACGACATGCTGGTAAAGAGCCTCCAGAAAGGCAGCCACCTCCAACACTTAGCCCAGACCTTCGATATCCTCAGACAGCACAAGATGAAGCTCAACCCCTCGAAATGTACCTTCGGAGTTACGAAGGGAAAATTCTTGGGGTACATCGTCTCTCAAAGAGGTATCGAAGCAGATCCCACTCAGATCCAAGCCCTGATTGGACTGAAGTCACCAAAGACCAGAAAGGAGATTCAGGCACTGAACGGCAGAGTCGCCGCATTGAGCAGATTTATATCCAAGTCCACCGATCGCTGCCTACCTTTCTTTAAAGCTCTAAAGGGCAGCAAGGCTTTGCAATGGACAGAAGAATGCGAGCATTCCTTCCAAGAACTAAAGGAGTACCTAGCCTCTCCAGAGCTCCTGTCAAAACCTGTACAAGGAGAAAAGCTGCTCCTGTACCTAGCAGTCTCTGAGAACGCGGTCAGTTCCGCACTAATCAGACAGGACAAAGGAGTACAGAGGCCTATATTCTACGTCAGTAGGGCACTACTTGACACGGAGAAAAGATACCCAGAAGTAGAGAAGCTGGCCTATGCCTTGGTCATATCAGCCCGGAAGCTTCGACCTTACTTCCAGGCCCATCCAATTGAGATTCCAACTGCCTATCCTTTAAAGTCAATACTGAGGAAACCCGAGGTATCGGGAAGATTGGTCAAGTGGTCTGTGGAGCTAGGGGAGTTTGACATAGCATATGTACCCCGAAACTCCATTAAAGGGCAGGCCTTAGCTGACTTTGTAGCCGAGTTCACCCCGGCACTGCAGAACGAAGCACAAATCGCCGAAACTACAGGAACCTAGCTGCTGTATATTGATGGTTCGTCAACCGATCAAGGATCAGGGGTAGGACTGGTACTACAGTCCCCTGATGGACTTACATCGGAAAAAGCAGTCAGCCTGGGATTTAAAGCTTCTAATAATGAAGCTGAATACGAGGCCCTAATCTTAGGGATGAAGCTTGCCCTGGAATGCGAGGCTCAGAACCTCGATGTCTTCTCTGACTCCCAATTGGTAGTAAGCCAAGTTTTGGGAGAGTTTGCCATTAAGGATGACAGGATGCTTCGGTACTCCGAACTGGTAAACCATTTAAAGCATTTTTTCCAAACTTTCACTATCCAGAAGATTGAGAGAAGTCAGAACTGCAGAGCAGATGCTCTGGCTAACATGGCCTCCCGCCTCAAGTCTGAAACAGATTCCACCATTAAAATCTCTTTTCAGCCAGGATCCAGCATTGAGGAAGCATCAGTTGCTCAAATTGATGAACAGACCCAGAGCTGGATGACCCCAATCCTCCAGTATCTAAGATCCGGGCTCCTCCTAGAGGATAAAAACAAAGCTAGGAGAATCCGAATCAGAGCGGCTCGGTACCTGATCCTGAACGACAAACTTTACAGGAGGTCATATTCTCAACCTCTGTTAAAGTGTTTGGCTCCAGACGAGTCACAATATGTTTTGGCTGAAATTCACGAGGGAATTTGCGGGAATCACAATGGGGGCAGAACTATAGCCCACCGAGCTCTATCACAGGGCTACTACTGGCCCGGCATGCTGAAACAGGCTAAAGAATATGTTCGGAAGTGTGACAAATGTCAGAGATTCGCCTCGTACCAACACCAGCCTCAGCACGAGCTCATCCCGATTCCTAGTCCTTGGCCCTTTGCTCAATGGGGAATGGACATTGTGGGCCCGTTACCACGAGCACCTCCAAACAGGAAGTACCTCTTGGTGGCTATCGACTACTTCTCTAAATGGGCCGAAGCCGAGCCTTTAACGCATATTACAGAAAAGGAAGTCGAAAGCTTCACCTGGAAGAACATTGTCTGCAGGTTTGGCATACCACGTGTAATTATCTCGGATAATGGGACGCAATTTACTGGTAAAGGCTTCAAGGCATTCTGCGAAAATCTCAACATCAGGCAGCACTTTGCCTCTCCAGGCCATCCACAAGCAAATGGGCAGGCAGAGGTCACCAACCGAACAATCCTTGATGGGTTAAAGAAAAGGTTGGAACAAGCCAAAGGGAAGTGGGCAGAAGAGCTCCCAGGAGTCCTTTGGGCCTACCGTACAACCAGAAGAACTCCCACCTCTGAAACACCCTTCTCATTAGCCTATGGGACAGAAGCAGTAATTCCGGTTGAAATCGGTATGCCAACTCTGAGGACTGAGGCCTTTGAGCAAGAATCCAATGATCAGCAGCTGATGGAGAACTTGGATTTGCTCGAAGAGAGAAGGGATCAGGCCAGCATCAGGATGGAAGCCTACCAACAAAGAATGGTCAATAAATCCAGGATAGGACTCAAGACAGTCAGCTTTCAAGTTGGAGACTTCGTCTTAAGAAGAGTCTTTCAGAACACCAAGGATCCCACCATGGGAAAGTTGTCACCAAATTGGGAAGGCCCCTACAAAGTAACGAAGGTCGTTCGACCTACCACTTACTGGCTTGAAGACACGACTGGGAAACCTGTTCCTAGGCCATGGAACGTAGAACACTTGCGGAAGTATTATCAATGAAGATTTTTTTTTCCTTTTACTTCCTTAAAACTGTTCATCTATTAATGCACAGGCCTCCAGAGCCTGGTCCGTCTATTAATGCACAAGTCTTATGACTTGGTCCATCTATTAATGCACAAGTCTTATGACTTGGTCCATCTATTAATGCACAGGCCTTCAGAGCCTGGTCCATCTATTAATGCACAAGTCTTATGACTTGGTCCATCTATTAATGCACAGGCCTCCAGAGCCTGGTCCGTCTATTAATGCACAAGTCTTATGACTTGGTCCATCTATTAATGCACAAGTCCTATGACTTGGTCCATCTATTAATGCACAGGCCTTCAGAGCCTGGTCCATTTATTAATGCACAAGTCTTATGACTTGGTCCATCTATTAATGCACAGGCCTTCAGAGCCTGGTCCATCTATTAATGCACAAGTCTTATGACTTGGTCCATCTATTAATGCACAGGCCTCCAGAGCCTGGTCCATCTATTAATGCACAAGTCTTATGACTTGGTCCATCTATTAATGCACAGGCCTCTAGAGCCTGGTCCATCTATTAATGCACAAGTCTTATGACTTGGTCCATCAATTAATGCACAGGCCTCCAGAGCCTGGTCCATCTATTAATGCACAAGTCTTATAACTTGGTCCATCTATTAATGCACAGGCTTTTAGAGCCTGGTCCATCTATTAATGCACAAGTCTTATGACTTGGTCCATATGTTAATGCACAGGCCTCCAGAGCCTGGTCCATATATTAGTGCACGAGCCTCCAGAGCCTGGTCTATCTATTAATGCACAGGCCTTCAGAGCCTGGACCATCTTCAACTAGCGGATTCTGTGATCCAGTCTATCCAAAGGCAGAAGTTCCGAGCACCTGTCAACTAAAGTTTCCTAGAACGGAATACCTCAGATCTGACACTTACATTATTTGACTTATCTGTCAAACAAACCAGTACCATGGTTTCAACCAAAGGTGAAGTACTTCGATTCTGGCATTTTTCTAAGTTTTTGATTTATTTTCAGAACAATCGGCAATGCATTAGAAGGTGCTTAAGTTTCAAAAGAGCACATTCACAGAAAATATCAGATCTGAGAAGAAGAAATTCAACTTTATTGATAACTCGAAAAGATTTACATCAGTATCAAGACACTACTACAGAAGCTATTACAGAAGCTACTACAGAAGCTACTACAGAAGCTATTACAGAAGCTACGCTTGGCAACATAATGGCTCTTCTCCTGGGATGATAAAGGGGCACAAGATCCAAAACCTTCAAAACCGCCTTCATCGGCTCCATTTGAAAGGAAGGAACCCTGAACCCCAGTCTGCATCACGTAGTGCCCAGGCCATTTCATCATCACTATCACTGGTCCCATGACCAACCGATGATGAGGGCTCTGAGCCTCAGAAGACTTTTCGTTCTCCACCTTTGTAATCGGCATAATGCCCCAGCCAATTGAAGCAAGGGTTCCTGCCAAGTCACAAAGGGGAGAAGGCGGCCCCCCTTCATCTCCCTCAGAGCAGTTGTCACTGCCAAGCTATAAGCAGGAGGAGGTAACCCACCTTCAATCTTCTTCTTCACACCATCTGTTTCACCCCAGCCACTTGGAGCAAGGGTCTCTGACAGGGCGTGAGGAAGGGGAGGCAACTCACCTTCATCACCAGCGCTCCAGGCCTCGGTTGAATCAGGGAGGGACCACCACCAGTCGGAGAAATCTCGACTAGATATCAGAGGAAACAAGAAGACTTGTGCCTCCTTCAATCCTTCCTTGGAGACTGAAAATAGGGGAGGGTTAACTTTTGGCCACAGTTTAATTATTCCTAACTCAGGCAAGGAATCATCCATCATCTCCGGACGAGTGGAAGAACTCCGGCAGCATATAAAAACCTCTCTTACAAACAATTCGGGGAGCAAAAGGGTTGAGCACAACCATATGCCCTCGCTTCCATATATATAGACACTGGAAGACCAAAGGCCACCCAGTTGAACCGTCACAACGATTAAGCGAAGTGCTAGCTTCGAAATCCCAAACGGCGGAGGTGCAATAAATGGAGTATTAAACCACCTTCTCGGGAGAAACAAAAGGCAGGACCATACACGTAATACACAGGCTTTTAATCTTTCCCATGTATGTGACGTGACGGTTTCTCCATGTCATTGACACTTACAGGATCACGTGTACAACAGAGGTCCATCAACTATGACGTTTCTTGATTTCTAACAGATCTGGAAATAGAAGATCTGATCAACCAAACTACAACCGCAAAGATATCCACTTATTATTATGTCCCCGAATTCAGAACGGTCAGCTTTGAAATACTTCAAAACAGAAGTCTCCAATTACTGGCCTAAGGCAAGTAAAGAAGTTCGGAACACAGCTTCCTGCCGAAGAAAATATGATCTGGCATACACTAAACTCCAGAGCAGGGTAACTTGCAACAATTATTACCATCAACTACACGTTAAGGCACTACAGAGCTACATAACTCAAAGATACGCACGAATGCTACAGAGCAATATAACCAAAGAGGCGAGCATTAACCAAAAGACTGTTCCATTAAATAAATGTATGTCTCAAGTACATTGAAAAATAACAAAATATGGATCCTAAGCCTGATCAGCAGGAACAGGATCAACGACAGGAGAAGGTTCGGCAGGTACAGTATCAACCACCTCAGTTGGTACAACCACTTCCGTGGGATCGGCCGGGAGGACATCAGCCACTTCGTCCTGGTTGACCTCTGGAGGTTCAGACCTAGGCGGCACAATGGAGGAAACGTCTAGGTCAGGAAACTTGGCAAGAAGCCGAGAGCGGAAGTATTAAACCCAAACGTAATCAAACGATGGGCCATTCCTCCCAGCTTCGACCTCATCTCTTCCTCATTGTCCACCAATGCCTGCTCCACGGCTGCATCGAGCTGCCTACTGTGCTGGTACCGCAAGCCGTTCATCTCCACCTACAACCTCCTCGCCTGCTCAACGGCAAGGTTCCTCTCCGACTCCATCACTATCAAGGAGTTCTGACACTCCTTCAACTTCTCCGCAGAATCGTGAGCCTCCGACCGAGCAGTACCCAACTGGAGTCCCAGTTCGTCCAGATTGGCCCTAAGTTGGTCGAACTCCTCCACAGATGGAGAAACCTCCACCAAAGCAGAAAGGGTATGCAAGGTCTGCATAACACAAGGAAAACGACTCAAACACCAGTAGAAACGCTTAAAGGTAAGGAAAATATGGTCCTAACGAGCTCACCTTAACCTGAAGAGCGGTCAAGTCAGCAAGCAGCTTCCCAGACGCCTGAGGCTTAATTTTAACTGAGCCTTTGGCCCAGAACTCACTCAGAATCTTCTTGGCTCCCTGACCAGCAACGTCAGGAGCCACCGATGATGATGCCTCCTTACCCGCTCGACGAGACGGGATTGGAAGGAACCACCGTGATAGGGACGGGAGCCTCTTCCTCCCTCTCAGCAGGCCCGGGAGAGGACGAAATCAGCCTCCGCTTCTTCGGAACGGGAGGGACCACTGGAGAAGAAGCCTCTCCCACCGCAGGTGGTGATGGCCCGGACTCCCACTGAGCCATCACATTATCAGCTATCTCCTCGACACTACCCCTGGCAGCCATTAATTTATCAGGGTTGACGATGGAAGAATGATCCCTAATGCTGGGCTTCAAAAGCTTCTTATACTGCTTCTGAATCGCGGGAGAGAAATCTGGTCTCTTCCACGCGCTCTTAACTGCAAAGCAAACACAGAAATTGATCAGTTCAACAAATTGGCAAACAAAACAGAGTCAACGCAGCCACGGAAAAGTTAAACCTCACCCCTTGGCCCAGTGGTTCGAGGGAATGTGGAAGGTTGACCCTCGAAGTTCTTGAATTCCCATCCTCCTTTAATAAAGAAGTACCACTTCTTCCAGGTCTTGTTGGAGGAGGGCACAGAAGTAAGGGGTCTGAACCCACTATCAAAAGACATGTAATAAAGGCCTTCCGCCTTTTGAAGTTTTAGATCCATATTGCTACTGATCAGGTCAAGGGACACCTTGACATTATTCATATGCCCTAATACGATAAAGCTCAACAGATGTCTCCAACTGTTAAGGTTCAGGTCAGCGGGGCACAGATCAAACCAACAAAAGAATTGTTTTATTATATCAGGAAAGGGGAGTGTAAGACCCAGTTCAAACCAGGCCAGATAGGCACAGATTTCTCCATCTCTAACATCGCCCGGGCGATCTTGAGAATCTGGGACCCTGAAAGCGACATTTTTGGGAAGTTTGAACTTCGCCCATAACTCCTTCAGCATACTTTCAGTAATTACACTCTCACCCTCTTCTCTGCGATCAGACCGACCAGAGGTTTCGCCAGCCCTGTTCGAGGGATCATCAAAAGCATCGACAATCCTGACCCCCGGACTAGAGGGAGGAACTACCATTCTATTTTCATCAACATTCACTAATTGCATTTGAGGATCAGTCTCAGAAGGACTTCCCAAACCAGAGTGTGATTCTAAGCCACACATGGCGAACAAGAGAAAGAGATGAAACAGACAAGAAGGAATGAAGAAGGGGACTAAAAGTCGAACCTGAGATCAAGAAAGGGTTATGAACACCGGAGATCCTCCAAAACTCCAAGATATGTCAAATGGCGATCTGGTACTGTAGAAGTAAATGCAGAAGAAAGGTATGAAAGACCTTTCCCTTTCTCTATATACGCATTCAAAATATGAGCCTTCCAAGACGAGCCGACATAACGGTTGAAAGTAATGATGAGTTCTCGAGTATCGGCTGCGCAATAAATGACGCGTTAAACCGGCGTCTTGAGAAACGGGAAGGCAAAACGTATGACTCTTCACAAAGCCCTCAACCCTAGTTAAAACCCTAGCTTTTGACAAGGGCTCGGGGGGGGGGGGGGAGTAGCTGATATACCATAAACAGACACACCAATCAGTTTGAGACACGTGTGCCTACCAGATTAACAAATCTCGATCCTACAGAGCTCATATATGTCGATCATACAGAACAGCTATAAGCCTTCGGGGTATTCTCATATATATCTATCATACAGAGCAGCCATAAGCCTTCGGAGCATTCTTATTTATATATCATTCAGAACTGATGAACTCGGTCATACAGTACAGATGAAGCATTCAGGATATTCTCATGTACATCGTCCAGACCTCCTGTTCTGGACAGTATTTATTCGACACTGCATATATGGTTTCCTTAACAGCCGTTAAGCGGGGAATAAGGAAACAGCCTTCAACACGGAAACTACTATCTACGGTTATCTCCATCTACGATTCAATACTCTACAAGGTAACTGCAAATCTCTGATGATCAAATCCCGATATTCGTGGCGGCAAAACCTAATCAAAATTAGGAGAACCACGGCTTATATATTAAACCCTAGAGGTACGCTTGGAATTTTTTATGCTCATTCTTTGACTTTCAATACAGTCTTTCAATTCCCTTACTTAAGCATCGGAGCGGTTACCGCCGGAGCCAATCCGGTGGTCCTCTGATCATCTTTCTGAGTGTTCTACAGGTCACGGAGCCCTCACGTGTTGCGAGTCAAAAAGTGCAGCATCATATATATATATATATATATATATATCTATATATGTGCATATAATTCTGTTTATAATAGCGTATACATACACTACGTGTCCATGAAATATGCATGTGCATGGAAATACGTGCGTGCATGCATTACGATGCTAGGTCCTGGGGTGCTTAGGTGTTGCCCGGCACTGGCTATACTAAATAACCCATTGATATTCCAAAATCGTACAGTTCCATAAAATACCCTGGTACAGAGCTTAAACAGCTCGATTTATAATTGATGTTACACTACTCGACCCGATCTACCTCGGTATATGTGCCGTATCCCGGGTTAGGATATTACAGTGTGCCAAACCCTGACACAGAGTAAATGCATCTCATATATGATTGATCTGACTACGATTGTTGAATGACACTAGCCCTTATGATTTATCTTATACTGAGAGACATTCCAAAGACATTTGATTGTGATCTTTTTATTATAGCAGTACATTTATGTTGATTCACTGTTATTGAGAGTTCCATGGTGATGTTATATCCATTATGTCACGACCTGAAACCCACCCTGTGTGGATCTCGCATCGCGACCGCCACCTTCAGGCCCGGGGATGTCACATCCCCCAGACCCACCCTGTGCGGATTTGGGGCACGTGACAAAGGCCAGTTAGGCACCCATCGGGCTTTATCAGTTTTTTTTTTTTTTTTGAAAGCAAAACCCCGACGGTAATCCTAACCACAGGCCATTCCGATATAAATCCCAAGCATAATGCATTCAACATATATAATTTAAGCAGCGGAATTTTCACAAGAGAATGCATACATATATATACTTGGCAGAGCGTTCAGGATACATCATAGTCAGTCCTATCTTAATCAAGATTACAAAACAGTTTTCACTACAAAAGTCATAATCTGATCAGTTACACCAAAAAGTACAAAAATGGTATAGGTTCACAAAAATGGGTTATCATTTTATCTGGGGGTCTCCAACATTTCCCCCTAAGTCCTGAACCTGCTAAACCTGTCCATCTGAGAGTTTCCCTGAAATTATTAAAATAATGGAATGAGCTTTAAAAAGCCCAGTGAGTAACACAGATATCCAGGCAAGAGTTTCGAATTCAATCTTTGCTTAAATCACATGGTAATTAAATCAGTTTGGAATTAATAGTTCAATAAATCCAAGTCAAGTTCAATAGATCAAAACAGATAAACGGTTCAGGGTGCTAGCATATCAATCAGAAGTATAGTTAATCATTTGAGAAACTAAAAACCATGTCATCGGTGATAAAAGTATGCATTTAAAACGATTGCATTAAAACATATGGTATCCGAAACAATTTAGTAGATCAAGGAGCAGTAACTAAACAGTGTCAGAAGTTACTCACCTTCAATATTTGAGTTTGAAGCTATGAACGGAGCCTTCCTCTTTTTCTCCTTAAGCCTAAAACAATTCATAGAGATTTATCAACTCATGACCTTAGACTGAGTAAGTCTACCCTATGATGGGTTTCATGGAACTAACCTATAGTGGCTAGTTCATAGGTCTTACCTCTTAAGCATTTGGCTTTGGGTTTCAGTGTCTTCACACATTTATCGGTTCTGATTTTCATAATATGGACCTAACCATTGAATTCAGAAGGTCGAAGAAAGTCAATTTAGACTCTCTCAGCTTTTAAATCTGGGTTCGGGTATATTAGGGGTATTTCGATCATTTTGCCGTCACATAATTTCTGTCTCGAATTCGTCATCTAATCATGTATATAATCTCACAAGTGTCAGGTCTACTACTGGTATTAGTTCCGTTGAAATCGGATTTCATTTGGGCCTTGTACAAGGTCAGGGGTATTATGGTAATTTCATACATCATATTTTTTTCGGTACCTCATTTGCAATCACGGACCTCACCATTGGACTCAGAAGGTCCGAGACAGTAGGAATACATATATAACTTATGATTTTTGGACAACGAACTAATTTGGAGTATTTAATTTAATTAAATAATTTTAATTAAATTAATTTCAGAATATATAGTATAGATATTATTTTCGGCACAATAGTGATCGGTTGAATAGGGTGGCACGCTGGCCAGCGTGCCACCTCCCTCTCCAAATGATACTGCCATCGAGTCCCATAAGGCGCAAAAATGCACCTTTTATTTCTAGTTTTTATTAAATATATATATATATATATATTTCGTCGGATATGGTTCACACGCAGGTGCGTGGCCGAGTGGAAAGAAGGGGCGCGTGGGCTCTGGAGGTCAGGGGTTCGAAACCCCGTAGCCCCTTGTTCCTTCCCTTCCTTTCTTTTCTCTTTTAAACGTAACTGTTTAACATATTAAACGGCCCAAAACGACACCGTCCATTTAATTCGGTGGCAGTCCCAGAGTACTCCACGTGTCCGAGCCAACCCGTCAACTCGTTTTAAAGGTACTAGAGTCGACTCAGCGTCGTCTTCCTTATTAAACCTCACACAGTGATGCCCTAAAAACCTGCAGATCTTTAGCTTCTATTTCGTGAGTTTTAATACACGGTTTCTCTCTATTTTTCATTCAGATGTGTTGTAAATTTTCTTGCCATCATTTTGGCGTTCATAAACCAACAAGAAATCATCTCAAACAATGGGAATAAACCATGCAAACCGTACCTGCAACTCGACAATACGCCCTTATTTCTCAACCATTTCATGTGATTTTTGAAGCTACGTGATCTACAGACCATAAGGATCAAGCCTCTATTTTTATTTTTTCAGTTTGGTCTCGGTTTTAGAAGATTTGGGTTTCAAACCCGTAGCTTCATTTTCAAATTTGTGGGGCTATACGGTGTTCTGGGGTCGCGTAGGTAGATGGTTGAGATCCTATCAGGGTCTATTTTAGATCTTAACATGCAAAACTCTGAACTGTTATGGTCGATTCAGACCTGGTATTCCAAGGTCCTTTAATGGAGGTTGGTTTCTGGTTTCATGGTTTCATGACCTATCCGACACCTCTAACACACACAGTATGCTCAAAACTAATTCTTAGGACCAAAAATAACCATGCATGCAGTCTACACCCGTAGCAATCCATCAAAACAGTTCAAAATTTAAAAATAAAGGAAGAGGTGAGTTTGGAAGTTCACCTTCAAGCAGTAGCAGTTCGCACTCTTGGCTCGGTTCAGACCTTTCTAAATGTCCCTCAAGCTTCTCAGTTCATGCACCGTGATCCTCAAGTCCCCCCTTGCACTTCAAATGGCCAAATTTTTCCTCAAGTTCCCTTGCATGCAAAGCTTCCTTTCCCTCTCTCTCTCTACACTCTCACTCTACCAACCTCACGTACACAACAGGACTCACACACTCTCACTGTTTGGCATTTCAGAATTCTCTAAAGAGAGAATTCTTGGTGCAAGTTATGTATATATATACATATAGGGCTATACACATATATGAGTGTATCTCTGCCCTTAGTGGGGTTAGTGGCTGATTGACTGATGGAGGTGATGGAGGGCTATGATGAAGGGAATGCATGCAAGGCCATTGGCCAATTTGGGTGGTGGCTTGGGCAAGATTATAGGTTATATACATATATTGCTGTATATATGCACAAAGTAACCAACAGCCTAGTTGGTAACTTTTTGGGACAGAATTTACTTACCTTGGTAGGTCAAGGGTTCAATTCCCCTTGGCCTCCCAAGTGACCATTTTCTCATATTTTTCTGGTTAAGGCCCTGTTTGGTTGTCGCGGAATTCCAGTTTCACTGTTTTGGCCTTAACTTTCAATCCGTAACTCCTTTTTCAGTGCGGTTTCTTTCTGTCACTTCCTACTCAGAATATCTTTCATTGACCATGGTTCAATGTCAGTTTTTATTTTCTCGAGTTTCTCATAATTAGCTAATTCGAGTTTTATCACTATTAAAAATAGACATTAAATTAGCTAAACCTGACATTTCATTCCCAAAACAGTTTTCAATACACAAAACATGTCAGTTAAGTAATTGGGGTGTTACATCCTCCCCCCCTTCAGAAGAGTTTTGTCCCCAAAACTCAGTCTACAATATCAAGTAAACAACTCGGGATATTTTTCATGCATTTCAGCTTCAAGTTCCTAGGTTGCTTCTTCACTAGAGTGATTTCTCCACAAGACTTTGACTAGCGGAATTGCCTTGTTACGCAAAGTCTTTTCTTTCTGGTCAAGGATCTGGACTGGCCGTTCTTCATACGTTAAGTCTTCTCTCAACTTGAGTGGCTCATACTCAACGACTTGCCCCGGTTCTTGTATACACTTCCAGTAACATGGATACGTGAAACACACGGTGTACCTTGTCCAACTCAGGTGGTAATGCCAGACTATATGCAACCGGGCCAATTCTCTTTAAAATCTCAAAAGGACCAATGTAACGAGGACTTAACTTGCCTTTCTTAGCCGAATCGGAGTACTCCCTTTAGTGGCGACACTTTAAGAAACACAAGATCGCCTACTTGGAATTCAAGATCCTTCCTCCGATTGTCAGCATAGCTTTCGTACCGGCTCTGGGCCGTTTGCAGTCTGTTCCGGATCCTTTGAATTTGTTCCGTGGTGGCTTGGACTAAATCTGGCCCAAGCAGCTTCTGTTCACCAGGTTCAATCCAGCAAAGTGGAGATCGGCACTTCCTCCCGTATAGTGCCTCATATGGTGCCATTTTAATGCTGGCTTGGTAACTGTTATTATAGGCAAACTCGACAAGTGGCAGATGCTCTGCCCAGTTTCCTTTGAAGTCCAGTGCACACAGTCGTAGCATATCCTCCAACATCTGTATCACTCTTTCAGATTGTCCATCAGTTTGCGGGTGATATGCTGTACTGAACTTGAGTTCCGTGCCGAGTGCCTCCTGTAGACTTTTCCAGAATCGTGACACAAACCGGGGATCTCGATCGGATACGATGGACAATGGTGTGCCATATAAGCGTACAATTTCTTGAATGTACAATGCGGCAAACTTCTCTAAGCTATAAGTGGTCCTGACAGGTAGAAAATGAGCAGACTTGGTCAATCTGTCCACTATGACCCAGACAGCATCAGAGCCTTTCGGTGACTTGGGAAAACCGGACACAAAATCCATAGTAATATGATCCCACTTCCATTCCGGAATAGGGAGTGGTTGCAGAAGTCCGCTAGGACGTTGATGCTCAACTTTCACCTGTTGGCATCGTGTGCAGTGAGCAATAAAATTTGCTACGTCCTTCTTTAATCCGGTCCACCAGTATAACTCCCTGAGGTCATGATACATCTTCGTAATCCCAGGGTGTACCGTAAATCTCGAGGCATGGGCTTCTTCCAGAATTTCCTTTCTTAACTCGGGTATCTTGGGCACACACAACCTACCTCGATACCGTAGAATTCCGTCCTGAATTCCAAAATCAGCTTTCCCCGTTGCCTTTACTTCATCACAGATTCTAATCAACTCCTCATCTTGAGTCTGTCCCGCTTTAATTCGCTCCACCAATGTAGATCCAACAGTCAAATTGGCTAGACAAGCCGCGCTACCTGGTGGAACCACTTCGATACCCATCTCATCCAGATCTCGAATTAACTCCTCCTGAGAGATAATCATGTAGGCAAGGCTTCCAGATCGTCGACTCAAGGTGTCGGCCACCACATATGCCTTACCCGGATGGTACTGAATAGCCACATCATAATCCTTAATTAGTTCGAGCCATCTTCGCTGCCTTATGTTTAATTCTTTCTGTGTGAAGAAATATTTCAAACTCTTGTGATCCGTAAAAATCTCACACACCTCCCCATATAGGTAGTGGCGCCAGATTTTTAGGGCAAACACCACTGCAGCTAATTCTAGATCATGGGTAGGATAGTTTTGCTCATGAGGTCGGAGCTATCGGGAAGCATAGGCGATGACTCTATCATTCTGCATAAGGACACAACCCAGTCCCTTATAAGAGGCGTCACAGTAAATGACAAACTTCCCTTCTCTGGAGGGAATAGTCAATACTGGCGCTGTGGTCAGCTTCTCTTTTAGCAGCTGGAAATTCTTTTCTTGCTCATCTGCCCAAATGAATGGCACATTATTCTTAGTTAAATGTGTGAGCGGTTTGGCCAACTTTGCAAAATCTTTCACAAAACGCCGGTAGTACCCAGCCAGTCCAAGAAAACTTCTGACTTCCATCACAGTGGTCGGTTGGGGCCAATCCAATATGGCCTCCACCTTCTGTGGATCAACAGCGATGCCTTCTTTGGAAATCACATGGCCCAAGAAGGTAATGCTGGACAACCAGAATTCACACTTGCTGAATTTTGCATACAGTCTGTGTTCTCTCAGGGTTTGTAGTGCTATCCCCTAGATGTCTTTCATGCTCCTCCTCGTTGCGCGAGTATACTAGTATATCATCGATAAACACAACGATGAAGTTATCCAAATACGGTTTAAAAACCCGGTTCATTAAATCCATGAACGCGGCAGGGGCGTTAGTCACGCCAAAAGGCATGACCAGGAACTCATAGTGACCGTATTGGGTTCGGAAGGCTGTCTTTGGTACATTAGTATCCTTGACTTTGAGTTGATGGTATCCCGATCTCAAATCAATTTTAGAAAATACACTCGCCCCTTGTAACTGGTCAAACAATTCATCGATACCCGGAAGAGGGTACTTATTCTTTACCGTCACTTTATTTAGCTCACGGTAATCAATGCACAGTCTTAGGGAGCCGTCCTTCTTTTTCACAAACAACACGGGTGCTCCCCAAGGAGATACACTGGGTCGGATAAACCCTTTCTCCAACAATTCCTCCAATTGGGCTTTCAACTCCCTTAACTCTGATGGGGCCATTCGGTAGGGAGTTTTGGATATAGGTTGAGTTCCAGGGATAAGATCGATAGAAAACTCGATTTCTCGATCGACCGTTCCTTGCGGTAGTTCCTTTGGAAACACGTCGGGAAATTCACACACAACTGGCACTTCGGGCAGTGGGGGATTCTGGGCTTGGGTATCCAAGACACTACATAAATAACCACAACACCCTTTCTTCAATAACCTCCCTGCCTAAATGGCAAAGATTAGGTAGGGCGGTGGGGTAATGCCCTTTCCTCTAAACATAAACTCGGGCTGCCCCGGGGGCTGAAACAATACACTTTTCTCAAAACAATCGATGGTGGCATGATTGTGTGACAACCAATCCATGCCCAATATCACATCAAATCCTTTTATCGCTAAGGGTATTAGATTGACTAGCAACTCCTGATCTCCAATCATTACTCTACAGTTCCGAAGGATCGTGGACGCAATCATTGACATCCCGGAAGGAATTTGTACCGATAACAGTTCATCCATAGGTTCAGGTATCTTATGCAGTTTATCAACAAAAGATGGAGACACAAAAGAATGCGTGGATCCAGGGTCAATCAACACATATGCAGAAATTCCAAAAATCGGGAGTATACCTGCTACTACAGCATTTGCAGCAGAGGTGTCTCCTGGTAGCAGTGCAAAGACTCTTCCCGGGCGGCCCTGTGGCTCCTTGCCTTTGTCCCTTGTCTCGGCAAGAGGTGCTGGAATAGGCTTCTGTCCTGCGGTGCCGGTAGTCAAGGCGGGGGTTCTCGGGATTGGTGGATGTTGCGGGCAATCTTTGACTTGGTGCCCCTTATCTCCACATCGGTAGCATGCACCAGTCAGTCGGCGACATTCTCCAGTGTGTAGGTTCTGGCAGTGAGGGCATCTGGGCACTTCCTCAGTTTTCTTCTGACCCTTGTTGCTCTTACTTGGGCCCTCAGTCCTTTGCTTCTTGCTCGGCTGCTCCTTCTTAAATTTTTTGCCCTTTTTCTTTCTTTCCTGGTCCTTCAGTTGGTTGAACTCCTCCATGTCCTTTTCGATAACTAGGGCTTTGTTAAGAACATCGGAATAGGTGTGTAGTTCAAAGGCCGAGACTTTAGTCCGTATCCCGATCCGAAGACCTGGGAGGAATTTCCTTGCCCTATTATGCTCTTCCCTCACCAAAAAGGAAGCAGATCTGGACAACGCAGAGAACTTGGCTGCATACTGAATTACGGTCATGTCCCCTTGTTTCAGGGTGGCGAACTCCTGAATTTTTCTCTCCCGGATTGTAGGGGGAAAGAACATGCCATAAAACTTATCAATAAAATCGGCCCAGGTAATGGTGGGGTTCTGTACTTGCATCTCGAGCCACCACTTGTATGCCTCTCCCTGTAACATGTAAGTGGCTGGCATCACTTTCTCGGCTTCCGAACAAATCAAGAGCTTAAAGGTCTTTTCCATTGACATGACCCACAGCTCAGCTTTCTCGGGGTCGGTAACAGCATCGAAAGTCGGGGGTTTGAGCTTATGGAAGCGATCTAACAAGTCATTACGAATGCCGATTTCCAACGGCTGCGCTGGGGCGGCCGGAGGCGGAACTACCGGAGGCTCTACCGGGTTATTTGCTGGTCCGGCCTGGTGTTGCTGTAAAGTTCTTGATAGTCCCTCAATGGCCTGGCCAAATTGAGCTAATGTGGCCCGCATTTCCCGTAGGGCTACGCTCTCCGTTGGGGCCCGCGGTTCCCTATTGCTACTCCTAGTTCGAGGCGGCATCTGAAGCAAGATAAAGGTAATCTAAGTATCCTCATTCAATGTGTCATAGTAAGATTGTCATTCAGGTTGTTCATCGATTTAGAAATCTTATGACTTAAGTATTTGCTTTCTAAGGGTTCAGTGTTTAAATAACCCTAAGGTTCTGGTCTATACTGACTTTCAAACCTGTAGCTCTGATACCACTCTTTTGTCACATCCCCTAGACCCACCCTGTGCGGATTTGGGGCACGTGACAAAGGCCAGTTAGGCACCCATCGGGTTTTATCAGTTTTTTTTTTTTTGAAAGCAAAACCCCGACGGTAATCCTAACCACAGGCCATTCCGATATAAATCCCAAGCATAATGCATTCAACATATATAATTTAAGCAGCGGAATTTTCACAAGAGAATGCATACATATATATACTTGGCAGAGCGTTCAGGATACATCATAGTCAGTCCTATCTTAATCAAGATTACAAAACAGTTTTCACTACAAAAGTCATAATCTGATCAGTTACACCAAAAAGTACAAAAATGGTATAGGTTCACAAAAATGGGTTATCATTTTATCTGGGGGTCTCCAACATTTCCCCCTAAGTCCTGAACCTGCTAAACCTGTCCATCTGAGAGTTTCCCTGAAATTATTAAAATAATGGAATGAGCTTTAAAAAGCCCAGTGAGTAACACAGATATCCAGGCAAGAGTTTCGAATTCAATCTTTGCTTAAATCACATGGTAATTAAATCAGTTTGGAATTAATAGTTCAATAAATCCAAGTCAAGTTCAATAGATCAAAACAGATAAACGGTTCAGGGTGCTAGCATATCAATCAGAAGTATAGTTAATCATTTGAGAAACTAAAAACCATGTCATCGGTGATAAAAGCATGCATTTAAAACAATTGCATTAAAACATATGGTATCCGAAACAATTTAGTAGATCAAGGAGCAGTAACTAAACAGTGTCAGAAGTTACTCACCTTCAATATTTGAGTTTGAAGCTATGAACGGAGCCTTCCTCTTTTTCTCCTTAAGCCTAAAACAATTCATAGAGATTTATCAACTCATGACCTTAGACTGAGTAAGTCTACCCTATGATGGGTTTCATGGAACTAACCTATAGTGGCTAGTTCATAGGTCTTACCTCTTAAGCATTTGGCTTTGGGTTTCAGTGTCTTCACACATTTATCAGGTTCTGATTTTCATAATATGGACCTAACCATTGAATTCGGAAGGTCGAAGAAAGTCAATTTAGACTCTCTCGGCTTTTAAATCTGGGTTCGGGTATATTAGGGGTATTTCGATCATTTTGCCGTCACATAATTTCTAGTCTCGGATTCGTCATCTAATCATGTATATAATCTCACAAGTGTCAGGTCTACTACTGGTATTAGTTCCGTTGAAATCGGATTTCATTTGGGCCTTGTACAGGGTCAGGGGTATTATGGTAATTTCATACATCATATTTTTTTCGGTACCTCATTTGCAGTCACGGACCTCACCATTGGACTCAAAGGTCCGAGACAGTAGGAATACATATATAACTTATGATTTTTGGACAACGGACTAATTTGGAGTATTTAATTTAATTAAATGATTTTAATTAAATTAATTTCAGAATATATAGTATATATATTATTTTCGGCACAATAGTGATCGGTTGAATAGGGTGGCACGCTGGCCAGCGTGCCACCTCCCTCTCCAAATGATACTGCCATCGAGTCCCATAAGGCGCAAAAATGCACCTTTTATTTCTGGTTTTTATTAAATATATAATATATATATATATATATATATATATTTCGTCGGATATGGTTCACACGCAGGTGCGTGGCCGAGTGGAAAGAAGGGGCGCGTGGGCTCTGGAGGTCAGGGGTTCGAAACCCTGTACCCCTTGTTCCTTCCCTTCCTTTCTTTTCTCTTTTAAACGTAACTGTTTAACATATTAAACGGCCCAAAACGACACCGTCCATTTAATTCGGTGGCAGTCCCAGAGTACTCCACGTGTCCGAGCCAACCCGTCAACTCGTTTTAAAGGTACAGAGTCGACTCAGCGTCGTCTTCCCTATTAAACCTCACACAGTGATGCCCTAAAAACCTGCAAATCTTTAGCTTCTATTTCGTGAGTTTTAATACACGGTTTCTCTCTGTTTTTCATTCAAATGTGTTGTAAATTTTCTTGCCATCATTTTGGCGTTCATAAACCAACAAGAAATCATCTCAAACAATGGGAATAAACCATGCAAACCGTACCTGCAACTCGACAATACGCCCTTATTTCTCAACCATTTCATGTGATTTTTGAAGCTACGTGATCTACAGACCATAATGATCAAGCCACTATTTTTATTTTTTCAGTTTGGTCTCGGTTTTAGAAGATTTGGGTTTCAAACCCGTAGCTTCATTTTCAAATTCGTGGGGCTATACGGTGTTCTGGGGTCGCGTAGGTAGATGGTTGAGATCCTATCAGGGTCTATTTTAGATCTTAACATGCAAAACTCTGAACTGTTATGGTCGATTCAGACCTGGTATTCCAAGGTCCTTTAATGGAGGTTGGTTTCTGGTTTCATGGTTTCATGACCTATCCGACACCTCTAACACACACAGTATGCTCAAAACTAATTCTTAGGACCAAAAATAACCATGCATGCAGTCTACACCTGTAGCAATCCATCAAAACAGTTCAAAATTTAAAAATAAAGGAAGAGGTGAGTTTGGAAGTTCACCTTCAAGCAGTAGCAATTCGCACTCTTGGCTCGGTTCAGACCTTTCTAAATGTCCCTCAAGCTTCTCAGTTCATGCACCGTGATCCTCAAGTCCCCCCTTGCACTTCAAATGGCTAAATTTTTCCTCAAGTTCCGTTGCATGCAAAGCTTCCTTTCCCTCTCTCTCTCTACACTCTCACTCTACCAACCTCACGTACACAACAGGACTCACACACTCTCACTGTTTGGCATTTTAGAATTCTCTAAAGAGAGAATTCTTGGTGCAAGTTATGTATATATATACATATAGGGCTATACACATATATGAGTGTATCTCTGCCCTTAGTGGGGTTAGTGGCTGATTGACTGATGGAGGTGATGGAGGACTATGATGAAGGGAATGCATGCAAGGCCATTGGCCAATTTGGGTGGTGGCTTGGGCAAGATTATAGGTTATATACATATATTGCTGTATATATGCACAAAGTAACCAACAGCCTAGTTGGTAACTTTTTGGGACAGAATTTACTTACCTTGGTAGGTCAAGGGTTCAATTCCCCTTGGCCTCCCAAGTGACCATTTTCTCATATTTTTCTGGTTAAGGCCCTGTTTGGTTGTCGCGGAATTCCAGTTTCACTGTTTTGGCCTTAACTTTCAATCCGTAACTCCTTTTTCAGTGCGGTTTCTTTCTGTCACTTCCTACTCAGAATATCTTTCATTGACCATGGTTCAATGTCAGTTTTTATTTTCTCGAGTTTCTCATAATTAGCTAATTCGAGTTTTATCACTATTAAAAATAGACATTAAATTAGCTAAACCTGACATTTCATTCCCAAAACAGTTTTCAATACACAAAACATGTCAGTTAAGTAATTGGGGTGTTACAGGGGACCTTAGGGCGAAGGCTCACATAAGCAGCGGTATCGAATAGATATGTGACACGTGATTGCGGAAGCGTGAAAAACTTTTTTCTTTTCTTTTCTTATTTTTAAATTACGAACATCCGTCCGGTCATGCCACTCTATACATAGCATACATGATTTAACATTCAGAGTATAACTAAAAACTTAAAGACTTATAAACAATACATGTTTAATTGCCCCGTGGGCTTATACATAACAGGGTACCACTTTACTAATACAAGATTTCATAATTTATGTTCGTAGTGCTAGACAAAAACTATAACTTCCAAAAACAGTAGATTCATCATCATTGTCCTCAAGTCAAGACTGCTGCTAATCACCTGAAAGGGGGATCCGAACAAAGTTCGGGTAAGCTAATCTAAGCTTGTGAGCAATTCCAGTATTCGTCATGGGGTTTCAATTAGCAGTGGTTTTTAATGCATAAGAGTTTGTAAAACATTCACTGCCAATTGCTCGTATACTTGAACATAGAACATATGCATTTCTTAAAATAGATAGATTTGAAACATTTAAAGTATTCAAACTAAACTCGTACTTCGTCAAATAGAGTATATAACTCGAAACATATGCATTTCATAAAACATATAGCTTTGAAACATTTAAATTATTCAAGCTAACATATTCTTCTTCATATAAAGTATAGAAACTTCAAAACATATTACATAACATGTATTCCTTAAATAGAGTATATAAACTCAAATCATATGCATAGTGGAAATAAGGGTAAAAACCTGTTTCTATTCTTAAAACATAACATCTTATCACTTCCCTTAGTGGAATCTGTTTCGAACCAGACTCCCGTATTACGTATAAATGGAGATATCTTAATGCCTGGGGGATTAGATCCTTCTACTGGGCAGTTCACATGACAGATCAATGAGTTCTAATGAAACCCAAAATACTGACTATGTGGTTCACATGACAGGTCAATGAGTTCCGAAGAAACCCAAAATGCTGCCTGTGTGCTTATGTACCATTATCTTAGAAAACATTTACCATGTGACTTTTTCTCATATATACTTTTCATAACTTCGTAAAATCTTCGTATACTTGAAAATAAGCAAATTCAGAATATTTAACAATAATTGCATTTTAACTAGACATGCTGAAATATATTTGAAGGAAAAACTGTTGTGGAAAACCAATCACTGAGCATGTCACAATAGGGTTATAAAACAGAACAATTTAAAACTGAATCATGTAAATACTGAATTTGAAATTTCAAACACTTCATATCTTTGCATTTAAAACCTTTTTAAATCCATAGAGTTAAATCTCCACTTCAAATACAGGGTTACTCACCTTGGTCCTTTAGGGTTAGTGCTAATAATGCGCTTTCCCACTTTTCTTGTAGTTCCTAAGAACAATTCATAAACATCTCATCAACTTCACATTCATTGTAATATCATCTCGATATTCCTTAACTTTATGCTTAAATCGTATTAGATCTTAAAACGAATTCATAATTTCATATGTACTTAACTTAACTCGTATTCTTAACCTATGACACAATTTAATGTGTTAGAAATTAAATTCATTTCAATTTATACTCTTCTGGTAGCTCCATTAATTTTAATTTAAATTTATTTACTTCACATATTTACGTGTCGTGTTTTTTTCGTAATTCATTTCCTCGTATACGCCTTAGATTAGTACTTTAGCATTACTTTAATTTATAGTCATCTGATAGATGCTATTCATCAAATTTTATGTCTTTTTATTTTAGACATTTATTTTTGGTCGAATAGACTCTACCATTGAGTCCGGAGCGTCGAAGAAAGTCGGTTTAGGCTTTCCTAACATTTAATTCAGACTGTTATACGTAAAAGGACAAAATGGTCATTTACCATTTTACGTGTCTCATTTTTCTGTACTTTGTTTCGTAATTTGGACTCCATTATTGAGTCTGGGATGTCAAAGAAAGTCAATTTAAACCTTCCCTGATTTTAATTTGGCTTTTGAGGTACTAGGGGTAATTTGGTCATTTTACCCCTTTACGTGTCTTTATTTTTTAGGCCCCGTCTCATAAAACGGACCCTACCATTAGTCTCAGAATATCCAAAATAGTAAGGATACACTATTCATATGTTTAATTTGGACTTCATTCGCTTCATATATGACTTAGGGGCAAAATAATAATTTTGCTTTATTTATTAAATAATTAAATTAATTATTTAATTATTTTTCCAGGGGCTTTATTGCATAAAATTTCCCTCAGTTGGGCCATAGCAGGATTTTCTAGAAATTCTGGGGTCAATCCGTAAATCAGGAAAGTTTTGGTTTATTTTATTTTAAACAATTTAGAAAACCAATGGGTTCGGTTGGATATTACGTGAACCGATCCGATCCGATTATAAACCAATCCGGTTCAGTCGGTTCTCATACGTGTTGCTGATGTCACGATGACAGTCAGCCCTAATGTTTATTTAATTTAAAACATAAACGAAACGCCGTCGTTCCAATAATTCGATGGCAAGCCCAGAGGCTGCCACGTGTCCGAGTCAACTCAACCTGGTTTTAAAAACCGAGTTGACTCATCTTCTTCTTCCCACTTCGAACCCACTGTAACCCTAGTTACAGTTTTCTATTTCTTTAATTTCGTGGAATTTTACCCAACCAATCTCCACTGTTTTGATCTCGATTTGCTCCTAAGGTATAACTGATCAGATTCGCATTCATTTTGGAGTTCAAAATGAACTCATTGGTTCGGTTTAAGCCTTGATAACTCAGACCTGTAAGTCGACGGTTCATGTTCATTTCTTAATCATTTTTCATAAGGTTGGGCTTATTTTGTTCCTCAGTTCAAGGGGTTTCATTCCCTATTCTTAAATGTCGATTTATCATTGAGTTTAGAGGATTGGGTTTCAAACCCGTAGCCTGCAACTCGATATTTGGAGGGCTTTTCTTGAGCTTTTTGATCGCAGTCTTAAGTTTTTAACATGCTTGTAAGACCTAGTTTTTGTTTCAATAAACCAAACAAGGTTTGGTTGTGATGGAGTCAGACCTGCTGTAAGCAAGGTCTTTAATGGCTGTTGTTCGTGGGTTACATGTTTTCAACTATTTTTAAGGCTTAGACTCATGCCAAATAAACTCTTAAACACTTATTTAACATTATACATGCATAACTAAGCTTCAAACAGTTTCTATTCATGCATATTTCTAGAGAGAGAAATTGAAGAGTTTTCATGGGTTCACGTTTTTGAGTCGGTTTCTTCATTTTTTCTACCTTTATATCCCTTCTTTAGCTCCTTATTTCCTTCTCCCTTTCTAAATTTCCTTTCGTACCAAGCAAGCATGCATTGCATGTCGTGCTTTAAAGAGAAATCCACCGACCTCTCTCTCTCTCTCTCTCCTTATCTCTCTCTTCCTAATTTCGTAGCCCTACACTAGCCTTCACATCTCATCAATTTAGCTTTTCTTCCATTTAATTTTGCTCTTCCCCATTTCTACTTTATCATAAAGTTTGGTTGATATTTTGTAGGTTATATATATATATATATATATATAATATAACACACACACTAACACCTAGAGACACACTCTCACTCACCGACTTCAGTTACACACACACACACTGATCTCCTACTTGCACACACACACAAGATATTTGTGTTTTCTTTACTTTATTCATATATATATATATGTATATATATATATATACATATATATCTTTATATACCATATTTTCACACATACATAAAAGTGTATATATATATATATATACACACACTTAACTACTCTCACACAATACACCCTTAGTGTGTGTATTGTGTGTATCTTATATATACTCATTTTATTTTACTTAATTAATTAATTTACTTTTAATTTTTATATTCTTTATTTAATTTAACTAATTTATTATTTAATTAATTTCTTATATTTAAAATTTATACATTATTCTTCATGTCATCGTAGTTCGTGCCATATGACCTGACATCTCAGGTCGGGGTATTACACATTACTCCTGATTGTATATTGTGACTCCCACTGTTCATTGGCCATTATGACAATTGTGCTCATTGGCTATCACATCATCTCATTTCTTATGATTGACTATGATATTCTTATTCATAGATTCATATTCTTTCATGATCACCGATACCAGTCTCGGAGATGGGAATTTACTTGTTGAGCTTTTGTAGCTCATTCCATTTACTTACCATTTTTCAAGTAGTGACGCTGCAAGACCCCAGTAGGAGTCTGAGAGCGTAGGAGAACATTTTGAGAAAATTTACTAGTCTATGTTTTAGTTCTCCCATGTATTTACCACCCACGGGTGCTGGTTATGTTAGTTTTTTATTGACACTTGTAGAACCATATGATATATTACAGACTTCCGCTGATGATTATATTGAAAAGACTTCCGCTGATTATTATTTTAAATTTTTAGTACATTGCGTATTAGTATTGTGATACAGGAATGGAAAAAGTAAAGACGGCCTTAGGGTCAGCCCCGCGACACAAGATCCGCATAGGGTGGGTTTCGGGTCGTGACAGCTTAGTATTAGAGCCAGGTTTGATTGTGAGTCAAAGGAGATATGACAAGAACTAGAATCGATAGATATAACTGACATTTTTTTAAATAGATTTCATACAATCATTGACTATTCTCTTAATACATTGACTGGACATCTTACTGGTTACCTTTACATTGGTTATCTTACAGACATGGTTAACACGAGGAACAACCAATTACCTATAGATCATTTAGATCGGTTAGAGAAATTGATGGGGAACGTCATCGATTCTCTACCATGGGTTCAAGCTAGTACGAGTTAGCCAGTTCGACATGAGCAGCCTGTTAACATGGTTGGCAATATAGGGGGCAACATAGGTGGTCGTTAAGGGGAGCGAGAGAGACTCCACATTTCTATACGAGTTGTTTTAGAAGATGAGACCCCCGACATTCGACGGTTTTAGAGGAGACACTATAGCTGAGGAGTGGTTATTGGAGATGAACAGGATTTACAATATCCTGACGTGTACTGAGGTACAAAAGGTAGCACTCGCCACCTATATGCTCAAAGAGATGGCACATAAGTAGTGGATGATAGAGGAGGCCAAGGAGCCAGGCATGGATTGGCAGCGATTCACTACAGTCTTCAACAAGAAGTACTTCCCTCAGGAGGTACGGAACCGGAGGGTTGCCAAGTTTATGGTGCTACAACAGGGAGGGATGACAGTAGAGCAATATGAGGCCACATTTACTGAGTTGGCCAGGTTTGCTCCGAATGTCATCAACAATGAGGATTTGAAAGCTCGAAAGTTCGAGGAAGGGTTGCGGTGGTCTATCAAGGATAGACTTAAACCCCAGCGGTTAGTCACTTATGATGATGTAGTAGAGATTGCACGGATTATATAGAGAGGTGGTAAGGAGTTTGCCAAGAAGCGAGGGAATCAGAGGCAATGAGGTAGCCAGAATAGGAGGCAAAGGCCTTTTTCCTCTGGATAGAGGTCCACATTTACTAGACCCAGAGCTGGATCACAAGTGATAGGGTCCGGTCAGTGGAGGCAGAGTAACACAAAAGGGAGGGCAGCCAAATGCCCTCGCTGTGAGAAGATCCACAGGGGCCAGTGCCTCAAGGATAGCCACACTTGCTACTATTGTGGCCAGGAGGGACATTTTGCGAGGAAATTCCCTCAAAAGGGTCAGGCCACGATGAGCATTGGTTCGGTTAGAGCGCCAATACCTGTAGTAGCAGCATCTAGACCCCAGACCCATAGAAGTGGGTAAGGGAATGTCCAACAATAGGCCGAACGGGTTTTCTCCATCTTACCAGGAGACGTGCAGGCTACAACTTCTGTAGTCGCAGGTACTCTTTTAGTATGCTCACAACTTGCCCATGTTTTATTTGACACTAGATCTACACATTCATTTATATCCCCTACATATGCTGCTAGATTGAACATAATGATAGAACCTTTAAGATATTTACTGAATGTTTCTATACCATCGGGGAAATCATTGTTGGGGGATACCATGTATAAGAATTGTGGGATACAGATTGAGGATGCACATTTATTTGCTGACCTTATACCATTGGAGATTTGTGGGTTCGATGTTATCCTTGGAATGGACTAGTTGGCCGAAAACCATGCTACGATAGATTGTGTGGCCAAGCGAGTTCTCATATAGAACCATAGATTTTCAACAGTTGATTTTGAGGGGACAGGTGTGGCTTCCCCACCTTACTTTGTTTCCTCTATCCAGGCTAGGCGTTTACTTCACAAGGGATGCCATGGGTTCTTATGTAGTGTCCAAGACATTGACTCTCAGTAGCCTAGATTAGAGAAGATTCCCATTGCTAGGGAATTCTCTGAGGTATTTCTAGATGATCTTCTAGGGATGCCTATAGACAGAGAGATTGAGTTTTGCATCGACATACTGCCAGGCACTACACCGATATCCAAGACACCTTACAAGATGGCACTAGCAGAACTGAAGGAGCTAAAGCTCCAGTTACAAGAATTGTTAGATAAGGGTTTTATACGACCCAGCTCGTCACCTATGGGGTGCACCTGTACTGTTCGTTAAGAAGAAGGATGGAACCATGAGGCTGTGTATTGACTATCGTGAGTTGAACAAGGTTACCATCAGGAACAGATATCCACTGCCTAGAGTAGATGATCTGTTAGACCAGTTGAGGGGGGCTCAAGTATTCTCGAAGACTGACCTGAGGTCCGGTTATCATCAGCTGAAGGTCAGACCCACTGACATTCAAAAGATGGTGTTTAGGACATAGCATGGACATTATGAGTTCCTTGTTATGCCATTTGGGGTGACCAATGCCACAGCCACTTTCATGGACATGATGAACCGAGTGTTCAAGCCGTACTTGGATGACTTCATGATTGTGTTCATAGACGATATCTTGGTTTATTCCAAGAACTAGAAGGAACATGAGGTACATCCGAGAAGAGTTCTATAGAAGTTAAGGGAGTAGAAGCTGTACGCCAAGATGAAGAAGTGTGAATTCTGGCTCCCTAGCATAGCATTTCTAGGGACACGTGATCAACAAGGAGGGAATCTCTGTCGATTCTTAGAAGATCGAGGCAATCATGAATTGGCCTTAACCTACTAATGTCACGGAAGTGCGAAGTTTCATGGGTTTAGCAGGCTACTATAGGAGATTTGTCAAGGACTTCTCCAAGATAGCTACGCCTATCACCCAGCTGACTAGGAAGGGCGTTCCTTTTGTTTGGACAGAGGAGCAAGAGAGGAGTTTCCAAGAGCTGAAGGATCGACTAGTTACAGCTCTGATATTGACAGTACCAGATGGAATCGAGGGGTTTGTGATCTATAGTGATGCCTTACTAAAGGGCTTGGGGTGTGTGTTGATGCAGAATGGAAGGGTGGTAGCATATGCTTCACGACAGTTGAGACCATATGAGGGGAACTACCTGACACACGACCTCGAGTTAGCAACCATTGTCTTCGCCTTAAAGATATGGAGGCATTACTTATACGGAACCACGTGCGATATCTTCACTGACCATAAGAGCCTCAAGCATCTGTTTACACAGAAGGAGCTCAACATAAGACAGCGCCGTTGGTTAGAGTTGTTAAAGGACTACGAGCTCAGCATACAGTACCACCCAAAGAAGGCAAACGTGGTAGCTGACGCTTTTAGTAGGAAGACATCAGGGAGTTTAGCTTGCCTGTTGACGGTACAGACGGAGATACAGAGAGACTTGGAGGATATGGAGATAGAGATTGTTCTGCCCAACTCTGAGGCAATGTGTGCCAACGTCACAGTCAGTTTATCGATTGTGGACAGGATCAGGGAGCAGCAGACTTAGGATGAGAAGCTGGCTAAGCTTCGTCAAGAGGTTAAGACAGGTATAGACTCTAAGTTTTCAGTGCGAGAGGGGAATGTTATGCTATCAGGGCAGAATCTATGTACTCGATGTGCTAGAGCTCAAGAGGGAGATCTTTGATGAGGCACACAGTTCGAGATTTACCTTGCATCCAGAGAGCACCAAGATGTATCACTACGTCAGAAGCACTTATTGGTGGTCCGGGATGAAGCGTGACATAGCTGAGTACATGGCACGATGTGCCAAGTGTCAACAGATCAAGGTAGAACATCAGAAGCCTGGAGGACTTCTACAGTCACTATCTATACCCGATTAGAAGTGGGAACACATTACAATGGACTTTATGTCAAGGTTACCAAGAACATCGAGAGGGAGTGATTCTATCTGGGTCATTGTGGACAGGTTGACCAAGACAACTCATTTCCTGACAACCAAGATGACACAGACCTTACAGCGACTAGCCGAGTTGTACATCAGAGAGATTGTTAAACTTCATGGGGTTCTAGTATCGATTGTATCTGATTGGGATCCACGATTTGTATCACAATTTTGGAGGGGTCTACAGTGAGCTATAGGCATGAAACTGAGTTTCAGCACTGTGTATCATCCCGAGACTGACGGACAGTTAGAGAGGACGATACAAACTCTAGAGGACCTATTACGGTTCTATGTCATAGACTTCGAGGGGAGTTGGGAAGATCAGTTGCCACTAGTAGAGTTCACATACTATAACAACTATCAAGCTAGTATTGGTATGGCACCATATGAGGCATTATATGATAGGAAGTGCCGATCACCACTGTGTTGGACAGAGGTGGGTGAGAGGAAACTTTATGGGCAAAAGATAGTGGAACCGACTACAGGGAAGATATAGCTGATCAGACAGAATTTACCAGTGACTCAGAGTAGACAGAAGAGCTATGCAAATGCTCACAGACGAGAGTTAGAGTTCACAGTAGGTGATTACGTATTCTTGAAGGTGTCACCCATGAAGGGTGTAGTGAGGTTTGGCAAGAGGGGAAAGCTAGGGCCGAGATACATTGGGCCATTCAGGATCATGGGAAGGGTTGGGCCTATAGCCTACCAGCTTGCCTTGCCTTCAGAGTTAGCACATGTACACGACGTATTTCATGTTGCGATGTTGAGGAAATGTATACAGAGTGCAGATCAGGTAGTTAAACACGAGCCTTTAGACGTCCAGGAGAACGTGAGTTACATAGAACATCCAATACAGGTTTTGGATCATCGAGATTAGGTTCTGTCACATCCCTGTACCCTACTCTACGCGGATGCGAAAGATGTGATGCCTAGTTAGCAGCCTGCCAGTGTCCGACCGACAATGTGACCAACCAAAGGCAAACTTCCAAACCTTACGATGAATTGCACTCCAAATGTAGGGTCAGAACAACGGAATTTAAAACCTTTTTATCGGATGGAATGCAACTCATCTATATACCACATATGCATGTACCACAGAGTAAGCCTAAAACCAAACAGCTAATAATTCTAATCACAAAGCACATCTATCACCAGTCATATGACACAGAGCATACCAAATCCCTATAGAGTACCATTACCATGAGCCATGTCTCAATGCATTTATAGTATATAAATAGAGTCAATCGTATCATAGGACTCACCTGAATAATCTGAGTCAATCCACCAGATTCAAATCTCCACAATCAATGCCATCAAATCCTTAATTGGTGTGCTTTACAGCCTACTAGTATCATTTCTCGATGCCTTCTAATCCAATGAAGATCTATCCTGAAAAATGTTAAATAAATGGAATGAGCTTAAACAAGCTCAGTGAGTAACATAGGTTCCTGCCATGGGTTTCAAAACCAGTTCATATATATATATATATATATATGCATGCTCAAATACAGCTCGAATAGAACAATGCAGCTCAAGTAGGACAGACACAGCTCAAATAGAACGGATATAGCTCAAAGTGCCTGAACCTTCCCCAGGCAGTGTGGGATGTTGCACGAGATAATCCGTCAGTCACCCACCCCCTACACATGGAGGGCCCGTGTCCCCACAGCGCACTACCGGTTGGGGTTAGTATCAAGCGGAACAGATAGGATTGAGCGGATGCTGAGCTCTGGGCGTCCCACAGAGGCAGCCATCCATCCACTGATATACTCAATCACGGAGTGGGCCCCAGACAAGACAACATAACAAGATAGAAACGAACCAGACTCCAATGGCATAGACAAGTTAGAACAACAGACTCCGACAAAGTCAGAACAGGAGATATCAGGAAACAGGATAGGATCATGCCATATGTAATGCAGTGTAAAGAGTATGCATTAAAACATATGCATTAAAACAGTATGGAGTATAAAACAGTTCAACATATAAAGCAGTGTAGCATACAGAAAATATACACCAAGTCAGGAGTCCGAGTTACTCACAAACTTATGCTTATCTCCACTCACAGATATCCTCTAGATGTGTCAGGCACCTCCATGCATATCCTCAATTCTCATTATCTTGATAATCATCATTAATCACTGATAGATTAGAATTTATTTATTCATGACTTATTTATCATCTTAGGAGTCTATCGGATCACCTAAGATAGTCTAATGGCCTATTACTTTCTTACTGGGTTTAAACTGAAATTATTATATTCCTTAATTAAGCTTAAGAGTTATCAAGGTTATAATATAAGTCATCGAGACTCTATCGTTATCTATCACACTTATTTAATCTTTATGCGAGGCATTATAACTAGGCACAAAACTAAATTTATCATTTTTGACTCGTAACCCCAAAACCATAAAAGATATCACATTTGTCAGATTTTGGGGTATTACAGGTTCTACGGAACAAGACTATTCCATTAGTCAAGGTTTTGTGGAAGAATCATTGGATAGGGGAAGCTACTTGGGAGCGAAAAGATGACATGTGCGCCAAGTATCCTCAGTTATTTTCATTATAGTATGTGCTAAGTTTGGGGATAAACTTATTTTTAAGGGGGTAAGAATGTAATATCTTAACCCGGGATATGGCACGTAAACCGAGGTAGACCCGATCGAGTAGTGTAATACCAGTTGTAACTCTAGCTGTTAAAACTCTATATCATGATATTATATGGACTGAACGATTTTAGAATGTGAACGGTTTATTTTGTGCAGACAGTGCCGGGCAATGTCCGAGCAACCCAAGACCGTGCCTTGTAATGCGTGTATGCATGCATTCTCATGCATGTGTACTTATGCATGTATGCGTTGACCCTTCAAAATAAGTGTATGTGCGTGCTCGTATAATATCATATATATATATGTATATATAAATATATATTGGTATGTATCTGATATGTATATATATATGTATACACATACAGTGTTGTATCATGTATATGTATATGTATTTTGGAATAAAATACAAAAGAAAAGGTAAAGGGAAAGGAGGGCTGCATGTGTAGTGTGTATGTGTGGTTGTGTGTGTGTGTGTCAAATGTGTGTTGGGTGTGTGTTGTGAAGGCAGCAAGGCTGCCGACATAAGGGTACAAGTGGGTTGATTTATATATGCATATATAATGCATGTTTGGTGTGTGGAGGATGGAGATAAAATGGATGGTGGTAAAACAGTTAAGAATGGCTGCAAGGAAGGAGGAAGAAAGAGAAAAATTGTAGGCGCAACACTAGGGATTTTGCCTATAAATACAGAAGATGGTTTTGAGAGGAATCAGGAAACAAGAAGGAAATTGAGGAGCTGAGATTGAAAGGAGGATTTTTCCAAGGGTTCAGAAGCAGGAACTAGGAGGATTCTGATGGGCTACTACAAGTAGAACTGAGGAAATCAGGTGAGTGGTTGAGTTTCTATTTTTGTAGGATTCAAAGCATGAAGCTAAGTTTTATGTCTAGGGTCTGAATAAGCATGGAAAATGGGTTAAATAGGAAAAAGAACCAAGAGGAATTATGCAAAGATAAGAGAGAAAAATGTGTTTACAAGGTTGAGGGATAATCGGGTCTTGGGAACATATTTGCATTAAACTTTGTTTTAAGTATGTATAACTATTTATATCATGTCCAGAATAAGTGTAGAGCTAATTTAGGGTGAAACCAGTGACTGAGAAGTCACAAAAATATAAATAAAGACTTGACCAAAATTTCAGTTTTGCTAGAATGACCAACTGTAAACCCATATTCGAAGCGATCCAGAGGCCTACTTTAACAACGGAGGATGGATATGGACTCCTTGGGAAAAAGTAGACCAAACACCATTGAGCTTGGTTGGAAAACAGATTGGAAAACACCACCAGCACCGAAAGGGACGCTTGAGACTGAACGGGGACGATGATGAATAGTAACATCTAAATGATGTTGTGTTGAGGGGATTCCCATCGAAGCTACGTCATTTTAATAGGTTCTGTTTTAAATATATATATATATATATATATATATATATATATATATATATATGAAATGAGACTATTTGGCTTCAGGTGTTTTAAGTTTGAAATTGTGGATAAGGGGGAATAGGGATATCCTATGCTCGGTTAAGGGTAACCGTTGTTTGGCTTAGGAATATTTAGAAAAAAATACGTGCAGGGGCTGCTGCCCCCGCAAATTGAACCATGGACCTAGGTTGAATGAGGGATACACGGACCATTGAGCCACGGCTCCACGTGTGGTCATATGTCCACTAAATATATATATATATATATATATTATATAATTAAATAAGAAAATTGATATGTAGTCCAAATTAAGTAAATGATTAGTGTTTTCTTTATGTAACGGGTATTCGAAGGCCAATGGAAGGGTCCGTTTTATGAGACGGAGCCCCAAAAAATAAAGACTCGTAGAAATTACAATATGACCAAAATACCCTTAATGGTAACCGAACCCAAATGGAATTCTGTAAAAGCCTAAACTGACTTTCTTTGGCATTCCGGACCCAATGGTAGAGTCTAAATTAGTGAAAGAGACACTTATAATAAAAAGGCATAAAATTTGATGAATCGCATTAAAATTGAGACATATTTACTGATGTATAGGGAACTCGAAAGAAAAGGGAAAAATCACAGGATACTGATATAGGAACACATTTAGAGGTAAGTAAAACCTATTCTCTTCCATATGGTATTTCCAAGCCAAGTTTATTCCATTACTTCCGAACTTGTTCTCTTGAACGTACCAGATATTATTGTTTTCCAAATTGTGATATTGTTCTATCTTGTGGACATTGATTGACTGCTATATCATTGTTATCATATTATGCCATACCTTGAGAGACCTACTGTTATATTTTTATTGAATATATGATATTCCATTTTTATACTCTTATAGAATCACAAATGATCATGTTATGTTTATAAATGCCATAATTGTGCTCAGTCACAATATCCTTCTGATGCTTTCTAATTTACTAAATACCTATCGGTCAAGTCCTTGAACGGACATATGGTAATTCATTGGAGTTTTCATTGGGGGGTATGCCAAGCCACAAAAGATAGAGGGTGTGCCAAACCCTGAGATAGAGTAAATGCATCTCATATATGATTGATATGACTACGAAATGACACTATCCCTTATGATTTATCTTGTACTGAGAGACATTCCTTATTGATTTGATTGTGATCGATTTATTGTGGTAGTACATTTATGTTTATACACTATTATTGAGAGTTCCATGTTGATGTTATATCCATTACTCCTGATTGTATATTGTGACCCTACTGTTCATTGGCCATTATGGCAATTGTTCTCTTTGGCTATCACAGCATCTCATTTCTTATGATTGGCTATCATATTCTTTCATGATCACCGATACCAGTGTCGGAGATGGGAATTTACTTGCTGAGCTTTTGTAACTCATTCCATTTACTTACCATTTTTCAGGTAGTGACGCTGCAAGACCCTAATAGGAGTCTAAGAGCGTAGGAGGACATTTTGAGGAAATGTACCAGTCTATGTTTTAGTTCTCCCATGTATTCACCACCCACGGGTGCTGGTTATGTTAGTTTTTTATTGACACTTGTAGACCCATATGATATATTACAGACTCCCGCTGATGATTATATTGAAAGACTTTCACTAATTATTATTTTAAATTTTTAGTACATTGCATATTAGTACTGTGATACAGGAATGGAAAAAGTAGGGACGGCCTTAGGGTTGGCCCTGCGACACGAGATCCGCATAGGTTGGGTTTCGGGTCGTGACAACTTTGTCGGGATTCAAAGCATGCAACATCTTTCAAATCAATACATAAAAACGTTATTTTAAGATATAATCATGAAGATTGTAGCCCTCAGATATTTTGATAACGTGCAGAATAGACATTTTGAGCAGTCATAGAAATTCACTAATTTAGAGTACAAGATTTCGAACAAACGAGATGAGGTATTTGAACAAATACAAAAATTCATAAGATAGACATTTGGAAGTAGGAGTGAAATCCACTGATTCAAGATAACATATTACTCATAAAATAGATTAAGTATTTTTCAAACAGGAGATAAAATACCACTGATTTAGAGTACAAGATTACTCACAAAATTGATTAAGCATTTTTCAAACAGGAGATAAAACACCACTAATTTGGGATACTGGATTACTAACAAAATTGATTAAATATTTTTCAAACAGAAGATAAAACACCACTGATTTAAGGTACAAGATTACTCACCTATGGTCTAGAGTCCACGGTCCTTCCCTTACTTGCTTACTTGTTTTAACATTTTTCTTATCCTTATCCCCTTTGCTGGTGATCCTAGTTCACATATTAAATTGAATTCAGTATCCAAATAAACATATGATTCTATTTAATCACTATCTGTAACACCTCGATCCCGTGAAATTAATAATTAATTAATAACTATTAATTAATACCGACTTACGGAATGATTTAGGGAATTAATCATAATCCCGACGGTCGCCATAGACCGATTAAATAAAGAAAATGTCTGGAGGGAAGGGTACTTTACCCGAACTCAAATTACTGATTAATTCGGTGAAATAACGCCGTTTTAATACTAACGGAACCTGAATTAGTTAACCCCAAAAATCCCGAATGATTAATAAATGACATGGAACCTCTGACACTGAAGCTAACCTAACTAGGAGTTGACCGGAAGAAACCGCGTCGAAAAATAAGCTACAGAATGAAAGTTAGGAAGGAAACAGTGAAACTGCATTAATGCGCAGCCAAACAGGGCCTAAGCCCGAAATAGGAAAGGACCAAAAATTGTGGCCAAGAGGATTTGATCCCTTGACCAACCTAGGTAGAATTTGGTTTACCAAAAATTTACCAACTAAGCTAAGAGCACCTTTGTGCATATATATGCAAAGATATGTATTTAAATACCATTCAGATTTGGCCATTCCCCAAAGTGACCAATAACCAAGCATGCAACACATCAGCATGCATCACCCTATGCTATAGCCCATCATGCCTATCCCACCATGATTACATCTCCTCCCAACCAAATTGCATGCAAACCCATCATGCACTTGGGGGAGATGAAACATCAAGAGGAAATCTGGTTTGGTAACTTATACAATCTCCATATATGCATGGAGGGAAAAATCAGAACTGTAGAAAGACTGTAATGCTGATTTTATAGAGAGAGATTGGGTTATAGAGAGAGAGATTCCAAGCCATTTGTGAGAAGCCGTGTGTGTGAAACATGGTGTATATGCATGTCCATGGGAGATGCATCAAGAGGAAGGGACTGAGGGGACTGCTTATTGCATGACCGACTGAAGCAACAAGCAAGGATCAGATCCGAGCCATAAATAACAAGGGAAACACTGTACAGAGGTAAGACACCTCAAAACTGCTTGAAATTCTGTTTAAAATCTGCTGTGTTGTTGGACCTTGTGGACTGCATGCATGATAATTAGGAAATAAATCTGAGCTAATGGCATAAATGGGAGACCGAGACGGCCTAGAAAACACCAAAACCGAGCCAGGTAGCCATTGATGACCTCGAATGTGCAGGTCTGAAACAACCCTCACCAAGTCGAATTCTATTAGTCTAAACCTGATTTAGAGGTCACAAGGATCCTAAATACCTAGGTGCGCGACCCAAACTCGCACGGGAAGGCCCTCGAATGTGGAGTTGCAGGTTTCGGCCATGAAACCCAACTCCCAAATGAGACTCCTAAATCACGATTTTTGAATGGGATAATGACCCCCACGATCGTACGGTTGCAACCAGCCACTAACCATCAAATTTGATGGAGAGATGAACATGAAATAGGCGACTTACAGTCGCCATTATCAGAGCTCGAACTTGGCTTACACACTGTTTTGAGACTTGAAACTGATGCCAAAATGTTGGCATAACATCCAGGAATCGATTGGAACCAGAAGCAGTGGGAAATCGTGGCCAAAATGTCACGAAATTGAGAAATTGGGAAAACTGGAATTTAGGGCAACAGTGGGTTATTTGATGAAGAAGACGACGAGTTGACGAGTCGACTCGTCCAACTCGCCTAAGCCCAGACGTGTCAACACAGACACGTGTCCACCTACGGCTAAGCCACCGCATTAGTGGAACGGTGGCGTTTTGGGGGAAACTGAATGGGTTTTTAAATTGAACTCCGGCCTGTTTGGCTCCTCGGATAATAAATTAAAATCAGGATTCTAAGTTAACCTGATCACGGATGAGGCCCAAATCAGGATAACTGGGACATGTTATCCCGGTTTTACTGAAGACAGTGAACCGGTTGGCTTTCTGAATTTTGGACCGGTTCAGCCAGTTGACCCCTGAACCGTTTGGTTTGAACCTTAATTTACTGAATTTACGTTTTGACCCCCCAAATGTTTCTGAAAATTACGGATCCACCCCTACTGTTTGACAGAATTGCACAGTGTCCCAGACTGTTGAAAATTTATACATTTAAGCCCCTGCTAAATTAATTAAATAATAAAATAATTATTTAATTAATTTATTAAATTGGTAAAATTATGATTTTACCCCTGGACATTAAATATGTCAAACGGAGTCCAAATAAATTAAATAAATAGTGTATTTTCACTATTTCAAACATTCCAGACTCAATGGTACAGTCCGATTTTGGAAATACAGTACCGAAAAATACAGACTTGTAAGTGATAAATTACTGTACTGCCCCTGATGGCACCAGACCCAAATAAAAATAAAAGACAGTCTATTCTGACTATGTCGGGCGTTCTGAACTCAACGGTGAGGTCCGTTTAACGAACTGGAGTCCCGAAAAATACAGACACATAAAGTGTAAATGACTGAATTGCCCCTAATGATTCCCAAGGTCAATTAAACATAACAGATAGTCCAACTTAATTATGTCGAACACTCTGGACCCAATGGTGAGGTCCATTTTATGAACTGACGTGCCGAAAAATATGACACGTGAAATTACCAAATTACCCCTGATACTGTACGAAGCCTAAATGAAGTCCGATTGGGACGAAATTGATAGCGATAGAAGCCCAGATACTGGTGAGACTGTAAACATGATTAAATAATGATTCGGAGTCAGAATCTTACAAAACGTAAAATGACCAAAATACCCCTGAGCACAGTAAGTGCAAAGTAGAGGTCAAATAAAGGTCAAACTGATCTGATAAATTATCATAGGAATAATTATGAACACTGAAGGGCTAAATAAGACTCCGGGACAGTAATGCGTAAAACGAGAAATGACCGATGTGTCCCGATGATCAAAAGCAGATACCAAACGAAGCCCAAAGGACTTAAGAATTTACATGTGAGATATATGGGACATTCTGAGGACCACAACAAGGTCCGAGGTAAGAATGACAAATTACTATTTTGCCCCTAAGGCTAAGTAAGCCCTTAACTGATAGCGATCCAAGTCTAAAAGACTTAGAACTTCATGTATACGATATATGGGATATTCTAAGAACCACGACTGGGTCCGGGATAAGAATGGCAAAATTACCATTTTGCCCCTATGGTTAAAATAAGAACCTAACTGATGCCGATTGGAGTCTAAAAGACGTAGAACTTTGTACTTAAGATATAAAGACTATTCCGAAGACCACGACAGGGTCCGGGACAAGAATGATAAAATGACCATTTTGCCCCTAAGGCTGAAGAAGTAACTTACTGATAACGATTGAAGTCTAAATGACTTGGGTTATAACTCTGATGACTGCTAAGCCTAATTTAAGAGTAAAATAGCCCGGATGAAACCCGATGAGAGGACGATAGGCTACTAGGCTATCTTAGGTAAACCGATAGATACCTAAGATGACAAATGAGACCTGAATGGATGAGTTCTGATCTGTATATGATTGATGATTATTGTTCAGGATATACATGGAGATGCCTGACGTATCCGGAGGTTATCGGATTGGTTGCGCAAGGAGATAACCGTAACAGTTTGTGAGTAACCTGGAACTTCTGACTTGGTGTATATGTACACCGTCTAGTTACTGTATTTTGATTTACTGTACTGTTTTGTATACTGTACTGTCTGAATGCATACTTTTTATAATGCATTACACGTAACATGATTTCGTACTGTCCTGCTCTCCTGTTCAGTTCGGGTCTGTCTTGTTCTGTTGTATGGGCTGTCCTAGTTTTATTCTGTACTGTTGCGTCTTGTGAGTAAACCTGACTCCTGAATTGGTGTATAAGTTCTATCTAGATACTGTATTTTGAAGCACTGTACTGTTTTGAACATTATACTGTTTAAAAAAAAAAAAAAAACATATATTTAAAGTAGCATATGCCTTGTCCTGATTGATATTGTACCATTTTGTTCCGTCCTGTTCAATTCCGATATGTCTTGTTCTGATAGATGTATTGTTCCGTTTTGTTCCGACATGTTCAGTTTCGATATGTCTTGATCTGATTGATGTATTGTTTCATTTTGTTTCGTCATGTTCAGTTTCGATATGACTTGTCCTGATTGATATTGTTTCGTTTTGTTCCGTCATGTTCAGTTCCGATATGACTTGTCCTGATTGATATTGTTTCGTTTTGTTCCGTCATGTTCAGTTCCGATATGACTTGTCCTGATTGATATTGTTTCGTTTGTTTCCGTCATATTCAGTTCCGATATGACTTGTCCTGATTGATATTGTTCATTTTGTTTCGTCATGTTCAGTTCCGATATGACTTGTCCTGATTGATATTGTTTCGTTTTGTTCTGTCATGTTCAGTTCCGATATGACTTGTCCTGATTGATATTGTTTCGTTTGTTTCCGTCATATTCAGTTCCGATATGACTTGTCCTGATTGATATTGTTCATTTTGTTTCGTCATGTTCAGTTCCGATATGACTTGTCCTGATTGATATTGTTTCGTTTTGTTCCGACATGTTCAGTTCCGATATGACTTGTCCTGATTGATATTGTTTCGTTTTGTTCCGTCATGTTCAGTTCCGATATGACTTGTCCTGATTGATATTGTTTCGTTTTGTTCCGTCATGTTCAGTTCCGATATGACTTGTGCTGATTGATATTGTTTCGTTTTGTTCCGACATGTTCAGTTCCGATATGACTTGACCTGATTGATATTGTACCGTTTTGATCCGCCATGTTCAGTTCCGATATGTCTTGTTCTAATTGATGTATTGCTCCGTTTTGTCCCGTTATGATCCGTCCTGTTATGCCTCTGTCCTTGATTATGCCTGTGACTTGAACTAGTGTTTTGTCCCGTCTGATCCCGTTATGTACCGTCCGTTAATCATCTGTCTGTCTTGATTGATATATGGTCCAGTTCCGTTATGATCTGTCCGAATTCTCGACTTGGTTTATAAGTTACTGCATAGATACTGTATTTTGATGCACTGTACGGTTTTAAAAGTTAAACTGTCTGAAGCATGTTTTTAAATGCAAACTTTTATACTGTATTGTACGCGGCATGATTTTGTCCCGTCCTACTATTATTTTGTTCGGTCTGTCTTGTTCCATATTATGGTCTATCTGATTTTGTTCTGCTATGATGTGTCTGACTCTGGGTACCATTCTGATTATGAGCGGTCTGGCATAAGTAGGCTTGATTACGCGCCTAATTGATATACTATTGTTATGCTCTGTTATGTTCCGCCCAGTACTGATCTGTTCTGATATTTAAATTAATTGCCTATACTCTCATTGATATTGGCATCATGCACTGTTCCGTCTGTCCTGATTTGTTGTTCCGTTTAGTTCAGTCCTGCTTTATTCTACTAAAACTGCATTTAAAGTAGATTTATAAAACTGCTGTTCCAGAAATAACTGAACTACCCTTGTGCTTTGTAAACAAGAAATGGTTTTGAAACCCTTGACAGGGAACCTGTGTTACTCATTGGGCTTTTCGAAGCTCACCCCATTCCCTAACATTTTTCAGGAATGATATTCGTTGGATCTGATGGCACTGATCTGTGGAGACTGGATTACTGAGGATTGAATCTATTTAATCAGGTGAGTGATGTAATACGACTGACTTGACTGATAAGTACTAGATATAGACATGGCTCATGGATTTAAACGGTACTCTAGAGATTATAGTTCTGCTCTGTTGTTATATGTCGGATTATAGATATGCTCTGAGGTTAGAATTGTTAGTTGTTGGATTTTAGACTTGCTCTGTGTGATACATATCCTACGGTGGATACATGAGTTGCATTCCCTGGACAAAAAAAAAAGTTTTAAATTCCGCTGCATCTGACCCTACAGTCAGAGTGCAATTCACTGAAAAGTTCAGAAATTGCCTTCGGTTGGTCGCGTGGCGACTGACTGGCATCACGTCCTCGACATCCGTGTAGGGTGGGGTTCGGGATGTGACACTATCTCTTTGATGTTAGTAGCATTGACTAGTTCCATTTTTGGATTCGGTGGCCCTCTAAACCTTAAGGTAGATCCATACTCTCCCTCGGGTCCCATTTGAAACTTATTCTCCTATTAAGGGTATTTTAGTAATTTTATCTTTTACATCTCATTTCATTTGGTACTTTTTTTGTTAAAATGGACTCCACTGTTGAGTCTGCAAAGTTAAAGAAAGTTAGACTATGCTATTTTTGACATTTAACTGGCTTTTGGAATACTAAGGGCATTACAGTAATTATGGCATTTCGAGTGTCTATATTTTTGGGACTTTGTTTCATAAAATGGATCCCGCCATTGGGTCTAGAATGTTCCAAAATGCTAAGGTATGTATTTTCATACTCATTGGAGTCTAATTGATAGCTTAATTGATCATTAGGACATAATTATAATTATTCCAGTTTGCCTGTCATATTTTTTGAGGTCTAATTTCATAAATTGGACTCTGCCGTTGAGTCCTGAATGCCCAAAATATTGGGTTAGACTCTTCTTTCATTTTAATTGACCTTTATTTGGCTTATATTTGGGCTAAGGGCATTTTAGTAACTTTTCTCATAATTAAAAGGATTTAAAATTATTTTTAATTAATTTCTTGGGTCAATTCATAATTAACAGAAACTATTGTGGGTAAAAATCTAATTTCAGAAAGTTATTCAATAAATTGTTTGGTTCAATAACCTTTCAAGTGAACCAGTCCAAAAAAGAGGTGAACCAACCAATCTAACCGGTTCTTTGCATCATGTTGACTTTAGCACCATTTTATCAAAAGGTTACCATTTCATTTAAACCAGATCCATTTTTTTGTAGTCAAGACCCGAACCGGTTCCTACCCGAATGACCTGACCCGTACAATATCCATCTCTCTTGTTTTTTCGACGAGGGTTCTGGTTACCTTCTCTAGCGCTGGCGATCACTGCCGATTATTTTTTGGCGACAAAACCAATGGGGTTTGAACTATTTTTTGATCAGGATTCCATATCCATTTCCAAGATCTAGTTTTACATAGGTTTGGCGGTTGAAATAAGCGATTACAGTGGCTACTCCGATGAGCCACGGTTTCCCGACAAGGAATTATTTTCCTATTTTGACATGTTTGGGTCACTGTTTTTGCTCCGTTCCACCTCTATTCGATGTCTAGGACCTTGGGGAATCAATCATTGTTCCTAAAACTGATCAAATCGAGCTCTACTGCAAGCTATTAATTTCTCTCTCTTGATTGTAACTCACGATATCTCACTTGTCTGTTGACCATTTTTTTGTGTTTCAAGTGGCATTGTGTCCCACTTTGCATGCTCTTGTGAGCCTTGTAATTAGTTTTAAGTTTAGATCGATGTGGGTTCAAAACCTAATTTTTCTCACTTTTGGGTCTAAGGTTCTATGGTTTTTTCTTAACTTAAATCTTCCCATTTTCCTCCCATTTTCTTCTATTCTCAATTCTAAACACATGAATGTAAATTTAAACCTTGAAAAACAACCTCTTATAAGAAATATTTTAGTGAGAGAAACTTATCTCAATGGCCTCTTTCTCCCTCTTTGTTTGTCTCTGGGCTAGCTTTATCCTCTGAACTTTTTCAGTCACTGGAACTCCTCCTTGCTCCCTAATGTGCATTGATCTTGAGCACACACACACATGCAAGACAAACCTTCTCCTTCTCTCTCTATATTTCTCTATTTCTCTCTTTATATTGCTTTCATTTCTCTCTCTCTAGCTAATACAATACACACACAGAAAAGTCTAATTTTGAGAGAATGCATAGCACTCACACACACATGGTCTGCATTTGTACTCATGAGAATGGCTGTATGTATTTTGATTGGCTAAGGCTTTGGTCAAATGAGGCGATGACACCTCAGCTTTTGTATGCAGTTATATATGCATATTGTCATGACCCAAAACCCACCTTACGCGGATTTAAGGTCGATGACCAACACTGTCACTCGTACAGGCCGTACAAAATCAAATAAATTGCACAAGAGTGATATATATTTTTTTATTAATTGAGGAAGTTACACGTGTGCAACTCTCTGATAACCATTTCAACACCAGTCATTTATAAAGTATACTCAAAGTAAGATCATTGTCACCACTATTACCATCATGATTCATTAACATTTATATATACATCAGATACGTATTCCTAAAAGTACAAAACGTAAATCTCCAAAAGTCCAGGCTGTCATCAAGTCCAAAAATATACATCATATGATTACCAAAAATAATCCATATCACATCTAACCAAAATTCTTGGTACAAAAGGTCCATCACATTCACGCTCTCAGCCATACGGTGTGGACTTTGCTACTTCATGCCAATTAAATTATCTAAAATATATTGGATAAATCCATATAAACTTCACTAAGCTCGTGAGTAATTTCTGGATCCTGTTGCATGTTTTGCAAAACAGAGTTTTGCACAAAATACCATGGGCACCAAGTTTCTCAAACAGATAACATATAAATAAGGATAACTTAAAACATGCATTCAAAACGGATCACGTATAAAACATACTGAAGATTCAGGCAGATATAACAGAAGCATTTCTAAAACATGTTATTTTTTTATAACATAGTTCGAATATCAAATCACAAAGCAGACAGTAAAGAGTTGTTCACAAATCATATACTAGCATATACAATTCTTAAAACATGATTCGGGTGATTAGTTATGGAACATATAACATGATAACGAATGACAAATACACATGAGAGGGTGCTTTTAAAATCTGATTTTGAATAATGGATAATAGATACATATTACACACATCAAAGATTCACATAATGAGTTGGAGCACTACGTGAATAAGTCTTATCATGAGTCGGAGTGCCACGTAGGTATGTTTCATACATGAATTCCACAACGAGTTAGAGTGACATGTGGGTAAGTCTTATCAAGAGTCAGAGTGCCACATTGGTAAACCTCGTATAGACACAAGAATCGAGTCAGAGCGCCACGTGGGTAAGTCTCATAAAGAGTCAAAGCGCCACATGGGTAGGCCTCGAAATACACACAAGAAATTGAGTCAGAGCACCATGTGGGTAAGTCTCATCAAGAGTTGGAGTGCCACATGGGTAAGGCTCGAACAAACACATGATCAGATTCAAAACAAGTATAGTTCAGGTTTCGTAGTCAAATTGGTTCACACAAATCATTTTTCTCATTGAAGGGGAGCCATGGTTTGTAGTCATTTTTTCAAATCAGTATACATGAATGCCATTTCAAAATCTAGACATGAAGATCATAGTTCTCGAATATTTCACAAGGTGTAAATAGACATTTGAGTAGATATAAATCACTTAGGCATTTTTCAAATAGGAGGTAAACATCACTGATTCAAAATGCAAGGTTACTCACCAAAATAAATTAAGCATTTGTCAGATACAAGATACAATACCGCTGATCTGACTTGCTTATGTAAACCCTGCCCTAATAACAGTAGACCCGGCCTTCCCATTTGCAATCAGATCCCTCATCTGACTTGCTCATGTAGACCCTGCCCTACTCTGTAGTTGATAGTAATAGACCCCGGCCTACCCTTTTGCAATTAGACCCACCATCTAACTTGCTCATGTAAACCCTGATCTACTTTTCATTTTTGTAGTTGATTTTAGTATTTAAATGAACATTGTCTGTAACACCCTGACCTAAATTAGGGATCACTAAGTCACTGATTATTAATTTGTGACTCGCGATAGGATGATTAAGAAAGTTTAATCAAGGAAAGCACTAAATTTCAAGATGAATCCCGAGACCTTAAAAATGTCGAGGTCAACTCTGAGGACATGAATCCAAAATAAATAAGTGATGATTTTAAAATCAAAACAAGAATAGCGAACACTAAGAAAAATAATGCAAAAGTCAAATTAAAAAAAAAAAAACCAAATTGAGGCCAATGGGTTTTGAACCATTGACCAAAATAGGCAATGCACTTAAGTCCCAAAAATAAGCCACTTGGGCTGTCAACTATTTTGTGTTATAAAATACACATGAAATATATATATATATATATATATATATATATGTATATGCAATGAATGATCTAGAAAAAGAAATTATAACATACTTATTATATATATATATACATATATATATATAGACATATACCCCCCCACACACAAGGCCAAATGATGGCCTGCACCAAAACAGGAAAACCTGTACATAGAAGGGCACTCATTTGAGTTGCTGCAACAAGCAATGAAGGAGTGCCTTGGTGGTTGGGGCAACCAGAAAGTGTAATGATCATATATATATATATACATATATGCATGTTAGAATACACATGCCCACACCACCATTCAGTCATACAGAGAGAGAGAGAGAGGAGTTTTTGAGAAGAAGAAGGGAGAATATCAGAAGGAGAAGGAGAGGGATACCACCTTTGAGGTAAAAACATCAAAACCCAACATTTTCTCTTTCTAGAATTTTTCCTACGTATGAACTGTTTTAAGCCTTGATTTTGTATATATGATATTTAGAACATGTTTAAACAAGAACAAGCATGAAATTGGAACCTAAAAACAATCAAAAACATCAAACCCATGAGAAGCAGCCATGAATAGACCTTGCTTGAAGCAGGTCTGAAAATATGTTAACCAAAACCTATTTAGCTTATTAGGACCTCAACTAGACCCTCTAAGGGTGTTAAAAACATTGATCCGCGATCAAAAAGCTTAAGTAATGACCATGAAAAGATAAGTTGCAGGTTTCGGGTTTGAAACCCAAACCCTCAAACTCGATGTAAAACTCACCTTTGTGAATAGGAGATGAAACCTTAGGAAAAATGAAGCACAACAGAACAAACCTCATCGATTTTGGCTAAAAAATGAGCATCTGCGACCGAGTTACAGGTTTGATTATCAAACCTTTAACCGAGCTAATAAGACCTGTTTGGTTCCTTAAACGAATGCCAAAACAGTCCTTGATACCTTCGAAATGTTGTAGATTAAAAACAGTAAGATTTCAGTGAGCCATAACCCACGAAATTGAGAAATTTGAAAAGCTGCAATTAGAGCAACAGTAGCCAGGCGAAGGGAAGAAGATGACCCCGCTGAGCCAACTCGTGAGTTGACTCAGTCGAGTCCTGACCGAGATAGATTACCTTTGAGTCGACCCAAACACGTGTCACACTATGGACAGGCCACCGCATTATTAAAACGCTGTCGTTTTGGCTAAAGGTTTTAAAAACCCTATTTACCTTGTTTGGTTACGCGTATTAGGCCCAATTTAATATCCCGTATTTGGTTTAGATAACCTACATGAGGTTAATGCCTTTATACGTTGTTTGGTTTTAAGAAAATAGGAAAAATATGAAAGGGCGCAAGCCTTGGGGTTCGAACCCCTGACCTCACGCCCCAAACTCCCATCCCTTCCACTCGGCCACGCGCATGCGTGTGGTGTATAGTGGCAAGGATATATATATATATATATATAATATTTAAAAGAAAATCAGAAAATTAAAAGGTGCATATGCACTTGTGGAGACTCGAACGCAAGATCATTTTTGAGGAGAGGTGACACGCTGGCCAGCGTGCTACCCATTTCGCTCCCAACCATATATGTACCGAAATTATATATATGTAATACTTAATAAATTTAATTTAATTAAATTAGTTAATTAAAATAAATAATAACGAAATGGTTCGTTGTCCAAAATTTACAAGTCATTAGTGTATTCTTACTATCTCAGACCTCCTGAGTCCAATGGTGAGGTCCACGTCATGAGACGAGGTCCCAAAAAATTAAAGATCTGTAAAAATGCTAAAATGACTAAAATACCCCTACTGCTACCAAACCCAAACGGTGTCTACATTAAATGTAAAATTTTATTAAATGCCTCTCCAAAAATAAATGTCTTTCGTTCTAGTTATGTTTTAAATATCCCTGTTCGTTGTGGTTAAATACTCTGAAGCTTACTTGTTAAATGTCCTGAATTTGTATATATTCCAAGCATTTGAAGACTCTTATAAATCATGAAAGTCATGTTTTGAATGCTCTCGAAAAGTACCTATTTGAAGAAATCCTATTTTCAAATGCTCATGAAAAGCATCTATTTGAAAAAGTCAAGTTTTAAATACTTTTAAAAAGTAATTACCGGGAAGCCATGTTTCAATGCTTTTAGATAGCATTTATTTGTAAAGAAATGTTTTACATGCCTCTTGTTTGCAAACTGGCAATTCAAGATAATTGTGTATAAGCATTATAAGTTCGTGAGGCCCTTCGGGACTCGCATACGAGTAAAATTTCCGGTAGAAGGTTTATCCCCCAAGCATGAGATAGCTCCACGAGAAGTAAAACTAGAGTCTGGTTCGAAATGGATTCTTTTGTTAAAAAGTAAAAAGATGTAACGTTCAAAAATGGCAGCAGGTTTATCCCCTATTTTTCTAAACGTAATTGCGTGTTTTGATTTCATGAACAAAAGATTCATGTTTTCACAAGAAATGGTAAAAGGTTTTTGAACCCCCATTTACATGAGAAGGATTTTTAAGAAATGACCCGGTTTTAAAATAAGAAAGGGTCATACGCGAAAAAAGGATTTTTATTCATCCTGTTAAGAAGTAAAAGATTTAAAATCTTTTGGTCACAATTGGCCACCTTATACATGTTTTCAAGTTTTCCATTTGCATATTTCATGCCTCACTTGACTCCTTTAAATGCTTCGTGTTATGTGTTTTGAAGTTTCCTATGTCCTATATTTAAAGAAATACGTGTTTAGTGTCACGACCCGCACCTCACCCTACAAGGATGCCGTGGACGTGATGCCAGTTAGCCGTCTTGCCGGTCTCCCTACCGACAATGCGACCAACCCAAGGCAAACTTCTAAATTGTACGATGAATTTCACTCTAAATGTAGGGTTAGAGCAGTTGAAATTAAACCTTTTACCTCGAGAATGCAACTCATCTATATACCACAGAGTTATATACCACAGAGCACATCTATAATTAGACATATAATATCTCTAGCCATAGAGTACCAATATCATAAGCCATGTCCCAAGTCATTTGTAGCATATCAATAATTTCAATCATATCATGTCACTCACCTGAATAGTCAGAATCAATCCACAAGAATCTAAGTCTCCACAAATCAATGCCATTAGATCCTTACTTGGAATGCCTCCCAGCCTACTAATGTCATATCTTGTGCCTTCTAATCCGATGGAGATATATCCCGAAAAATGTTAGAAAGATAGAGTGAGCTTAAACAAGCTTAGTAAGTAAGATCCCAACTTTTCCATAGGTCAATGTTAGCATACAAGAATATAGGAAACGTAACAACAGATAGCCAGTCACCAATACAAGAGCGAGATAATAGATAGCCAATCACTAATACAAGCAACAATGATCCGAGGGTCGAAAGAAAAGCATATCTCATACAATGGTACAAGAAGGTGATGACAAAATCAATGATAAGTTGTTGCCACAACAAATATAATAGCTGATAAAAAATATCACGCTGGCATCAATGTGATCATTGATAGGGCACAGAACATGATCACCCAACAAATGCCAAAAATATCGATAGTGAGGTCTAACAGAACAGAGGCGTAAACAAATCGGGGCCCGGCATACCCCCAAAACGCACATTTAGGTTTGCCCCTCTCTCTCGGGCTAACTGAATAGTGTAAGAGCTTTGTCATCTCAAGTTCCCATAGGACACAACTGACCCCAAAGGGTCCAGAACGCCCTCTGTGAGTGGACGGGCATTGTGTGTAATACCCCGACCCAATGATGCCCGAACCTAAGACACGTTTTATGAGGATCTAACAAATAGTCCAGAAGTTATTACGAAGAAAGACCAAAGGTCGAGAAATATACAAATAAGTATATTATAATACATAATTATATTATGTGTCATGATTTTATAGCAAAATATCTATAATTATATATGTATACGAATACATGAGAAATATACACATAAAGTGTATATTACGTGTGTGTAACCAAAATAAATAAGTGATGATTTTAAAAATCAAAAAATGAATAGTGAACACTAAGAAAAATAATACAAAAGTCAAATTAAAATAAAGCCAAATTGAGGCCAATGGGTTTTGAACCCTTGACCAAGATAGGCAATGCACTTAAGTCCCAAAAAGAAGCCACTTAGGCTATCAAATGTTTTGTGTTTAAAATACACATGAAATATATATGTGTATATGCAATGAATGATCTAGTAAAAAAAAAAAGATAAATAAATAAAGTAAAATAAAATAATTATAACCTACTTTATATATATATATATATAAATATACATATACACATACATGTAGGTATGAGAGTGTGCATGTGCAGAATAGTGTACTGGTGTGTGTAAGAGTGGGTACTGTGTGTGTGCTCAAATGGGGGTTAGTATGTGAAAATATATAATATATATATATATATATATACAAAAAAGAAAAAAAAACAAACACACACACACAGGGCCAATTGATGGCCTGCCCAAACTAGTGGAGTAGAAGATGCACTCATTAGAATTGTTGCCACAAGTTAACCTAGTTGGTGGGGGAATCAGAAAATGTGATAATCAAATGTACACCTATATACACATATACATATTGTATGCACACCACCATTCAGTCATACAGAGGGAGAGAGTGAGGGATTGAAAGTGTTCTGGGATATTCAGAAGTGAGAAACGGAAAGAGAAAGAAGGAGAAACCGAAAGAAAAGGTGAGAAATTTACTGTATTTTCATGTTTTGAATTTGCTGGATTTTTTGTAGAATTGGTTAAAGCTTAGAAAGAATTATATGGTTTTAAATAGCATGAAAAATGGTGAATTTAGGAAGAAACCGAAGCTCATTTGGTTAAGAAACGAGTGAGAAAAACCAATTTAAAGTTTGAAGGAAATTTCCGGGCCATTGAGTTTTAGATCATAGCTCGTTTTATGAATTGAAAATTGTTTCCCATAAGTGCAGAAACTTGTAGGTAAAATTTAGGCTCAAAACAATGGCTAAAAAGCCATGAAAAGTAAAAAACTCAGTCTGCCGGAAAGTTGGGACAACTCACCAGAGCTGGCTGCAACTCCACTTTTCGAGGCCTTCCGGTGGTCCAAACTAAATTCCGAGGGTAGATATGGAAATCCCATGAAGAGTAGAAGGTGACCCAAGTGGTAGGATGTCGGAAAATAGCCAAAAAATAGCTGCTATCGCCGAAGAAGATGACCGGTGCAAGCTGGCTGGAAAAATGCTACACATGCGTGTTGTGTTTTTTTTTTGTGATTTTGGGCCATAGGTCGGGTCGGGTTGACCTGCCCATCCACCCATGGGCTAGACCCAATACAAGTGTAACATGAAGGATTTTTAAAAGTTTAAAAAATGGTGATTTGGGGCTGTTTGGATACAAGAATAGTAGATGAAAATTTAATTGAAAATGAGAAAGATAACTTATCCAAGGTTTTTGGCTTATCCATTGTTTGGATATTCCAAATTGGAATAGGATATTGTGAAATTCAGAATTTACCCAGAACTTATGGTAATTTCAATTTGACCCCAAGTAATAAAATAATAATTAAATTAAAAAGAAATTATCAAAATGCCCCTATATCAAAAAGTAGTCAAACGAACTCCAATTAAAATAAAAGAATAGTGAATTTTTATTATTTTGAGTATTCCGGACTCAACCGTGAAGTCCGATTTTCAAAAAGAGGTCTCAAGAAGTAAGAACCCGAAAAAGTGCAAAATGACCGTTTTGTCCCTTTTAGTACTGAGTCCGAATTGAATTCTACGAAAGCCTAAACCGACTTTATTCGACCTTCCGGATTCAATGGTAGAGTCTATTTGACCAAAATAAGTCCTTAAAATGAAGAGACATAAAATTGGATGCATAACATAAGTCAAGTGGCTATAAACTAGAACGTTGCCCGAAGTACTAAACAAAATAATAAGGTTAGTAATTCGGAATAAAATACGAAACGACACGACATGTAAACATGTGAAGTAAGTAAATTAAATTTAAGATGAATGGAGCTACCAGAAGAGTATAGTTTAAAATGAAATTAATTCCTAACACATTAAATTGTGTCGTAGGTTAAGAGTATGAGTTAAATTAAGTACCGCATGCAACGTTGAAATCTTTCGAGATTCAACTATGACACGAAGTCGACGTTGATATTCTTCGGAATTCAACTATGACACGAAGAAATGCCCGGTAGCAGGATCTAATCCCCCAAGCAAATGAGATCGTAGCATTGCAGTAAAACGGGAGTTTGGTTCGAAACAGATTCCACCTAATTAAAGAGAAAAGATGAAAAACGCTTTTGAAAATGGAAGCAGGTTTGTACCCCCATTTTATTATGCATGTTTATATGCTTTTGAAGTGCATATATTCTACTTGAAGAAATGTATGTTTAGTTTGAATAATTTAAATGTTTCAAAGCTATCTGTTTTAAGAATGCATATACTCTGTGTTCTAAACATACGAGCAATTAGTAGTGAGTATTTTATAAAATCTCATGTGCTAAACCACTGCCAATTGAAAACCCCATGACAAGTGCAGGAATTACTCACAAGCTTAGATTAGCTTACCCGGATTTTTATTTGTCCCCCTTTTAGGTGATTCACGGCAGATCTGATTTTGATGTTGATGAGGATAAGTCTGGCCGTTTGGGAAGATATGTTTAAGTAGTTTCTTTTGGGAAACCCCATGAACTCTAATGGTACATTTTGTATTGGTAGACAGTGTGAGATTGTGTATTAAGCCTCTCGGGGCAGTGGACATGTAATATTATAAAGTCTTTAAGTTTTTAGTTATGCTCTGAATGTATGATCATGTATACCACAATGTAGAAGAGTGACAGTACCGGACGGATGTGCAAACTTTAAAATGAGAAAAGAAAAAAAATTTCACGCTTCTGCAAACCACATGTCACACATCTATTCGATACCGCTGCTTATGTGAGCCTTGCCTCAAACCCCCGGGTCTGTAGGCGGCGGTTGCGATTCGAGATCCACGCGAGGCAAATTTCGAGTTGTGACATTGTGACTGAGCACAACCCCATGCACATACAAAATGTCATGACCATCAATACCACACGGAATAACCCATCGTGTGTAACATTACAGTCATCAAATACCACACGAAAAATACAATCGTGTGAATCAATCAACTACCCATCAAGATGATATATCACAGGATCATGACATGGAATACATGATATAATATGCTTAAGTATCAGTGAATCAAGATCACAACGATATAAGCAAGCAATTCAATCCGATGTACAGACATAACAAACAATCACAAGTCGAATGGCATCAAGTCAGAGAAATCTGGTTCATCAAGTAGGTAATAGAGTACAATTTTGGCAGCATTAGGAAAGAAAGCATGTGACATGGCTAGGAAAACTTATAATAAAGCATATAAGTTACTTACAGTTAGTTATGCTTATCTCCTTGTATAGATAGTTTGATAATCTCCAGATACGTCCTTAGGCACATCCTTGCATATCCTGGGCATTATCTTTCTAATGGCCATCACACTTGATGCAACATCCAAAAGATCATCCTATTCCTCATATGTGAACGTATCCAACCTTTGTCTGGTTGCAGTCAGCATTCCACTAGCACAATCCTCATTTAACCCTCTAGCTGACTTGGCAGAGCAGTTCCTTTTGTTTCTCCATTCTGAACCCCAACCACGTGAACTTTCAGTGGAATCTTTCTTTTTAGTAAAACGTTTCTAGTGTCCCCAGGATGACTGTACATTACTTTCGTGCAATCACCGACCTATTTTTGTTAATCTCATTGAGACTATACACTTTCACTCCAACCGCCAACCTTTGGAGAATTTATAGTCAAGTGTCACAAGCCCCTAATCATGTGTCTTGCTCTGACCTTGATTCGGACTTACTAAAGGGATCGCTAATATATCTTCGAAGGGAGTGTTTGATTGTTAAAGCCTTAACTGAATCTCGGTTGCTTTGGATCCACAAGAAGCTACGGTAAGATAGTCCTGTGCGATAATAGTACCAACGTTGATACTTTTGAACAGATGGATGAAGTTCAGAGGGCAGCTGCATACGCAGGAATCTTCTTGACAGGCACATTGAGCTTAGATCTACAAGATGATAGCAGTCTTAGCCTGGATTTGCAACTAATTCTAGGACTTTAGTCAGAAGTATGTTACCAGGGACAATAATGCAATGGTACAGAGCATGAGGTTTGTGATAACAAAGTTAAATACAAGACCGGCACCTCAAGTCGCTTACTTTTCTTCCCGAGGACCTGACCCGATTAGCCTAGGTGTTCTAAAACCAAATATTCTTGCTCCAGAAATGGATGTTTTGGCAACAGTTGTGCCCAACAAGCTAGTGATAGAACATGCATGTACAATTTGGTTACAGATCATGCACTCAACTCAAACACGTCAATGGCAACACCCCATGTTGCAGGAGTTGTAGCGTTACTAAAAGTCGTCCACCACAATTGGAGCCCTGCAGCCATCCGATCCACATGCACCCAACACCTCATCAAAATGAACTAGCCCAACAAATTGCAAAGCATGAGTTGTCGCACCCTTGCAGCACCAAAATCACCACATACTAACAACATGGATCAAAGCCTTGTCAACTCCATAGCAATCCAAACATCTACACCACTAATGGACAGAACTTCCTATAAGATTTAAAAGCTGTATAACTCCTCCATTTCCTCTGTTTTCTCACTAAACAAACAGACAGTAACAGCAGCACTAAAATCACATCAAAATCCCAAATTCAGAATCCAACTTTTAGCTTCCCTTTTCCTTTAGTTTTCTCGGTAACCAAAATGGAAGAGAATGGATAGAGACAAACCTGTCCGCCATGAGACCCAGTCTTCACTCTAAGATTACCGACTGGCCATTTCCCCAGGTCTGCCGCCTGTCTTCCTTTGCACTTTTGTCTCTTTTTGTACCACTACCCATACACATATATATGTCTCTACACCGCTACCTACACACATATAAATGCACATATATTGACCTGCTGCAGCATCAATCTTTCTCTTAGCCTTTTTCTCTCTTCGGTCTCTCATTCACTCTCTTCCCTTAGGCATAACAGGAATTCACTACTTGTAATATCCCAACCCAGGATACGGCACGTATACCAAGGTAGACCCAGTCGAGTAGTGTAGCACCAGTTGTAACCTGAGCTGTTTAAGCTCTATATCATGGTATTTTATGAAACTAAATGATTTTGGAATATGAATGGTTTGTTTTGTATAGCTAATGTCGGGCAACACCCGAGCAACCCAGGACCGAGCCTCGTAATACATGCACGCATGCATTCCCATGCAAGCATACATACACATATATACCTAGGCCTTGAGATATCAGTGTATGTGTGCGTACTCAGAATCTAGTATACACGCATATATATGACTATATATATATTTAAGTATAAAATGTGTATTATATATGTGTATATATAGTGTAATGTATTGTATATATATATATATAGGTATTAAAATGTAAGTAAAAAGGAAAGAAAACAAAGAAAGGGAAAAAGAAAAGCTGCAGCATGCAGCATGCATGCAGTGTGTATGTGTGTGACTGTCTGTATGATGTGTGTAGCTGTGGTGAAGGCAACAGGTTTGCCAACTTAAGAGGGCAAGTGGGGTGCATGTATATTTATATATATTATGTAAAGGTGTGTGGACAATGGAGAATGAATGGGCGGTTTAAGGGCAGTCAAATAAGGCTGCAAGAAAGGGAGGAAGAGAGAGAAAAGGTGGTTGCAAGTGGGGGGTGACTGAGAGAAAATTCTCTATAAATAAAGTTGCCTACTTAGAAGAAATCAGAAACAGAAAGAAAGAAACCAAAGAACTGAAGTGTTTATGGTACTTAGAGGTGAAGGAAAAGAGGAAAGGTAAGTGAAGATCAAGTTCTATTTTCTTAATTCATGTAGAGTCATTCGGTTTTAAATATAGGGCCTTGATAAGCATGTAATTAGGATCATTTAGGGAAAAGAATCAAGAGAAATGGTGCAAAAATGAGATAGAGACAAACTTGTCCGCCATGAGACCCAGTCTTCACTTTGAGATTACCGACTAGCCATTTCCCCAGGTCTGCCGCCTGTCTTCCTTTGCATTTTTGTCTCTCTCTGTACCGCTACCCACACACACATATATGTCTCTACACCGCTACCTACACACATATATATATGCACATATATTGACCTGCTGCAACATCAATCTCTCTCTCAGCCTTTTTCTCTCTTCGGTTTCTCATTCACTTTCTTCCCTTACACATTACAGGAATTCACTGCTTGTAATATCCCAACCTAGGATACGGCACGTATACCAAGGTAGACCCAGTCGAATAGTGTAGCACCAGTTGTAACCTGAGCTGTTTAAGCTCTATATCATGGTATTTTATGGAACTGAACGATTTTGGAATATGAATGGTTTGTTTTGTATAGCCAATGTCGGGCGACACTCGAGCAACCCAGGACCGAGCCTCGTAATACATACACACATGCATTCCCATGGAAGCATACGTACACATATATACCTAGGCCCTGAGATATTAGTGTATGTGTGCGTACTCAAAATCTAGTATACACGTATATATATGACTATATATATATGTAATATCATGACCCGGGATACGGCACGTGTACCGAGGTAAGTCGGTCAAATAGTGTAACTCGAATTGTTAAAATGTGTATATCATGGTATTTCATGGAAATGAATGGTTGGAAACTATAAATGATTGAAATGTATAACCAGTGCCGGGCAACACCAGAGCACCCCAAGACATCGCATCGTAATGCGTGCATGCATGTATTCCCATGCATGCATACACGTACTTATGTGTGTAGCCCGTTCAAAATGAGTGTATGTATATATGATAAAAAAGAGATTTATATGCCTACATATGGATATATATATATATACACGTATAAAATATGTATATATATGTATAACATAATGTATTATACATATATATATATGTGTATATGTATATACAAGAAATTAAAAAGAAAAAGAAATGAGGGAAAGGAAAACTACCAATAGCAGTATATGGGTGCAGTGTGTGTGGGTGTGTGTGGGTGTGTGTGTGTCGGTTGGGTGAAGTGTGTGTGTGTGTGTGTGTGTGGTGTATGTAATATAATATATATATATATATATACACACACACAAGTCTCCCAAGCCATAAATGCAAGGTTGCATTCAGCAGAGAGAATATCAGAACCCTAGGTCAAGAAAAGGGGCTATAGAAGGGGGAGTAACCGAGAGGGAAAAAGTGGGAAGTGACAAGGGCGGTGGAAGTGATGAGGGTTCTCTGTATGTGTATATAGGGAACGTACATAGAGATAGAAAAGAGAGAAACATTTCGGGAGGAACTGATCCAAGAAAGAAGGAGAAGAGGAGGAGACCACAAGAGAAATACAGAAAGTTTAGGTGAGTCATTCACCCACTATTTTTAAGTTTTAAAGCATGATAGCTTGATCTAAAGCTAGGGTTCTCATAAGCATGAGTTTAGCTTTTAAATGCAAAAAGAATGATAGAAAAATATGCTAAAATAAGATAGAAATGGTGAGTTGCAGGTCTCGATTACACTATGATTTTATGCTAAGTTTATAAAAATAAACCCTAATAGTGCAGAAAACATTTAGGATGAGATTTGAGTGAAAACCGTGACCTAAAAGTCACAAAAACAAAAATGAAACTCTGGCCGGAAAATCGACCGGAGGTGGTCAAACCTATATTCGTGAAGATCAAGAAGGTCTTGATCAAAACGGAGGATGGATTCATGATCCCCATGTGATGGGGAGTAAAACGACATCGAAAACAGTCAAGAAAAATGAACTAGAACAGTCACCAACGTCGGAAGAGATGCCGGAACCCTACTGATCCTCTGCCAGATTATCGGGAAAAAAGGGGTTAAGTGGGTGATCGAAACGGCGACGTGTTGGGACCGGTTGTCCCGATGCTGCGTCGTTTGGACATGAGGTATTCTGAATATAAAATGAAATGGATTGTTTGGTTACGAGTTTCAGAAATTGAATTGGGAAATTAACACTGTCTAAGGATACGCTAATCCGGTTTAGAGTCACTGATCGCCGTTTGGTTTCTAAACCTAAAGAAAAACAAAAAGGGGTCGTAGCCCCTAAGGATCGAAACTGAGACCTAGAAGGGTGGGGTAAGCCCAAACCACTCGGACACAGGCACGCCTGTGCTCTGATTTGGGTTCAAATATATATATATATATATATATAAGGAATAAAAATGGAAAAAAAAAAGGAACAGAAGGGACGCCGTCCCTGAGATTCGAACCTGTGATGTTTTTGGAGGAGAGGTGGCACACGTCCAATGTGCCACCAGTACGCACCCGTCCATTTGGTGCAAATAAAATGTATATATATTATACTTAATTATATAATTTAATTAATTAGATTAATTAAATTAAATAAATGGAAAATGACCCGATGTCCGATTGAGACAAGTCATTAGTGCATTTTGACTTTCTCAGACCTATTGAGACCAATGGTGGGGTTCATTTTGCGAGACGGGACCCCAAAAAATTAAAGATCCGTAGAAACACTAAAAATTACCAAAATACCCCTGAGTTAAAGAGTAGTCAAACAGACTCAGACTAAAATGAAAGAATAGTGAATTTTTACTATTTCAAGTGTTCCGGACTCAATGGTAAAGTCTAAATTAGTATTTGAGATACTTAAGATAACAAGGCATAAAATTTGATGAATAGCATTAATTTTAAGACGAATTTATTGATATATAGGGAACTCGAAAAGCAAGGGCACACTCACGAATTTCTGATATAGAATCACGATAGAGGTAACTGGATCACTCTCTCTTACATGTGGTGTTTCCACAAGCCAAGTTTATTCTTTTACTTCCAAACTCATACTCTTGAATGTACTGATATCCTTGTGTTCCACAATTCGATATTTTTCTATCTTGTGGACATTTGATTGACTGATGTATCATTGTTATCATGTTACATTGTGCCTTGAAAGGCCTACTGTTGTATCCTTATTGAATGAATGATATTCCATTTTTATATTCTATGGAATTACTTATGATCATGACATGTTTATGAACACGGGAGTTGTGCTCAGTCACAACACCCATCTGATGCTTTCTAATACAATGGAGACCTACGGGTCAAGTCCGTGAACGGACAAATGGCAATTCACTGGAATTCACTAGGGGGTATGGCGGGCCCCAAAAGATTGAGGGTCTGTCGAGCCTTGACACAGAATAACAGCATCTCTTATGACTGACAGAACTTGATTGTTGAATGGCACTATCCCTTATGATTCTTCGAGTCTCGAGGGACTTGCAATGATTGATTTGATTATGATCGGTTCATTGTGGCAGTATTTCTTTGTTGTTATATTATCATTGAATTTCTTCATATTGATATTACACCCAATACTTTTGATTGTGTATTGTGATTACTGTTCATTGGCCCTCGTGGCAATTGTTTCCATTGGCCTTCGTGGCATCTCATTCTCATGATTGGCTATCATGTTCTCTTATGAAATTGTATTCATTATTGATCATCGATACCAGTGTTGGAGATCCACATTTACTTACTGAGCTTTGTAGCTCATTCCACCCCACTTACCCTCCATTTCAAGTAATGATGCTACGAGACCCCAGGAGTTTGAGAGCGTAGGGGGACATTTTGAAGTACTGTACCAGTCTATGTTAGTTCTCCCATGTATTCACCACCCCCAGGTGCTGGTTACGTTTAGTTCTCATTTTGTCTTATGTTGAACTATGTCATGTATTTAATAGACTTCCGCTGTTTAAATTATTAAAAGACTTCCGCTGGATTACTATAATTGATAAAGACTTTCGCTGTTCATTGTTTAAAATCTTTAGTACATTGCATATTAGTACTATGATACAGGAATGGAAAAAGTAGGGACGGCCTTCGGGTCGGCCCCACGACACGAGATCCGCATAGGGTGGGTTTCGGGTCGTGACAATATAAATATAAAATGTGTATTATATATGTGTGTATATATATATATTATAATGTATTGTGTATATATATATATATGTATTAAAATGTAAGTAAAAAGGAAAGAAAACAAAGAGAGGGAAAAAGGAAAGCTGCAACATGCATGCAGTGGTGAAGGCAACAGGTCTGCCGACTTAAGAGGGCAAGTGGGGGTGCATGTATATTTATATATTGTAACACCCCAATTTCTTGACTGACATGTTTTGTGTATTGAAAACTGTTTTGGGAATGAAATGTCAGGTTTAGCTAATTTAATATCTATTTTAATAGTGATAAAACTCGAATTAGCTAATTATGAGAAACTCGAGGAAATAAAAACTGACATTGGACCTTGATCAATGAAAGATATTCTGAGTAGGAAGTGACAGAAAGAAACCGCACTGAAAAAGGAGTTACGGATTGGGAGTTAAGGCCAAAACAGTGAAACTGGAATTCTGCGACAACCAAACAGGGCCTTAACCAGAAAAATGGGAGAAAATGGTCACTTGAGAGGCCAAGGGGAATTGAACCCTTGACCTACCAAGGTAGGTAAAATCTGTCCCAAAAAGTTACCAACTAGGCTGTTGGTTACTTTGTGCATATATACAGCAATATATGTATATAACCTATAATCTTGCCCAAGCCACCACCCAAATTGGCCAATGGCCTTGCATGCATTCCCTTCATCATAGCCCTCCATCACCTCCATCAGGTCAGCAGCCACTAACCCCACTAAGGGCAGAGATACACTCACATATATGTATATGTGTATAGCCCTATATGTATATGAAGCTATAATATATATATAAGCTATAACTTGCATCAATTCTCTCTTTAGAGAATTCTGAAAATACAGAATTGTGTGAGTGTGTGTGTGCATACGTGAGGGACTGTGAGAGAGTGTGAGAGTGTTGTCACGACCCGAAACCCACCCTGTGCGGATCTCGGATCGCAACCGCCGCCTTCAGGCCCGGGAGCCTGAGGGCAAGGCAGAACATGGGCGACGGTATCGAATAGCGGTGCGGCCTTGATTTGCGGAAGCGTGAAAAACCCTTTTCTTTTTTTTTTTTCTTTTTTTTTAAAAAAAAATCTTTTAAAAACTTTCGCACAGCCGTCCGGTACTGTCGCTCTTCATAGCGGTACACATGAATAATCACATCAGAGCATACTAAAAATTAAAGTCTTATACATGATACATATTCGAATGCCTCAAGGGCTTAAGTACATATGTGGTTGCCTCTTGGGCTTAAAAACATAATTGTCCAAAAGTACGGCATCAAAATTCAACCAACCATAGGCCCTAATACTTCCCAAAAATATCTCCAGAATCCTAATGGAGCTGCCTATCATTTCTCCCCAAATTGGGCAAGGGTCCACCCATCGTCATCACCTGAAAAATGTTAGGGAATGGGGTGAGCTTCGAAAAGCCCAGTGAGTAATTCTAACATCTGTCATGGGTTTCAATTGGTAGTGGTTTCGCACGTGAGAATTTTGTAAAATACTCACTACCAATTGCTCGTATACTTGGAACATAGAGTACATGCATTCTTTAAACAATGGCTTTGAAACATTAAAGTATTCAAGCTAACTTGTACTTTCGAAATAAAGTATATGAATTTCAAATCATGTAAATATGCATGGTGAAAATGAGGAAAAAGCCTGCTTCCATTTTCAACACACACCTTATCACTTTCATTAACAGAATCCGTTTCGAACCAGATTCCCATTTTACTTTTCGTGGAGATATCTCATATGCCTGGGGGATTAGATCCTGCTACCTGGCATTTATTCGTATCGTAGTTGGGTTCCTAATAAACCCGATAGAAATCCGTGGTGCTTATGCACAATTTATCTTGCATTTAAAAGCATTTAACCCATAATTCCTTCGTGTGGATGCATTTAAAAGCATTCAAAACATACAGTTCATAATCTCATGATAGGGTATTGAAATACGTGAAACATGTAAATTCAGGATATATAATAACATTTGAAATCGAAATTTTAGACATGCAGAAGTATCTCTCAAAGAACAGTAGTAAGTTATTCAGGAAGCATGTCATAACAGAATATTTAAAACGGAATTGTGTAAAGACAGAATTTGATATTTAAAACATCATTCAAATCCGTGGAATTAAATCTCCACTTCAAATGTGAGGTTACTCACCTTGATTCCCCGGGTTTGCACTACTGGTGGGCTTTTCCCTTTCCTTTGTATTTCCTAAGAAAATTATAAAGAACTCGTTAACTTCACATTTACCTTAAATCGTTACCTATTCATGCTCTTTCATTTAATTTTAGGCCTGACGTATTCTAACTTCCTAGGATTGGTCTTACTAGTCAACTTGTGGTGACTTGATGAGTTTTATTTTTCACGTGACTAAATTTTCAGTACCTATTTTGGTGTTATGGACTTCACCGTTGGGTTTGGAATGTCCGACATAGTCAAAATAGACTATCTTTTAGTTTCATTTGGGCTCCGGGTACCTTAGGGGTAGTTTGGTCATTTCGCGCGTCATATTTTTCGGAGTCCCGTCTCATGAATCGGACCTCACTGTTGATCTCAGAAGGCCCAAGAAAATAAGATTACACTAATAACTTGTCTTATTTGGGCATCGACTACATTAGGGGCAATTTGGTAATTTGTACTTTAACGTATCGTAATTTTTGAAGCCTCGTCTCGTAAAACGGACCATACCATTGAGTCCGGAACGTCCAAAATAGTCAAAAACCACTATTCGTTTACTTTATTCGGACTCCGTTTGACTTATTTATGACCTAGGGGTAATTTCGTAATTTTTATTATTTAAATATTATTAATTTAATATTAATTTATTTTAAAATGGGCCACAGTGGAATTTCATAAAAGTTTTGGGGTCAAAGGGTGATTATACAAACTGTCGGTCTGGACCAACCGGTTCAGTTCTGTTTCAACTGAACCGGTCCAATGTTAATTGGACCAGCCGGTTTGACACGTAGTGCTGACGTCATGATGACGTCAGCCTTAAATTTGAATTTTAAATATCACTTAGTTAAACGACGTAGTTTCGGGTAACCCAAACCCTTTATTCCAACATCGGGTCAGGACCCGACCCGAGGTCCGACCCGTGACCCGACTGTACATCGTCTTCCCCACCGTTTCACTCCTATTGTTGCCCTAAATTTTTGGGTTTTATTTCTTCAATTTCGTAGACTTCTGCTCGATTATTTGTCACTGTTTTCTACTGATATGGTTCCTGATATCATGTAAATCATCTTAGCATTCATTTTATGCTTCGATTCGAGCTCTATGGCTCTGATTCAAAAATGATAACCGTGACCTGCAACTTGTTCTAGCTCCTTCATTTTAGGTCTGTTTCCTAGGAAATCTGCTGTGTCGTGACCTACAGAGCATGGGGTTCAAGTCCCCATTCTCATATTTTAGTTTGGTCGCTTTTCTTGAAGAATTGGGTTTTAAACCCGTGGCTAGAGTTTGAAATTTGAGGGCCTTAAACTAGGTTCTGGGGTCGCGGGTGGTAGTTTTCTAGGTCCTGCCATGGTCTATTTCATGTATTGACCACTAAAAGTCCATGTGGTTGAGGTCGGATCAGACCTGCAACTTCAAGCTCCATTAATGGCGTTTTAGCTACGGGTTCATGGTTTGGGCAGTTTCGTAGGTCCATTTCAATCACAAGCAACCCAGTTTCATTATTAAATTACTACACATGCATTAACAGACCTGAAAAGCTATAAAACAGTAGCTTAAATCCAAGAGAATTTCTGAAAAAAATTTGAATAACTCACGTGTACAGTGGTTTCCTCACTGGTTGTGCTCAAGTAGAAGCTTCAAGAGCTGGATTGGATCCTCCCCCGTGCAGTTCCTTGGCCTCCTCAAGCTCCTTCAATGGCTCACCAAGGTATACAACTTGTGTACCTCTCACTCTCCCTCTAGGATTTCTCTCTCTCTCTCTCACTACTTTCCCTCTCTATAAACAGTATATCAACACTCTCTAAATGGCAGATCTGCATATATGGAGATTGTATATACATATCAAGTCTCCTCTTGATGTTTCATTTCCCCAAATGCATGATTGTATTGCATGCAATTTGGTTGGGAGGGAGGTGTAATCATGGGGTGAGGGGCATGATGGCTAGGGCTTAGGATGATGCATGCTGAGGTGTTGCATGCTTGTCCATTGGCCACTTTGGGGAATGGTCAAATCTGAATGGTATTTATATATATATATATATATATATCTTTGCACATATGTTCACAAAGAGGTTCCTAGCCTAGTTGGTAATTTTTTTGGTAAACCAATTTCTGCCTAGTTTGGTCAAGGGATCAAATCCTCTTGGCCACAATTTTTGGTCCTTTTTCCATATTTCGGGCTTAGGCCCTGTTTGGCTGCGCATTAATGCAGTTTCACTGTTTTCTTCCTAACTTTCATTCTGTAACTTATTTTTCGACGCCGTTTCTTCTGGTCAACTCCTAATTAGGTTAGCTTCTTAATTATTCTTTATGTTTGGTTCAGATACATGATTAGTAACTAATCATTACTTAATCAGGGTCGGGGTGTTACAGTGTAGTGAGAGAGAGGGGGAGAAAGCTTTGCATGCAAGGGAGTTTGAGGAAAATTTGGCCATTTGAAGTGCAAGGGGGGACTTGAGGATCACGGTGCATGAACTGAGAAGCTTGAGGGACATTTAGAAAGGTCTGAACCGAGCCAAGAGTGTGAACTACTACTGCTTGAAGGTAAAATTCTAAATTATCTTCAATTCTTGTTTTGTAGATTTTGGAACTGTTTGATAGAATTAGACTGCATGCATGTTTTATTCTTGATCCTAGGAATTATTCTGAGTGTATTGCATGGTTTAGAGGTCTCGGATAGGTCAAAAACCATGAGACCCGAAACCAACCTCCATTGATGAAGCTTGAAACACCAGGTCTGAATCGACCATAACCGTTTGGAATTTTGCATGTCAAGACCTGAAATAGACCCTAAGAGGATCTTAAACATCTACCTACGCGACCCCAGAACACTGTATGGCCCCACGAATTTCAAAATATTCTTACGGGTTCAAAACTTAAATTGTCGATGCATGTGACTAAACTGAAAAATGAAGATAGGGTCTTGATCCTTATGATTTGTAGATCACATAGCTTCAAAAATCACATGAAATGGTGAAGAATCGAGGGTGTAGTATCGAGTTGCAGGTACGGTTTGTGTAGGTTACCCCCACTGTTTGAGATGATGTCTTGTTGGTTTATGAATGCCAAAATGATGGAAATCATATTTATAGTATATCTGAATGAAAAATAGAGAGAGACCGTGTGTTAAAACTCACGAAATAGAAAGAGAAAATCTGCAGGTTTTTAGGGCATCACTGTGTGAGGGTCAACGAAGGAGACGACGCTGAGTCGACTCCGTGTCTTTTAAACCGAGTTGGCGGGTTGACTCGGACACGTGTCTGTCCCAGGGACTGCCACTGCATTAATTAAACTGCGTCGTTTTGGGCGTTATATTGTAAACTGATATGTTTAAAAGAAAAGAAAGGAAAGGAAGGAAAAACGGGGCTACGGGGTTTCGAACCCCTGACCTCCAGAACCCACGCGCCCCTTCTTTCCACTCGGCCACGCACCTGCGTGTGAATCATATCCGACATAATATATATATATTATATATTTAAATATAAACCAGAAATAAAAGACGCATTTTGCGCCTTATGGGACTCGAACGTGGTGTCTATTGGAGAGGGAGGTGGCACGTGTCTGCTGTGCCACCCTATTCGACCGTTCATTTTCTGCCAAAAATAATATATATTATATATATTCTGAAATTAATTTAATTAAAATCATTTAATTAAATTAAATACTCCAAATTAGTCCGTTATCCAAAAATCATAAGTTATATATGTATTCCTACTGTCTCGGACCTCCTGAGTCCAATGGTGAGGTCCGTGACTGCAAATGAGGTACCGAAAAAAATATGATGTATGAAATTACCATAATACCCCTGACCCTGTACAAGGCCAAATGAAATCCGATTTCAACGGAACTGATACCAGTAGTAGACCTGACACTTGTGAGACTGTATACATGATTAGATGACGAACCCGAGACAGAAATTATGTGACGGCAAAATGACCGAAATACCCCTGATATACCCGAACCCAGATTTAAAAGCCGAGAGAGTCTAAATTGACTTTCTTCGACCTTCTGAACTCAATGGTTAGGTCCATAATATGAAAATCAGAACCGATAAATGTGTGAAGAAACTGAAACCCTAAGCCAAATGCTTAAGAGGTAAGACCTATGAACTAACCACTATAAGTTAGTTCCATGAAACCCATCATAGGGTAGACTTACTCAGTCTAAGATCATGAGTTGATAAATCTCTATAAATTGTTTTAGGCTTAAGGAGAAAAGAGGAAGGCTCCGTTCATAGCTTCAAACTCGAATATTGAAGGTGAGTAACTTCTGACACTGTTTAGTTACTGCTCCTTGATCTGCTAAATTGTTTCGAATACCATATGTTTTAAATGCAATTGTTTTAAATGCATGCTTTTATCACCGATGACATGGTTTTTAGTTTCTCAAATGATTAACTATACTTCTGATTGATATGCTAGCACTCTGAACCGTTTATCTGTTTTGATCTATTGAACTTGACTTGGATTTATTGAACTATTAATTCCAAACTGATTTAATTACCATGTGATTTAAGCAAAGATTGAATTCGAAACTCTTGCCTGGATATCTGTGTTACTCACTGGGCTTTTTAAAGCTCATTCCATTATTTTAATAATTTCAGGGGAACTCTCAGATGGACAGGTTTAGCAGGTCCAGAACTTAGGGGGAAAATGTTGGAGACCCCCAGATAAAATGATAACCCATTTTTGAGAATCTATACCATTTTTGTACTTTTTGTGTAACTGAACAGATTATGACCTTTTGTGGTGAAACTGTTTTGTAAGCTTGATTAAGATAGGACTGACTATGATGTATCCTGAATGCTCTGCCAAGTATATATGTATGCATTCTCTTGTGAAAATTCCGCTGCTTAAATTATATATGTCGAATGCATTATGCTTGGGATTTAGATCGGAATGGCCTGTGGTTAGGATTACCGTCGGGGTTTTGCTTTAAAAAAAAAAATTGATAAAACCCGATGGGTGCCTAACTGGCCTTTGCCACGTGCCCCAAATCCGCACAGGGTGGATCTGGGGGATGTGACAAAAGAGTGGTATCAGAGCTACAGGTTTGAAAGTCAGAATAGACCAGAACCTTAGGGTTATTTTAACACTGAATCCTTAGAAAGCAAATACTTGAATGACAATCTTACTATGACACATTGAATGAGGATACTTAGAATACTTTTATCTTGCTTCAGATGCCGCCTCGAACTAGGAGTAGCAATAGGGAACCGCGGGCCCCAACGGAGAGCGTAGCCCTATGGGAAATGCGGGCCACATTAGCTCAATTCGGCCAGGCCATTGAGGGACTATCAAGAACCTTACAGCAACACCAGGCCGGACCAGCAAATAACCCTGTAGAGCCTCCGGTAGTTCCGCCCCCGCCTGCCCCAGCGCAACCGTTGGAAACCGGCATTCGTAATGACTTGTTAGATCGCTTCCATAAGCTCAAACCCCCGACTTTCGATGCTGTTACCGACCCCGAGAAAGCTGAGCTGTGGGTCATGTCAATGGAAAAGACCTTTAAGCTCTTGATTTGTTCGGAAACCGAGAAAGTGATGTTAGCCACTTACATGTTACAGGGAGAGGCTTACAAGTGGTGGCTCGAGATGCAAGTACAGAACCCCACCATTACCTGGGCCGATTTTATTGAAAAGTTTTATGGCATGTTCTTTCCCCCTACAATCCGGGAGAGAAAAATTCAAGAGTTCGCCACCCTAAAACAAGGGGACATGACCGTAATTCAATATGCAGCCAAGTTCTCTGCGTTGTCCAGATTTGCTTCCTTTTTGGTGAGGGAAGAGCATAATAGGGCAAGGAAATTCCTCGCAGGTCTTCGGATCGGGATACGGACTAAAGTCTCGGCCTTTGAACTACACACATATTCCGATGTTCTTAACAAAGCCCTAGTTATTGAAAAGGACATGGAAGAGTTCAACCAACTGAAGGACCAGGAAAGAAAGAAAAAGGGCAAAAACTTTAAAAAGGAGCAGCCGAGCAAGAAGCAAAGGACTGAGGGCCCAAGTAAAAGCAACAAGGGTCAGAAGAAAACTGAAGAAGTGTCCAGATGCCCTCACTGCCAGAACTTACACCCTGGAGAATGTCGCCGACTGACTGGTGCATGCTACCGATGTGGAGACAAGGGGCACCAAGTCAAAGATTGCCCGCAACATCCACCAATCCCGAGAACCCCTACCTTGACTACTGGCACCGCAGGACAGAAGCCTATTCCAGCACCTCTTGCCAAGACAAAGGATAAAGGCAAGGAGCCACAGGGCCGCCCGGGAAGAGTCTTTGCACTGCTACCAGGAGACACCTCTGCTGCAAATGCTGTAGTAGCAGGTATACTCCCGATTTTTGAAATCTCTGCATATGTGTTGATTGACCCTGGATCCACGCATTCTTTTGTGTCTCCATCTTTTGTTGATAAACTGCATAAGATACCTGAACCTATGGATGAACTGTTATCGGTACAAATTCCTTCTGGGATGTCAATGATTGGGTCCATGATCCTTAGGGACTGCAGAGTAATGATTGGAGACCAGGAGTTGTTAGTCAATCTAATACCCTTAGCAATAAAGGGATTTGATGTGATATTGGGCATGGATTGGTTGTCACACAATCATGCCACCATCGATTGTTTTGAGAAAAGTGTATTGTTTCAGCCCCCGGGACAGCCCGAGTTTATGTTTAGGGGAAAGGGCATTACCCCACCGCCCTACCTAATCTCTGCCATTTAGGCAGGGAAGTTATTGAAGAAAGGGTGTCGTGGTTATTTATGTAGTGTCTTGGATACCCAAGCCCAGAAGCCCCCACTACCTGAAGTGCCAGTTGTGTGTGAATTTTACGACGTGTTCCCAGAGGAACTACCGCAAGGAACGGTTGATCGAGAGATCGAGTTTTCTATCGATCTTATCCCTGGAACTCAACCTATATCCAAAACTCCCTACCGAATGGCCCCATCAGAGTTGAGGGAGTTGAAAGCCCAATTGGAGGAATTGTTGGAGAAAGGGTTTATCCGACCCAGTGTATCTCCTTGGGGAGCACCCGTGTTGTTTGTGAAAAAGAAGGATGGCTCCCTAAGACTGTGCATTGATTACCGTAAACTAAATAAAGTGACGGTAAAGAATAAATACCCTCTTCCGCGTATCGATGAATTGTTTGACCAGTTACAAGGGGCGAGTGTATTTTCTAAAATTGATTTGAGATCGGGGTACCATCAACTCAAAGTCAAGGATACTGATGTACCAAAGACGGCCTTCCGAACCCGATACGGTCACTATGAGTTCCTGGTCATGCCTTTTGGCGTGACTAACGCCCCTGCCGCGTTCATGGATTTAATGAACCGGGTTTTTAAACCGTATTTGGATAACTTCATCATTGTATTTATCGATGATATACTAGTATACTCGCGCAACGAGGAGGAGCATGAAAGACATCTGGGGATAGCACTACAAACCCTGAGAGAGCACAGACTGTATGCAAAATTCAGCAAGTGTGAATTCTGGTTGTCCAGCATTACCTTCTTGGGCCATGTAATTTCCAAAGAAGGCATCGCTGTTGATCCTCAAAAAGTGGAAGCCATATTGGATTGGCCCTAGCCGACCACTGTGACAGAAGTCAGAAGTTTTCTTGGACTGGCTGGATACTACAGGCGTTTTGTGAAAGATTTTGCAAAGTTGGCCAAACCGCTCACACATTTGACCAAGAGTAACGTACCATTCATTTGGGCAGATGAGCAAGAAAAGAGTTTCCAGCTGCTAAAAGAGAAGCTGACCACAGCGCCAGTATTGACTATTCCCTCCAGAGAAGGGAAGTTTGTCATTTACTGTGACGCCTCTTATAAAGGACTGGGTTGTGTCCTTATGCAGAATGATAGAGTCATCGCCTATGCTTCCCGACAACTCTGACCTCATGAGAAAAACTATCCTACCCATGATCTAGAATTAGCTGCAGTGGTGTTTGCCCTAAAAATCTGGCGCCACTACCTATATGGGGAGGTGTGTGAGATTTTTACTGATCACAAGAGTTTGAAATATTTCTTCACACCGAAGGAATTAAACATAAGGCAGCGAAGATGGCTAGAACTAATTAAGGATTATGATGTGGCTATTCAGTACCATCCGGGTAAGGCAAATGTGGTGGCCGACGCCTTGAGTCGACGATCTGGAAGCCTTGCCTACATGATTACCTCTCAGGAGGAGTTAATTCGAGATCTGGATGAAATGGGTATCGAAGTAGTTCCACCAGGTAGCACGGCTTGTCTGGCCAATTTGACTGTTGGATCTACATTGGTGGAGCGAATTAAAGAGGGACAGACTCAAGATGAGGAGTTAATTAGAATCTGTGATGAAGTAAAGGCAACGGGGAAAGCTGATTTTGGAATTCAGGATGGAATTCTACGGTATCGAGGTAGGTTGTGTGTGCCCAAGATACCCGAGTTAAGAAAGGAGATTCTGGAAGAAGCCCATGCCTCGAGATTCACAGTACACCCTGGGATTACGAAGATGTATCATGACCTCAGGGAGTTATACTGGTGGACCGGATTAAAGAAGGACGTAGCAAATTTTATTGCTCACTGCACACGATGCCAACAGGTGAAAGTTGAGCATCAACGTTGTCACGACCCGAAACCCACCCTATGCGGATCTCGTGTCGCGGGGCCGACCCGAAAGCCGTCCCTACTTTTTCCATTCCTGTATCATAGTACTAATATGCAAAGTACTAAAACCTCAAAACAATAACAGCGGAAGTCTTATCAATAATAATACATCAGCGGAAGTCTTTCAATACACAATGTTAGCGAAAATCTTTACAATACATAATATGGTTCTACATAAACAAAATAAGAACCAAACATGACCAGCACCCGAGGGTGGTGAATACATGGGAGAACTAAAACATAAACTGATCCATTTCCTTAAATGTCCTTCTACGTCTTTAGACTCCTACCGGGGTCTCGCGGCATCAGTACCTGAAATGGGGGTGAGGAGGGTGGAATGAGCTACAAGAGCCCAGCAAGTAAATACAGATCTCCGACACTGGTATCGAGGATCATAAAAGAATATGAATCCAAGAATAAGGATATGATAGCCAATCATAAGAAATAAGATGCTATGATAGCCAATGGGCACAGTTGCCATAAAGGCCAATAAACAATAGAACACAATGTACAATTAGGAGTAAGGGACATAACATCAACATGAAACACTTAACATGTGAACAGTGGCAAATGAACAGTAGGTTCACAATGTGTAATCAGTAGGAATGGCATAACAATGTTCTGGAATTCTCAACGATAATACAATAACAAGAAAGTACTGCCATTATAATTGATCACAATAAATCAATAAGGAATATCTCCCAATACAAGATAATCACAAGAACAATGTAACTCAACAATTTTTAGTTGAGCAATCATATAAGAGATGCTTTTGTTCTGTGTCAGGGCTTGATTTGCCCTCGGTCTTTGGGGGCCCGGTTTACCCCCTTCAGTGCATTCCAGTGTATGGCCATATGTCCGTTCACGGACTCGACCCGAAGGTCTTCAGTGTATTTAAAAGCATCAGATGGATATTGTGACTGAGCACAAATCCAGTATACATAAACATTTCATGATCATAAATGATTCCATAAGAGTATATAAAATGGAATATCATCAGTTCAATGGAAACATAACAATAGGCATTTGAAAGTACGGTTCAACATGATAACAATGGTACAACAATAAATCAATGTCCACCAGATAGAACAATATCACATTGTGGAGACAATAACATCAGATACGCTCAGGAGTACGAGTTTGGCAGTAAAAGAATGAACTTGGCTTGACAACACCACATGGAAGAGAAAGGGTATCTACTTACCTCTAATGCGTTGCTAATTCAGTCTCCTGTAGGTTTGCCTTTTCCCGTTGAGTTCCCTATATATCAGTAAATATGTTTCAGAATAATTTCTATTCACCAGATTCTATGCCTTGCTATGATCAGTAATTCTAACATTTATTTAGACTTTTATATGTCCGTTGTTCTCGGAACCTCTTTTCATAATTTTGGCATTACCAATGGATTCGGAAGGTTCAGAATAATAAAAATTCACTAATTATTTAATTCAATCGGAGTCCATTTGACTCACTTATGAAACAGGGGTATTTTGGTCATTTGTACAAGTCGTAACTTTTCGGGACTCCGTCTCGTGAAACGGACCTCACCATTGAACTCAGAGCATGCGAGATAATAAAAATTGACTATTCATTTGCCCTATTTGGACCTCGTTTGACCCACTTTTGAGTTAGGGGTATTTTTGTAAAAATCAATATTTAATTAATTTTTATACTTGGGCAACAGTGAAATTTTCCAAAATATTTGGGGCCGGTTCATAAATCCCAGAAGCTGCGGTCTGAACCAGTTGGTTCAGACCCCAAAACCCTAAACCGTCTTACCCTTGCCCTGAACCAAACGGTTCAGTCTATTCAAGAACCGGAATACAATAAACCCAATTTCCTATCCCTATCCATGGTTCAGTTAACCCCAAAACCAATTCCTATTTATTTTCCGTGTAACCAAACAAGCCCAATCCCATTTAATTTCAAACCCAAAACGACACAGCTTAACTTACCCTTTTTATAACCGGTCGGGTCCCGACCCGATTCAAACCCAAACCCGTTCCTTTTAACCCGGTAGCCCCCCGATTTTCCGATCATCTCCCTCAAAGTTCCGGTGAGCAACAGTAGGGTTCCGGCGTCCCTTCCGACGCCGGTGACTGTTTCCATTTATTTTTCTCATGTATTTTTAATGCCATTTTATCCCTCATCACATGGGGATCACGAATCTATCTTTGGTTTCCCATTCGAACTTCTCTAACCTCACGAATAGGGTGATTATCAGTTCCGGCCGATTTTCCGGTGAACTGATTTTCTTGATTTCGTAACAGTTTCTTGACTGTTTTGAATCTAAATTGTTCCCAATAGTTTTCTGCATGCATAAGGATCGTTTTCATAAACATTTAAACAAATTTTAACCATAAAATTCATGGAACCGAGATTATTCCATCAACCTGCAACTCCAATTTTCTCTATGGTTTCTACACCATTTAGCTTCATTCTTTTTGCAATAATTTCTATATTTCATGCTTGTTCAGACCCTACCATTATATCTAAGCTTTATGCTTTAAATTGAAATAACAGAGCTGAAATCAATTACCTGGGTTTCGGATTTTGAGCTCACTGTGACTCTCCCACCTTTCTGTTTCTGAACCAATCTCTCTCCCTTCTTCTCCCCTTGAGTTCCTGACCTTTCTTTCCTTTTCTAACCTCTCATCTCTCAAACCCGTATACATATATATATGTATACAAAACACTCACCTCTTCTCTCTCTACCTTATCTTTCTCTCTTCCCATCTTTTTCTTTAGTCCCTTTAACCGATCCCCCAGTCGGTGGCCCTTGCCACTTGTAGCTACGGTGGCAGCACACTCATGCACACAAGACACCTCACACATGACCCACATGCAATTCCTTTCTTTCCATTTTATTTCTTTTCCTTTAATTATATTGTATTATAATATATATATATATATCATCCAACCGTATATATATATATATGATATTCATAATCATTTAGATTTACAATAAACATTTATGCGTTGACATTCACTTGCACGTTTTTCAATAAACTCGGCTTCCGGTGCAACGGCACCCGGACACCCGTGACTGTTTGCCTTTCGTACCTATGCATCGTAATTAAACAATACAGTCTATTACGCATCCACTTTTATTTATGTCATTTCACGGCTTATAATTCGGGATTACATTTATAGCCCGGTCCAGCCCGGTGCACATGCTATATCCCGGGTCGGGATATTACAAACGTCCTAGCGGACTTCTGCAACCACTCCCTATTCCGGAATGGAAGTGGGATCATATTACTATGGATTTTGTGTCCGGTTTTCCCAAGTCACCGAAAGGCTCTGATGCTGTCTGGGTCATAGTGGACAGATTGACCAAGTCTGCTCACTTTCTACCTGTCAGGACCACTTATAGCTTAAAGAAGCTTGCCGCATTGTACATTCAGGAAATTGTACGCTTACATGGCACACCATTGTCCATTGTATCCGATCGAGATCCCCGATTTGTGTCACGATTCTGGAAAAGTCTACAGGAGGCACTCGGCACGGAACTCAAGTTCAGTACAGCATATCACCCGCAAACTGACGGGCAATCTGAAAGAGTGATACAGATGTTGGAGGATATGCTGCGACTGTGTACACTGGACTTCAAAGGAAACTGGGCAGAGCATCTGCCACTTGTCGAGTTTGCCTATAATAACAGTTACCAAGCCAGCATTAAAATGGCACCATATGAGGCACTATACGGGAGGAGGTGCCGATCTCCACTTTGCTGGATTGAAGCCGGTGAACAGAAGCTGCTTGGGCCAGATTTAGTCCAAGCCACCACGGAACAAATTCAGAGGATCCGGAACAGACTGCAAACGGCCCAGAGCCGGTACAAAAGCTATGCTGACAATCGGAGGAAGGATCTTGAATTCCAAGTAGGTGATCTTGTGTTTCTTAAAGTGTCGCCACTTAAGGGAGTACTTCAATTCGGCAAGAAAGGTAAGTTAAGTCCTCGTTACATTGGTCCTTTTGAGATTTTAAAGAGAATTGGCCCGGTTGCATATAGTCTGGCATTACCGCCTGAGTTGGACAAGGTACACCGTGTATTTCACGTATCCATGTTACGAAAGTGTATACAAGAACCGGGGCAAGTCGTCGAGTATGAGCCACTCAAGTTGAGAGACGACTTAACGTATGAAAACGGCCAGTCCAGATCCTTGACCAGAAAGAAAAGACTTTGCGTAACAAGGCAATTCCGTTAGTCAAAGTCTTGTGGAGAAATCACTCTAGTGAAGAAGCAACCTGGGAACTTGAAGCTGGAATGCATGAAAAATATCCCGAGTTGTTTACTTGATGTTGTAGACTGAGTTTTGGGGACAAAACTCTTCTGAAGGGGGGGAGGATGTAACACCCCAATTTCTTGACTGACATGTTTTGTGTATTGAAAACTGTTTTGGGAATGAAATGTCGGGATTAGCTAATTTAATATTGATATACCATAAACAGACACACCAATCAGTTTGAGACACGTGTGCCTACCAGATTAACAAATCTCGATCCTACAGAGCTCATATATGTCGGTCATACAGAACAGCTATAAGCTTTTGGGGTATTCTCATATATATCTATCATGCAGAGCAGCCATAAGCCTTCGGAGCATTCTTATTTATATATCATTCAGAACCGATGAACTCGGTCATACAGTACAGATGAAGCATTCAGGATATTCTCATATACATCGTCCAGACCTCCTGTTCTGGACAGTATTTATTCGACACTGCATATATGGTTTCCTTAACAGCCGTTAAGCGGGGAATAAGGAAATAGCCTTCAACACGGAAACTACTATCTATGGTTATCTCCATCTACGATTCAATGCTCCACAAGGTAACTGCAAATCTCTGATGATCAAATCCTGATATTCGTGGCGGCAAAACCTAATCAGAATTAGGAGAACCACGGCTTATATATTAAACCCTAGAGGTACGCTTTGGACTCTTATGCTCATTCTTTGACTTTCAATACAGTCTTTCAATTCCCTTACTTACTTAAGCATCGGAGCGGCTACCGCCGGAGCCAATCCGGTGGTCCTCTGATCATCTTTCTGAGTGTTCTACAGGTCACGGAGCCCTCACGTGTTGCGAGTCAAAAAGTGCAGCATCAGTTTGGCGCCGTCTGTGGGAAACGACTAATCTCTACGTGCTTTATTCGTAAACTCATCTTTTTCCCCACCGGGAAAACCATGGCACCAAATCTCCGACCCCGACAGAATACTCAGAATTCGCAAAACGCTCAGCGTCAGCCGCCTGCTCCGCGCACAAGGGGACCAACGGCCAACCCTATGCGACAAGAGATCGAAGCAATAAAACGACACAATGAACTGGTACAGGAGCAGTTGCTAGCCATTACTAGAACGCTGGCAACGCTCACGCAGAACCAAGCGGCGGCTTCTCCTAGCCCGCCGGTCAACTTCGTTGCAGGAACGCAACCCCTAGTTGCCACGGGGAATGAAGAATTTCGTGGGCAGGCCCCCACTAACCAGCCTGAGCACCCTTCAGGCGTTGCTCACTCTGGCCGAGATCCACAGCCATCAACAGTTCCTGGCTGGGGAACATCCGCTTTTGTCCCCGACGTGCATTACCGGAGCACTACTCGAGCCCCAACTCCTAGGGTTTTGGGAGCACCCCCGGCACCACAGGAACCTTATCATGCAGCGCCAGTCCCACCGGTTCAGATTCCTCCTCCATCCGAAGGGCGCACTCCACCCTACTACCCTGAAGCCGAGGCTGTCAGGCAGGGTTCACAAGATGTCAGACTCAGAGACCCGCGAAGGGTAGAGGAGATTGCCGAGTCTATGGACCGGACAATCGGCTTAAGAGGACCTCAGAACCCTCCAGAGCAAGACGAACTGGCCAGGCTGCTCGGAAGACTAGCCACACCGTTCACCCACGCCATCATGTCCGAAGAGAGGCCTAGAAAGTTCATGGTGCCCAAATTCACTCTCTATGATGGATCTGGAGATCCAGGGGATCACCTATCTCATTATCAGCATACGATGGCCCTTCACGGAGCTTCAGATGCTTTCATGTGCCGAACGTTCATCACCAGCTTGAAGGGAACAGCTCTGAAGTGGTTTCACAACCTCCCTCCGAACTCAATTCCCAGCTTTTACGAGCTCGGTAGACAGTTCTTGGATAGATTTATGACCAGCAGGAGGCTCAGAAGGGGGCCAGAATTCCTGCTGAATGTTAAGCAGACCAGGGAGGAATCCCTCCGGGCCTACATTGCCCGCTTCAACACCGAGCTTACTGAGATCACGGATTGCAGCCCAAAATTCCTTGTTGCGGCCCTTACTGCCGTGCTTGCCCAAGGCGGCTTCAGAGATTCCTTGACAAAGAGCCCTCCGGCCGATATGGCAGCATTGATGGATCGGGCCAAAAAATACATCAACCTGGAAGAAGCCAACCGCTCAGCCCAAAAGGGCAAGGATCAGACCCAGAGGGATAATCCGAAGCGGGAGGACCATAAGAAGGAGGATCACAGAAAAGACTCCAACAAAAAGAGGGTCAGAAGCCCAGAGAAGAAAACAGCTCACAGAGCTGTGTACAACTCCGCACCAAGGGAGTTCACCAACTTCACGCCTTTGAACACTACTCCGAACCAGGTACTCCGGCAGATCCGAGATCGGGAGAACCTGAGGTGGCCAGAGCCGATCAAAGGAGATCCCAGCCTGCGGGACCAAAGTAAGTATTGCAATTTCCATAAAGATCATGGGCATACTACTAACACCTGCAGGACCCTTCGATACGAGATAGAACAGCTCATAAAGAAGGGACGTCTTCGGGAGTTCGTCAAACAAGACGGAAGGCAGAACCCCCAAGAAGACAAGCCTTAGCAGCGGCCAGATCAGAGGCCCGAACACAGGCAAGAGCAGCGAGAAGGACGAAACGAGCCTCAGAGGCAGAACAACCATGTTATCTACGTCCTCCATGCTGACTCCCCTGTTACAGGAATGTCCAACAGGGCAAGAAAAAGATATGCTCGGGAGGCCAGAACCGCCCCAAACATCTCGCAGATCTCCAACGTCGAAAAGAGGCTCAAGCCAGGGCCAGAGATCCAGTTTACCGAGCAAGATCTAGCAGGGGTACATTGCCCTCACAGTGATGCCCTTGTTATCACCCTCAGAATCGCCAACTTCGAAACTAGAAGAGTCCTAGTCGACACTGGCAGCTCAGTCAACATTCTATTCTATGAACCGCTTAAGCGGATGGGCATAGACTAGGACAGCATCAAGCCCACCACTGCCGTAATGGCAGCTTTTGATGGCAACCTCAGCACCCTCCTAGGGAGAGTTGACCTTCCTACCACTATTGGGGAAGGTGAAGGGCAGAAAACCGCCATCTCTGAATACATGGTGTTGAACATGAAGTCTCCATACAACGTCATCATCGGGAGACCCTGGTTACACCAGATAGGGGCGGTCACTTCGACCCTTCATCAGTGTCTGAAGTACGTCCACAATCAGAGCGTGCACTCGGTCCGAGGATGTCAGCCAACCTCACGAGAATGTCACGCTATTGCCCTCAAGGCGACAGCTCCAAAATAGCAATTACAGTACACTCGGGACTGTGCAGATCCGGTTTTCACTCACACTCCTGAGGTGGAAGATTGCCCATCCGGCGTTGAAGAGCCCCTGAGCCCAAGGGGACGTGATAGCCGAGCCAAGCCTGTTGGCGAGCCCATCAAGGTACTGGTCAGTTCAGAAGCAGAGGGGCGTTATTTGTACATCGACCCAGACCTCACGCCGGCCGAGCAGGAAAAGATAGTTAGGTTTCTGAAGAACAACCTCTCTATCTTTGCTTGGGAAACCAGGGACATGGAGGGGATAGATCCTAATCTAATAACTCATAAACTGATGGTAGATCCAGATCACCCCCCAATGAGGCAGAAGAGAAGACCGACCGCTCCCGAACGGCATCGGGTTATAGACGAAGAAGTCCAGAGGCTGCTAGACGCCAGGATGATACGGGAAGTTTTCTATCCCGAGTGGCTAGCCAACACTGTGCTCGTCAAGAAGAAGAGCGGCAAGTAGAGAGTCTGTGTCGACTATACAGACCTCAACAAAGCATGCCCCAAGGACAGCTTTCCACTGCCGAGAATAGATCAACTGGTTGACGCCACTGCAGGGCATGAGCTTATGAGTTTCATGGACGCCTACTCTGGATACAACCAGATCCAGATGTACCCTCCAGATCAGGAAAAGACTGCCTTCATAACCGAAAGAGGACTCTACTGCTACAGAGTGATGCCTTTCGGTTTGAAGAATGCTGGAGCCACTTACCAACGGTTGGTGAACAAGATGTTCAGCCCACTGCTTGGCAGCACCATGGAGGTATATATCGACGACATGCTCGTAAAGAGCCTCTAGAAAGGCAGCCATCTCCAACACTTAGCCCAGACCTTCGATATCCTCAGACAACACAAGATGAAGCTCAACCCCTCGAAATGTACCTTCGGAGTTACGAAGGGAAAATTCTTGGGGTACATCGTCTCTCAAAGAGGTATCGAAGCAGATCCCACTCAGATCCAAGCCCTGATTGGACTGAAGTCACCAAAGACCAGAAAGGAGATTCAGGCACTGAACGGCAGAGTCGCCGCATTGAGCAGATTTATATCAAAGTCCACCGATCGTTGCCTACCTTTCTTTAGAGCCCTAAAGGGCAGCAAGGCTTTGCAATTGACAGAAGAATGCGAGCATTCCTTCCAAGAACTAAAGGAGTACCTAGCCTCTCCAGAGCTCCTGTCAAAACCTATACAAGGGGAAAAGCTGCTCCTGTATCTAGCAGTCTCTGAGAACGCGGCCAGTTCCGCACTAATAAGACAGGACAAAGGAGTACAGAGGCCTATATTCTACGTCAGTAGGGCACTCCTTGACACGGAGAAAAGATACCCAGAAGTAGAGAAGCTGGCCTATGCCTTGGTCATATCAGCCCGGAAGCTTCGACCTTACTTCCAGGCCCATCCAATTGAGATTCCAACTGCCTATCCTTTAAAGTCAATACTGAGGAAACCCGAGGTATCGGGAAGATTGGTCAAGTGGTCTGTGGAGCTAGGGGAGTTTGACATAGCATATGTACCCCGAAACTCCATTAAAGGGCAGGCCTTAGCTGACTTTGTAGCCGAGTTCACCCCGGCACTACAGAACGAAGCACAAATCGCCGAAACTATAGGAACCTGGCTGCTGTATATTGATGGTTCGTCAACCGATCAAGGATCAGGGGTAGGACTGGTACTACAGTCCCCTGATGGACTTATATCGGAAAAAGCAGTCAGCTTGGGATTTAGGGCTTCTAATAATGAAGCTGAATACGAGGCCCTAATCTTAGGGATGAAGCTTGCCCTGGAATGCGAGGCTCAGAACCTCGATGTCTTCTCTGACTCCCAACTGGTAGTAAGCCAAGTTTTGGGAGAGTTTGCCATTAAGGATGACAGGATGCTTCGGTACTCCGAACTGGTAAACCGTTTAAAGCATTCCTTCCAAACTTTCACTATTCAGAAGATTGAGAGAAGTCAGAACTGCAGAGCAGATGCTCTGGCTAACATGGCCTCCCGCCTCAAGTCTGAAGCAGATTCCACCATTAAAATCTCTTTTCAACCAGGATCCAGCATTGAGGAAGCATCAGTTGCTCAAATTGATGAACAGACCCAGAGCTGGATGACCCCAATCCTCCAATATCTGAGATCCGGGCTCCTTCCAGAGGATAAAAACAAAGCCAGGAGAATCCAAATCAGAGCGGCCCGGTACCTGATCCTGAACGACAAACTTTACAGAAGGTCATACTCTCAACCTCTGTTAAAGTGTTTGGCTCCAGACGAGTCACAATATGTTTTGGCTGAAATTCACGAGGGAATTTACGGGAATCACAATGGGGGCAGAACTATAGCCCACCGAGCTCTATCACAGGGCTACTACTGGCCCGGCATGCTGAAGCAGGCTAAAGAATATGTTCAGAAGTGTGACAAACGTCAGAGATTCGCCTCGTACCAATACCAGCCTCAGCACGAGCTCATCCGATTCCTAGTCCTTGGCCCTTTACTCAATGGGGAATGGACATTGTGGGCCCGTTACCACGAGCACCTCCAAACAGGAAGTACCTTTTGGTGGCTATCGACTACTTCTCTAAATGGGCCGAAGCCGAGCTTTTAACGCATATTACAGAAAAGGAAGTCGAAAGCTTCACCTGGAAGAACATTGTCTGCAGGTTTGGCATACCACGTGTAATTATCTCAAATAATGGGACACAATTTACTGGTAAAGGCTTCAAGGCATTCTGCGAAAATCTCAACATCAGGCAGCACTTTGCCTCTCCAGGCCATCCACAAGCAAATGGGCAGGCAGAGGTCACCAACCGAACAATCCTTGATGGGTTAAAGAAAAGGTTGGAACAAGCCAAAAGGAAGTGGGCAGAAGAGCTCCCAGGAGTCCTTTGGGCCTACCGTACAACCAGAAGAACTCCCACCTCTGAAACACCCTTCTCATTAGCCTATGGGACAGAAGCAGTAATTCCGGTTGAAATCGGTATGCCAACTCTGAGGACTGAGGCCTTTGAGCAAGAATCCAATGATCAGCAGCTGATGGAGAACTTGGATTTGCTCGAAGAAAGAAGGGATCAGGCCAGCATCAGGATGGAAGCCTACCAACAAAGAATGATCAATAAATCCAGGATAGGACTCAAGACAGTCAGCTTTCAAGTTGGAGACTTCGTCTTAAGAAGAGTCTTTCAGAACACCAAGGATCCCACCATGGGAAAGTTGTCACCAAATTGGGAAGGCCCCTACAAAGTAACGAAGGTCATTCGACCTACCACTTACTGGCTTGAAGACACGACTGGGAAACCTGTTCCTAGGCCATGGAACGTAGAACACTTGCGGAAGTATTATCAATGAAGATTTTTTTTCCTTTTACTTCCTTAAAATGATCCATCTATAATGCACAGGCCTCCAGAGCCTGGTCCATCTATTAATGCACAAGTTTTATGACTTGGTCCATCTATTAATGCACAGGCCTCCAGAGCCTGGTCCATCTATTAATGCACAAGTCTTATGACTTGGTCCATCTATTAATGCACAGGCCTCCAGAGCCTGGTCCATCTATTAATGCACAAGTCTTATGACTTGGTCCATCTATTAATGCACAGGTCTCCAGAGCCTGGTCCGTCTATTAATGCACAAGTCTTATGACTTGGTCCATCTATAATGCACAGGCCTCCAGAGCCTGGTCCATCTATTAATGCACAAGTCTTATGAATTGTGTGCCTCATCCAGAATCTCTTTTCTGATCTCGGGCGTGTCTGGCACACAAATTCGATCTCTATAATACAGCATTCCATCGCGCACCACAAATTCTGAGGTCTTCCCTGACTCAGTTTCTTCACGGAGCTTGACCAGTTTCTCGTCGTGCTTCTGTTGCCCTCTAATCTTGTCCACAATTGTCAATCTGACAGTGACATTAGCGAGTACTGCTCCAGTACTGGGCAGAACCACCTTAATTCCCATTTCCTCTAGATCCCTCTGTATCTCTCGCTGTGTAGTCAACAAACAAGCAAGGCTCCCTGAAGACTTACGGCTGAGAGCATCAGCTACTACATTGGCTTTTCCGGGGTGATACTGGATGCTAAGCTCATAATCTTTAATCAGCTCTAACCATCGGCGTTGCCGCATGTTGAGCTCTTTCTGTGTGAAAAGGTACTTGAGGCTCTTATGGTCTGTGAAGATCTCACAGGTCGCCCCATAAAGATAATGCCTCCAAATTTTCAATGCAAACACTACAGCTGCTAGCTCCAGATCATGAGTCGGGTAGTTCTTTTCATGAGGTCTCAACTGTCTCGATGCATAGGCTACTACCCGGCCCCTTTGCATCAGCACACACCCCAAGCCTTTGTGTGAGGCGTCACTATAAATCACGAAGCCTTCGATCCCATCTGGCACTGTCAGAATAGGGGCTGATACCAGATGGTCCTTCAGCTCCTGAAAGCTCTTCTCTCGCTCCTCAGTCCATACAAATGGGGTATTCTTACGAGTCAACTGTGTGATCGGTGCGGCTATTTTGGAAAAATCCTGGACAAAGTGCCTATAATACCCAGCTAAACCCATAAAGCTCCGGACTTCAGTGACGCTGGTCGGTCTGGACCAATTCACGATGGCTTCTATCTTTTGTGAATCCACTGAAACGCCATCCTTAGAAACCACGTGGCCTAAAAATGATATGCTGGGAAGCCAGAACTCACACTTCTTCAACTTTGCGTACAGTTTCTGCTCCCTCAGCTTCTGCAGAACTTTTCTTAGATGCACTTCGTGATCTTCTGGACTCTTAGAGTAGATTAAGATGTCGTCAATAAATACTATCACGAAGTCATCCAAATACGGCTTGAAGACCCTGTTCATTAAGTCCATGAATGCGGCTGGGGCATTTGTCACCCCAAATGGCATTACCAGGAACTCGTAGTGTCCGTATCGGGTCCTAAATGCCGTCTTCTGCACATCCTCAGGCCTAACCTTAAGTTGGTGATAACCCGATCTCAAATCTATCTTAGAAAACATCTGTGCCCCTTTTAGCTGATCGAACAAGTCATCCACCCTTGGCAGTGGGTACTTGTTCTTGATGGTGACCTTGTTAAGTTCGCGATAATCAACACACAACCGCATGGTCCCATCTTTCTTTTTGACAAACAACACTGGGGCACCCCATGGCGACGAGCTAGGCCGTATGAATCCTTTGTCTAGCAATTCTTGCAGTTGTAGCTTTAATTCCTTCAGCTCAGTCGGTGCCATTCTATATGGGGTTTTAGACACTGGTGTCGTACCGGGAATCACATCAATACAGAACTCGATGTCTCGGTCTATGGGCATGCCAGGAAGGTCATCAAGAAATACATCAGGGAACTCCCGGGAAACTGGGATCTGATCCAGAATAGGCTCTTGTGAGTGGGCATCCATGATGCTACACAAAAACCCATGACACCCCTTTCGGAGCAAGCGTCTGGCCTGAATGGCAGAGACAAAATATGGCGGGGTGACTACTCCCGTCCCCTCAAAGATAACCTTCTGTTGCCCTGGGCCCTGTATTTGAACCTTCTTAGCTTCACAATCAATTGTGGTATGATTCGCAGTTAACCAATCCATGCCTAGAATCACATCAAATCCACAGATTTCTAAGGGTATCAGGTCCACCATGAACTGAATACCCATAATCTCAACCCCGCAAGATCTATAGATAGTATCTCCAAATAATGACTCCCCCGATGGTACAGTGACAGTCAACACAAAACCTAAGGGTTTGGCTCCCATGTTTATTCTATTAGAAAATGTCGGTGATATAAACGAGTGTGTGGACCCAGTATCAAATAAGACATGTGCAGGCTGAGAACAAATTGTAATGGTACCTGCAACTACCGAGGTAGTGGCCTGCACATCCCCTGGTGTAATAGCGAAGACCCTCCCCGGTCGCTGCTGCTCAATCCTGGGTCTTCCACTCTTCTGCTGGGGTTTCGTCACAGAAGCCGATGCAACTGATGCAGTATTGACCACTGACTTGTTGTTCTTGGGACAGTCCTTCTTAAAGTGCCCGACTTGTCCACAATTGAAGCAGGCCTTGGTGTCACGATAGCATGGTCCTTTATGAAATCCCTGGCAGGTGGGACATTTAGACGCGCCCCCGTCCTGTGACTTGGCCTTCTTCTGACCAGAACCCGTACTAAAATTACGTGATCCCGTGCCAGTACCAGAAAATGAAGATCCCTGCCCCTTACTCTTGTGGTTCCCAGGCCTCTGATTCTTCCGTCTTTTTGCAAACTCCTCCCCGCTCTGTTCTATGATCATGGCGGTTTCCACTACCTCATCGTAGGTACTGAGTCGGTGAGGCCGAATCCTATCTTTAATGGCCCATCTGAGGCCGCTTTCAAACTTGCGGACCTTTCTTTCTTCCGTATTTATAACATTTGGGGCAAATCTGGCCAGCTCGGTAAACTTGGTCTCGTATTCCTCAACAGACATGCCTCCCTGCTGAAGGGTGATAAACTCAGCGGCCTTTTGATTCTGAATTTCCCGAGGGAAATACTTTTGATTGAAAATCTCCACAAATCGTAGCCAAGCCATATTAGGTTCCCGGGCTTCCTGCAAAAGCCACCACATGTGTGCTGCCCCCGTCAGCATATAAGTGGCATAGCCCACTTTTTGAGTGTCTGTACATGTCATAATTTTGAAGACTTTATCTATTCCAAGCATCCATTCTTCGGCTGCTGAGTGTCCCCCTTTTCCATCGAACGCAGGCGGTTTCATATTCTGAAACCGTTTATAAAAGTAAGTGGGGTCCTCCTCACGTCTAGGTCTATCCTCTGGGGCTGGAGGATTATTCGGTGGCATTGGCCCATTTGCCTGGGCCTGCATTTGGGGCATCATCTCCACCACCCGATTCAGGATCTCCTCCATGCGATCCATGCGCTCTCGGTCAGACTCCATGGCCCTACTACGAGTTTGCACCATACACTGCAAAAAGGACAGTCCACAAAACTTGGGTAATTAATTGACCTCTAGACTTATGACCCTCAGACTTTAGCGAGTTGTAATACTTCAATCTTAATCTCCCATGGACCACTAGAACCATATGCTCTGATACCACTCTGTCACGACCCAAAACCCACCCTATGCGGATTAGGGATCCATGACCCGGGTCTACGGCCCGTGGGCCGTTCCCCGTCCCAAAAGGATCTAAAATGCTGGGTAAAGTTTTAACAAAAGCATTTCTTAATCATCAAAATATCTGGTAGCACAATTAGTTCGCCATTTGATGCATGTCCAAAAATTATAAGTGTTAAATACAGATCCTTCAAAAACAAAACCAACAAACAGGACCGTGGTGACATGGGAGTATTAAGACCTGATAATATTCAACTTAATATAAAACTCGCCAAAACAGCTACCAGTAACTAGCAGCGTCTAAATCCCTGGAGCGCCTGAGGGTTCCCCAAATTCTTGTTGTCCTGAAAAATTTAAGGGAGAAGGGGTGAGCTAATAGCCCAATAAGTAATTTCCTGGCTTTAATGTGGGTTCGGGTTTGTCCGATGAAATGATAGATCAAAGAATCACAGATAGCCAATATGGGCAGTAATGAAGGCGTAGCCAGTCACCAAAAATGTGCAAGGTATCGACTCGAGGGTCCAAAAGGCATATCCCACAATATAACACAAGAGTCAATAACAAAGCCAAATGAAATTGGGATCTGGCCTATCATGATGGGTTGCTGCCACAACAATACATTAGCCAATCAAAGATATACCATGCTTGCAACAATATGATCATTCCACAGGGTATAAAAAGATGATCATACAATGGAAACAAGAATAAGTTAACATCGAATTCAAATAGCCCAGATATACGTGAATTACCCGGGGCCCGGCATACCCCACTAAAACGCATGCTCAAATCCGCCACAGTTCCTCGGGCTCTCTGAAAAGCGTTAGAGCTCTTTTCAATATAGGTCCCGTAGGACACAACAGACCCTAATGGATCTTTTCCCCCACGTAATCTGTGAATGGATGGGTCATTGTGACTGAGCACAACCCCGAGTACACACCAAATATCATGACTGACAAAATCCCATACAAGATGTACAATCGTACCAACATTTGATATCACAAACAACAAAACACGAAGTGTATGGAATCAGTAGAATGTATCTCAAAACTAGGTCATGGTATGATAGTGTAATAATATTCAAATATCAATGATCAATCTCAACATGAGGTGAGCAAGCAAATCAAATCCAAAATCAGGTAAACTGATATCTACAAGTCAATTGGCTCAATCAAGTGCATCAAGTAGTAATGGAGTACAAGTTGGCAGCATATGAACAATAACGTGACTAGCTGGGAATAACCCATATTAAAGCGTCAAAATTACTTACTTCAAAAATGATTCTCAGTAGTTCAACTAATTAAAGTCTCCTTCCCCTTCTCTTTTGACGTGCCTGTCAATTAAAAATAACTCAGTCTATAACTGTAATCGAACCATACTCGATATTCAAATTTTCTAATCTTGGCTATCGGTATCTCTATTACTGATTTAGATGTCGTCATTGTATTCGGAACGTCGAATAAAATAAGTTTAGGCTTTTACGGATCTTAAATCGGATTCCTGAATTGAAAAGGGCAAAACTGTCCTTTGGCATGTTACGGTCACTTTCTCCCCGGGACCTCTTTCCATAATTTCAACCTCACCGTTGAATTCAGTGGGTCCGAGATAGTTAAAATACTTATATGACTTAACTTATTTGGACACAGGGGTATTTTCGTCATTTTACGGGCCTTTATTTTTCGGGGCCTCATCTCACGTTGTAGACCTCACCATTGGACTCAGTAGGTCCAAGATAGTAGGAATTCATATATGACTTGTCTAATTTGGACACCGGGGTATTTCGGTCATTCTAGTATTTATGTCTTATATCCCGGGGTCTCGTCTCGTGAAATGGACCTCACTATTGAGTCCGGAAGGTCCGAGATAATAAGTTTTGACTATTCATTTGCCTTGTTTGGACTTCGTTTGACTTGTTTGTGAACCAGGGGTAAAATGGTAATTTTACTCATTAATAAAATAATTAAAATAATTATTTTATTATTTAATTAATTTCTCAGGGGTTTAAATGCACAGTTTTTCAGAAATCTGGGCCACTGTACAATATTTCAAAACAGTTGGGGTTATGCCGTAATATTAGAAAGCATTTGGGGGTCAAAACAGAATTTCTATAACTAAGGGTTCAAACCCATTGGTTTTAGGGTTCCAGAATTGAACCGGTCCAACATACTGTGAACCAACCGGTTCACTGACCCTTAGAAAACCGGTTGACAGGTCACGCTGACGTCACGATGACGTCAGCCCTAGCAACTAAGTGCCCCATCAGATCCGGTCGGGTCCCGACCCGACCCAGATCCGCGACTGACCCGCCCAACCGCCGACCCGACAGCCCCCCCTTCTTCCCCGACTTTCCGGTCATCCCTTCCGACCATCCAGCCGGTCGCCGGTCGCCGGAAAAACGGCCAGCCGTTATTTTTGCCCCATTTTCACGTTGAAACTTCAAGATCTTTAACCCAAACGACTTCTAATGTTTTAATAATTAATTTAAACTAGCTTGGGACCTCGGTTGTGGCTGTTTTCCAAGACCCATTTCCGGTTTTCCGGCCACCATGCCCATTTTCCGGCCGAACCCATTTTTTGATTTTCATGCATTTTCTTCTTCTGGTTTCACTCCAAATTTTCTCAAACCTTCATTATAGATCATATAGAACATTTTCAGATCATTTAAATGAAAGAATACACATGAAAAGATAGTTTCAAGTCTTTAGGCCGTGACCTGCAACTGAGGGTTTCTCCCTCCTCTCTTAACCATTTGCTTTGATTTTTGTGGCCTTGGAAACCTCATGCTATGTCCTCTAAGACCCTAAGCTCAGAATTAAACAAATCATGCTTTAAATTTACGAAACAGAAGTGAGAACCCTTACCTAAATTTCTGGTTTCTTGGTGTTGGTTGCCTCTCCTCTTCACTTCTGATCCTCTCTTCTCCTCCTCAGAAGCTCCTCATTTCTCCTTCACTCTTCCAGAATGTAGAGAGAGAGAGAGATGTTTGTATATGTGTATATATCTATACATGTGAGGTACACTTGGGAATGGTCCCTTGCTTCTTTCTCACTCAACCAAGCATGCTTAGCCATGCCTCTACCCCTGATTTTCTGATTTCCACCATGCTCCTACTAGTCTAGGTTAGGTAGCCTTTTTATTTTTATATTACATATATATATATATATATACTCACATATATATATATTTTTCTCCTTTGTTACTTTTTATATATATATATATGTATATATATCCATACATGTGTGCATGTATGCATGCATGCATGCATACTTGCACGTATTACGATGTTGGGTCTTATTTAATCAATAGGTCATTTTATAACTGATAAAGTGTTACCCGACCCGGCTTGTCTCGATACTCGTGCCAGTTCGGGTCGGGGTATTACAGCCTGGTCCATCTATTATGCACAAGCCTCCAGAGCCTGGTCCATCTATTAATGCACAAGTCTTATGACTTGGTCCATCTATTAATGCACAGGCCTCCAGAGCCTGGTCCATCTATTAATGCACAAGTCTTATGACTTGGTCCGTCTATTAATGCACAGGCCTCCAGAGCCTGGTCCATCTATTAATGCACAGGCCTCCAGAGCCTGGTCCATCTATTAATGCACAAGTCTTATGACTTGGTCCATCTATTATGCACAGGCCTTCAGAGCCTGGACCATCTTCAACTAGCGGGTTCTGTAATCCAGTCTATTCAAAGGCAGAAGTTCCGAGCACCTGTCAACTAAAGTTTACTAGAACGGAATACCTCGGATCTGACACTTACATTATTTGACTTATCTTTCAAACAAACCAGCACCATGGTTTCAACCAAAGGTGAAGTACTTCGATTCTGGCATTTTTCTAAGTTTTTGATTTACTTTCAGAACAATCGGCAACGCATTAGAAGATGCTTAAGTTTCAAAAGAGCACATTCACAGAAAATATCAGATCTGAGAAGAAGAAATTCAACTTTATTAATAACTCAAAAAGATTTACATCAATACCAAGACACTACTACAGAAGCTATTATAGAAGCTATTACAGAAGCTATTACAGAAGCTATTACAGAAGCTACGCTTGGCAACATAATGGCTCTTCTCCTGGGATGATAAAGGGGCACAAGATCCAAAACCTTCAAAACCGCCTTCATCGGCTCCATTTGAAAGGAAGGAACCCTGAACCCCAGTCTGCATCACGTAGTGCCCAGGCCATTTCATCATCACTATCACTGGTCCCATGACTAACGGATGATGAGGGCTCTGAGCCTCAGGAGACTTCTCATTCTCCACCTTTGTAATCGGCATAACGCCCCAGCCAATTGGAGCAAGGGTTCCTGCCAAGTCACAAAGGGGAGGAGGCGGCCCCCATTCATCTCCCTCAGAGCAGTTGTCACTGCCGAGTTATAAGCGGGAGGAGGCAACCCACCTTCAATCTTCTTCTTCACACCGTCTGTTTCACCCCAGCCACTTGGAGCAAGGGTCTCTGACAGGGCGTGAGGAAGAGAAGGCAACTCACCTTCGTCTTCATCACCAACGCTCCAGGCCTCGGTTGAATCAGGGAGGGGCCACCACCAGTCAGAGAAATCTCGACTAGATATCAGAGGAAACAAGAAGACTTGTGCCTCCTTCAATCCTTCCTTGGAGACTGAAAATAGGGGAGGGTTAACTTTTGGCCACAATTTAATTATTCCTAACTCAGGCAAGGAATCATCCATCATCTCCGGACGAGTGGAAGAACTCCGGCAGCATATAAAAACCTCTCTTCCAAACAATTCGGGGAGCAAAAGGGTTGAGCACAACCATATGCCCTCCTTTCCATATATATAGACGCTGGAAGACCAAAGGCCACCCAGTTGAACCGTCACAACGATTAAGCGAAGTGCTAGCTTCGAAATCCCAAACGGCGGAGGTGCAATAAATGGAGTATTAAACCACCTTCTCGGGAGAGACAAAAGGCAGGACCAAACACGTAATACACAGGCTTTTAATCTTTCCCATACATGTGACGTGACGGTTTCTCCATGTCATTGACACTTACAGGACCACATGTACAGCAGAGGTCCATCAACTATGATGTTTCTTGATTTCTAATAGATCTGGAGACAGAATATCTGATCAACCAAACTACAACCGCAAAGATATCCACTTATTATTGTCCCCGAATTCAGAACAGTTAGCTTTGAAATACTTCAAAACAGCAGTCTCCAATTACTGGCCTAAGGCAAGTAAAGAAGTTCGGAACACAGCTCCCTGCAGAAGAAAATCTGATCTGGTGTACACTAAACTCCAGAGCAGGGTAACTTGCAACAATTATTACCATCAACTACACGTTAAGGCACTACAGAGCTATATAACTCAAAGATATGCACGAATGCTACAGAACAATATAACCAAAGAGGCGAGTATTAACCAAAAGACTGTTCCATTAAACAAATGTATGTCTCAAGTACATTGAAAAATAACAAAATATGGATCCTAAGCCTGATCAGCAGGAACAGGATCAACGACAGGAGAAGGTTCGGCAGGTACAGTATCGACCACCTCAGTCGGTACAACCACTTCCGTGGGATCGGCCGGGAGGACATCAGCCACTTCGTCCTGATTGACCTCTGGAGGTTCAGACCCAGGCGGCACAATGGAGGAAACGTCTAGGTCAGGAAACTTGGCAAGAAGCCGAGAGCGGAAGTTATTAAACCCAAACGTAATCAAACGATGGGCCATTCCTTCCAGCTTCGACCTCATCTCTTCCTCATTGTCCACTAATGCCTGCTCCACGGCTGCATCGAGTTGCCTACTGTGCTGGTACCGCAAGCCGGTCATCTCCACCTGCAACCTCCTCGCCCGCTCAACGGCAAGGTTCCTCTCCGATTCCATCACTATCAAGGAGTTCTGACACTCCTTCAACTTCTCCGCAGAATCGTGAGCCTCCGACCGAGCAGTACCCAACTGGAGCCCCAGTTCGTCCAGATTGGCCCTAAGTTGGTCGAGCTCCTCCACAGATGGAGAAACCTCCACCAAAGCAGAAAGGGTATGCAAGGTCTGCATAACACAAGGAAAACGACTCAAACACCAGTAGAAACGCTTAAAGGTAAGGAAAATATGGTTCTAACGAGCTCACCTTAACCTGAAGAGCGGTCAAGTCAGCAAGCAGCTTCCCAGACGCCTGAGGCTTAATTTTAACTGAGCCTTTGGCCCAGAACTCACTCAGAATCTTCTTGGCTCCCTGACCAGCAACGTCAGGAGCCACCGATGATGATGCCTCCTTACCCGCTCGACGAGACGGGATTGGAGGAACCACCGTAATAGGGACGGGAGCCTCTTCCTCCCTCTCAGCAGGCCTGGGAGAGGACGAAATCAGCCTCCGCTTCTTCGGAACTGGAGGGACCACTGGAGAAGAAGCCTCCCCCACCGCAGGCAGTGATGGCCCGGACTCCCACTGAGCCATCACATTATCAGCTATCTCCTCGACACTACCCCTGGCAGCCATTAATCTATCAGGGTTGACAATGGAAGAATGATCCCTAATGCTGGGCTTCAAAAGCTTCTTATACTATTTCTGAATTACGGGAGAGAAATCTGGTCTCTTCCACGCACTCTTAACTGCAAAGCAAACACAGAAATTAATCAGTTCAACAAATTGGTAAACAAAACAGAGTCAACGCAGCCACGGAAAAGTTAAACCTCACCCCTTGGCCCAGTGGTTCGAGGGAATGTGGAAGGTTGACCCTCGAAATTCTTGAATTCCCATCCTCCTTTAATAAAGAAGTACCATTTCTTCCAGGTCTTGTTGGAGGAGGGCACAGAAGTAAGGGGTCTGAACCCACTATCAAAAGACATGTAATAAAGGCCTTCCGCCTTTTGAAGTTTTAGATCCATATTGCTACGGATCAAGTCAAGGGACACCTTGACATTATTCATATGCCCTAATACGATAAAGCTCAACAGATGTCTCCAACTGTTAAGGTTCAGGTCTGCGGGGCACAGATCAAACCAACAAAAGAATTGTCTTATTATATCAGGAAAGGGGAGTGTAAGACCCAGTTCAAACCAGGCCAGATAGGCACAGATTTCTCCATCTCTAACATCGCCCGGGCGATCTTGAGAATCTGGGACCCTGAAAGCGACATTTTTGGGAAGTTTGAACTTCGCCCATAACTCCTTCAGCATACTTTCAGTAATTACACTCTCACCCTCTTCTCTGCGATCAGACCGACCAGAGGTTTCGCCAGCCCTATTCGGGGGATCATCAAAAGCATCGACAATCCTGACCCCCGAACTAGAGGGAGGAACTACCATTCTATTTTCATCAACATTCACTAATTGCATTTGAGGATCAGTCTCAGAAGGACTCCCCAAACCAGAATGTGATTCTAAGCCAGATATGGCGAACAAGAGAAAGAGATGAAACAGATAAGAAGGGATGAAGAAGGGGACTAAAAGTCGAACCTGAGATCAAGAAAGGGTTATGAACACCGGAGATCCTCCAAAACTCCAAGATATGTCAAATGGCAATCTGGTATTGTAGAAGTAAATGCAGAAGAAAGGTATGAAAGACCTTTCCCTCTCTCTATATACGCATTCGAAATATGAGCCTTCCAAGACGAGCCGACATAACGGTTGAAAGTAATGATGAGTTCTCGAGTATAGGCTGCGCAATAAATGGCGCGTTAAACCGGCTTCTTGAGAAATGGGAAGGCAAAACGCATGACTCTTCACAAAGCCCTCAACCCTAGTTAAAACCCTAGCTTTTGACAAGGGCTCGGGGGGGGAGTAGCTGATATACCATAAACAGACACACCAATCAGTTTGAGACACGTGTGCCTACTAGATTAACAAATCTCGATCCTACAGAGCTCATATATGTCGGTCATACAGAACAGCTATAAGCTTTTGGGGTATTCTCATATATATCTATCATGCAGAGCAGCCATAAGCCTTCGGAGCATTCTTATTTATATATCATTCAGAACCGATGAACTCGGTCATACAGTACAGATGAAGCATTCAGGATATTCTCATATACATCGTCCAGACCTCCTGTTCTGGACAGTATTTATTCGACACTGCATATATGGTTTCCTTAACAGCCGTTAAGCGGGGAATAAGGAAACAGCCTTCAACACGGAAACTACTATCTATGGTTATCTCCATCTACGATTCAATGCTCCACAAGATAACTGCAAATCTCTGATGATCAAATCCCGATATTCGTGGCGGCAAAACCTAATCAGAATTAGGAGAACCACGGCTTATATATTAAACCCTAGAAGTACGCTTTGGACTCTTATGCTCATTCTTTGACTTTCAATACAGTCTTTCAATTCCCTTACTTACTTAAGCATCGAAGCGGCTACCGCCGGAGCCAATCCGGTGGTCCTCTGATCATCTTTCTGAGTGTTCTACAGGTCACGGAGCCCTCACGTGTTGCGAGTCAAAAAGTGCAGCATCAAATATCTATTTTAATAGTGATAAAACTCGAATTAGCTAATTATGAGAAACTCGAGGAAATAAAAACTGACATTGGACCTTGATCAATGAAAGATATTCTGAGTAGGAAGTGACAGAAAGAAACCGCACTGAAAAAGGAGTTACGGATTGGGAGTTAAGGCCAAAACAGTGAAACTGGAATTCTGCGACAACCAAACAGGGCCTTAACCAGAAAAATGGGAGAAAATGGTCACTTGAGAGGCCAAGGGGAATTGAACCCTTGACCTACCAAGGTAGGTAAAATCTATCCCAAAAAGTTACCAACTAGGCTGTTGGTTACTTTGTGCATATATACAGCAATATATGTATATAACCTATAATCTTGCCCAAGCCACCACCCAAATTGGCCAATGACCTTGCATGCATTCCCTTCATCATAGCCCTCCATCACCTCCATCAGGTCAGCAGCCACTAACCCCACTAAGGGCAGAGATACACTCACATATATGTATATGTGTATAACCCTATATGTATATGAAGCTATAATATATATATAAGCTATAACTTGCATCAATTCTCTCTTTAGAGAATTCTGAAAATACAGAATTGTGTGAGTGTGTGTGTGCATACGTGAGGGACTGTGAGAGAGTGTGAGAGTGTAGTGAGAGAGAGGGGGAGAAAGCTTTGCATGCAAGGGAGTTTGAGGAAAATTTGGCCATTTGAAGTGCAAGGGGGGACTTGAGGATCACGGTGCATGAACTGAGAAGCTTGAGGGACATTTAGAAAGGTCTGAACCGAGCCAAGAGTGTGAACTACTACTGCTTGAAGGTAAAATTCTAAATTATCTTCAATTCTTGTTTTGTAGATTTTGGAACTGTGTGATAGAATTAGACTGCATGCATGTTTTATTCTTGATCCTAGGAATTATTCTGAGTGTATTGCATGGTTTAGAGGTCTCGGATAGGTCAAAAACCATGAGACCCGAAACCAACCTCCATTGATGAAGCTTGAAACACCAGGTCTGAATCGACCATAACCGTTTGGAATTTTGCATGTCAAGACCTGAAATAGACCCTAAGAGGATCTTAAACATCTACCTACGCGACCCCAGAACACTGTATGGCCCCACGAATTTCAAAATATTCTTACGGGTTCAAAACTTAAATTGTCGATGCATGTGACTAAACTGAAAAATGAAGATAGGGTCTTGATCCTTATGATTTGTAGATCACATAGCTTCAAAAATCACATGAAATGGTGAAGAATCGAGGGTGTAGTATCGAGTTGCAGGTACGGTTTGTGTAGGTTACCCCCATTGTTTGAGATGATGTCTTGTTGGTTTATGAATGCCAAAATGATGGAAATCATATTTATAGTATATCTGAATGAAAAACAGAGAGAGACCGTGTGTTAAAACTCACGAAATAGAAAGAGAAAATCTGCAGGTTTTTAAGGCATCACTGTGTGAGGGTCAACGAAGGAGACGACGCTGAGTCGACTCCGTGTCTTTTAAATCGAGTTGGCGGGTTGACTCAGACACGTGTCTGTCCCAGGGACTGCCACTGCATTAATTAAACTGCGTCGTTTTGGGCGTTATATGTGTAAACTGATATGTTTAAAAGAAAAGAAAGGGAAGGAAGGAAAAACGGGGCTACGGGGTTTCGAACCCCTGACCTCCAGAACCCCGCGCCCCTTCTTTCCACTCGGCCACGCACCTGCGTGTGAATCATATCCGACATAATATATATATATTATATATTTAAATATAAACCAGAAATAAAAGACGCATTTTGCGCCTTATGGGACTCGAACGTGGTGTCTATTAGAGAGGGAGGTGGTACGCGTCCGTTGTGCCACCCTATTCGACCGTTCATTTTCTGCCAAAAATAATATATATATCATATATATTCCGAAATTAATTTAATTAAAATCATTTAATTAAATTAAATACTCCAAATTAGTCCGTTATCCAAAAATCATAAGTTATATATGTATTCCTACTGTCTCGGACCTCCTGAGTCCAATGGTGAGGTCCGTGACTGCAAATGAGGTACCGAAAAAAATATGATGTATGAAATTACCATAATACCCCTGACCCTGTACAAGGCCAAATGAAATCCGATTTCAACGGAACTGATACCAGTAGTAGACCTGACACTTGTGAGACTGTATACATGATTAGATGACGAACCCGAGACAGAAATTATGTGACGGCAAAATGACCAAAATACCCCTGATATACCCGAACCCAGATTTAAAAGCCGAGAGAGTCTAAATTGACTTTCTTCGACCTTCCGAACTCAATGGTTAGGTCCATAATATGAAAATCAGAACCGATAAATGTGTGAAGACACTGAAACCCTAAGCCAAATGCTTAAGAGGTAAGACCTATGAACTAACCACTATAAGTTAGTTCCATGAAACCTATCATAGGGTAGACTTACTCAGTCTAAGATCATGAGTTGATAAATCTCTATAAATTGTTTTAGGCTTAAGGAGAAAAGAGGAAGGCTCCGTTCATAGCTTCAAACTCGAATATTGAAGGTGAGTAACTTCTGACACTATTTAGTTACTGCTCCTTGATCTGCTAAATTGTTTCGAATACCATATGTTTTAAATGCAATTGTTTTAAATGCATGCTTTTATCACCGATGACATGGTTTTTAGTTTCTCAAATGATTAACTATACTTCTGATTGATATGCTAGCACTCTGAACCGTTTATCTGTTTTGATCTATTGAACTTGACTTGGATTTATTGAACTATTAATTCCAAACTGATTTAATTACCATGTGATTTAAGCAAAGATTGAATTCGAAACTCTTGCCTGGATATCTGTGTTACTCACTGGGCTTTTTAAAGCTCATTCCATTATTTTAATAATTTCAGGGGAACTCTCAGATGGACAGGTTTAGTAGGTCCAGAACTTAGGGGGAAAATGTTGGAGACCCCCAGATAAAATGATAACCCATTTTTGAGAATCTATACCATTTTTGTACTTTTTGTGTAACTGAACAGATTATGACCTTTTGTGGTGAAACTGTTTTGTAAGCTTGATTAAGATAGGACTGACTATGATGTATCCTGAATGCTCTGCCAAGTATATATGTATGCATTCTCTTGTGAAAATTCCGCTGCTTAAATTATATATGTCGAATGCATTATGCTTGGGATTTAGATCGGAATGGCCTGTGGTTAGGATTACCGTCGGGGTTTTGCTTTCAAAAAAAAAAAAAACTGATAAAACCCGATGGGTGCCTAACTGGCCTTTGCCACGTGCCCCAAATCCGCACAGGGTGGATCTGGGGGATGTGACATATATATTGTGTAAGGGTGCGTGGATGATGGAGGATGAATGGGCAGTTTAAGGGTAGTCAAATAAGGCTGCAAGAAAGGGAAAAAGAGAGAGAAAAGGTGGCTGCAAGTGGAGGGTGACTGAGAGAAAATTCTCTATAAATAGAGTTGGCTACTTAGAAGAAATCAGAAACAGAAAGAAAGAAACCAAAGAATTGAAGTGTTTATGATACTCAGAGGTGAAAGAAAAGAGGAAAGGTAAGCGAAGATCAAGTTTTATTTTCTTAATTCATGTAGAGTCATTCGGTTTTAAATATAAGGCCTTGACAAGCATGTAATTAGGATCATTTAGGGAAAAGAATCAAGAGAAATGGTGCAAAAATGAGATAGAAAAGTGAAGTTGCAGGTTTTATAGATAATTCGGGTTCCATAGTTTTTATGTTTTAAAACTTATTCAAATGACGAGGAACTGATCCTCTATAATGTAGAAAAAGATTAGAAGGAAATTGGAATCAAAACAGTCACAGAATAGGCACGAAATTACAAAGAACCAGTCCACCAGAAAATCTTGTTCTCACAGAAAACCATATATTCGAACAGTTATGGTTACCCACACCGAAAACTAAGCTTAGATATGCATTCCTCATAAGAAATGGAAGGAAACTACATGGGATTTGATGAAGAAAACGATCGGAACTGGGTTGCCGTCACCGGAGAAGGTGACGGAACCCTACTGTTCTCCACCGAAAAACCTAAAAGATGATGAACAGTGTTTCTATAAGATGGCGTCGTTTGGGGGTTGGTTAGCTCAATACGGTGTCGTTGGGTTTAAGTGGCTTTTAAATTTAAAGGGGAAATGGGACTGCTTGGGTTCAAGGAGTTTAAATTAAAATTGGGATAAGGGGATTGGGGATGTCCTACACACGGATAAGTGGCTTAGCCCTGTTTGGCTTAGAAAAAGTAAGAAAAAAATACGTAGGGGTTGCTGCCCCTGCGAATAGAACCAAAGACCTAGGGTGAGGATGTGATGTGCGTGACCAAGTTGACAAGGAAGCCCGTGTCAACTATTGGGCAAAGATATATATATATATATATATATTATACAACTGATAGATAAAATGGAAATAAAATAAAAAGGGTTGCACCCTATAGGGTTCAAACTAGTGACCTCATGTATGAAACCCTCAACCCTAACCAATTGAACAAGCAAGCTCGTACTGTCCCATGCGCATAAAAATATATATAATATGTAAAACCTAAATTAATTTAATTTAATTAAATTAAATATAGTGAAATAATGTGAAGTCCAATTTAAGTGAATGAATAGTTTATTTTGACTATCTCGAGCATTCTAAGTCCAATGGTGAGATTCGTTTTATGAGACGGGATTTAGAAAAATAAAGACCCGTATCAATACTAAAATGACCAAAATAACCCTATTGCTACCCGAACCCAAATGAAATTTTGCGAAAGCCTAAACAGACTTTTTTCGGCATTTCGGACTCAGTGGTAGAGTCTAAATTAGTGATAGAGGTATTTATGATAGCAAGACATAAAATTTGATGAATAGCATTAATTCTAAGACGTATCTACTGATATATAGGGAACTCAAAAGGGAAGGAAAAACTGACGGAATACTGATCTAGGACTGCATTTAGAGGTAAGTAAATCATTTTCTCTTCCATGTGGTGTTTCCAAGCCAAGTTATTCTATTTATTGCCGAACTTGTACTCTTGAACGTACCAGATATTATTGTTTTCCACAATGTGATATTGTTCTATCTTGTGGACGTTGATTGACTGTTATATCATTGTTATCATGTCGAACCATGCCTTGAAATGCCTATTGTTATATTTTCACTGTATATATGATATTTCATTTTCATACTCTTATGGAATGACTTACGATCATGACATGTTTATGTATACTAGATTTATGCTTAGTCACAATATCCATCTGATGCTTTCTGATCTACTGGAGACCTATGGCTCAAATTCGTGAACGGACATATGGAAATTCATTGGAATTCACTGGGGGGTATACCAGGCCCCAAAAGACCGAGGGTGTGCCAAGCCCTGACACAGAGTAAATGCATCTCTTATATGATTGATATGACTATGAATATTGAATGACACTATCCCTCATGATTTATCTTATACTGAGTGAGCTCCTTATTGAATTAATTGTGATCGATTTATTGTGGTAGTACATTCATGTTGATACATTATTATTGAGAGTTCCATGTTGATGTTATATCCATTACTCCTCATTGTATATTGTGACCCCATTGTTCATTGGCCATCATGGCAACTGTTCTCATTGGCTATCACAACATCTCTTTTCTTATGATTGGCTATCATATTCATATTCGTGGATTCATATTCTTTTATGATCACCAATACCAGTGTCGGAGATCCGTATTTACTTGCTGAGTTTTTGTAGCTCATTCCATCTTACTTACCATTTTTCAAGTAGTGATGTTGCGAGACCCCAGTAGGAGTCTGAAAGCGTAGGAGGAGATTTTTGAGGAATGTACCAGTTTATGTTTAGTTCTCCCATGTATTCACCACCCACGGGTGCTGGTTATGTTAGTTTTGTATTAGCACTTGTAAAACCATATTATGTATTGAACAGAATTTCGCTGATTTTATTATTGATAAGACTTTTGCTTATTATTGTTTTAAACTTTTAGTACATTGCATATTAATACTATGATACAGAAATGGAAAAAGTAGGGACGGCCTTAGGGTTGGCCCTGCGACACGAGATCCGTATAGGGTGGGTTTCGGGTCGTGACAGCTTGGTATCAGAGCTATTGGCTCAATTGTGAGTCATAGGAGATAGGACTAGAATTAGAATTGATAGATAAGACTAACGTTTTATTTTATACGATCATTGACTATTATCTTACAAATTGGCTGGTCATCTCATTGGTTATCTTCACTAGTTATCTTTACAGACATGGTAAACACGAGCAAAATCCATTGCCTATAGATCGATTATATCAGTTAGAGAGATTGATGCAGATCGTCATTAAGTCTCTACCACAGATTCAGGCCAATACTAGTGTAATACCCCGACTCGAGAATGTCGGGTAATATGACACGTATTACGAGGATATGAAAAATGGAAGTAAATATTATGCTTTTAAGATAATAATAAATTAATTTAATAAAATTAATTTATTAATATGAGAAATTAAGTATTTATTATAATTAATATGAAATATGATGGTTAATTGATAAAATGTAATAAATTGAATAAATAATTTAATAATAAATTAAATATGGAAAATTAAGAAAAAATATATATATATATATATCAGTCATGTGTGTGAGTGTGTTGTGTAATATGTATATTAAATGTAATATATACATATATATATAAATATATGAGAGGGAGAAATGGAATTAAAATAGGTAAGGTGGCTTGTACTAGATGTATATATTATATGGCCATTAGGTGAAGATGAATATGGAGAGGTATGGCTACTAATCTGATGGAGTAAGGGGGGTGAAATGAAGGGAAATTAAGTGAGGTGATGGCCATTTAATTTCCCCACTTATGCAAATGGGCATACATGGTTTACACACCAAATCTCCACCGATCAGCCATAGAGAAGGAGAGGGAGAGTTCTGGGCATTCAGAAGAAGAGAAGAGAGGTCTCGGAGGAAGGAGGAAAGAGAGAGAAAAGCCACAGTTAGAGGTAAAACACAAAAACCCATCACTTTCTCTCTCTAGAAAATTTTCCTATGCATGAACTGTTTTAGCTTCTAGGTTTTATATATATGATGTTTAAAGTAGATAAACATGATTAAGCATGAAATTTCGACCCAAAACACCTAAGAAACACAAACCGTACATCAAACCGCCATTGTTGAGCTTGGTGAGAGCAAGTCTGAACCGACTTTCCCCAAGCCCAATTTGGGTTATCAAGACTTCAAGTAGACCTCACGAGCATCCCAAAAACCTATACCCGCGACCAAGAGTCACAAGAAATGGCCCCCAACCATTGACTTGCAGGTTACGGGTTTACAACCCAAACCTCTAAACTCCCCTTTAAATCAACATCTATGAATGAAAAATGAATCCTCATGAAGAGGGGATCAAAATAAGCCCAACCTCACTAAAAATGATGAAGAAATGAGCATGAACCAACGATTTACAGTTCGGATTGTCGTGGCTTAAACCAAGCTTTTGAGCTACATTCGAACCTCCAAATCAATGTAAAAGTGTGCTATAAACTATTAGGGACATTTTAGAAAAGAAAGCAGAAGAAAGGGAGTTGTAAAACATCACGAAATAGAAAAAAATGAAAACCTGCAACTAGGGCAACACTGGGGAAGAAATGGGGAAGAAGATGAACAGTGACGGTTCGGGTCAAACGGGTCAAATCGGGTTCGGGTCGGAACCCGACCCATCGAATAAACGGTTAAGTGGGACGGCGTCGTTTGGTTTATGTTTAAATTTTAAACTATTAGGGCTGACGTCATCATGACGTCAGTATCACGCGATAAACCCAACCAGACCGGATTGGTTCAGTTGGAACTGGACCGGTTCATTAGAGATAGAACTGAACCCACTGGTTCAGTCCGAAAGTTTTAAAAATTCTATTTTGACCCCAGAAGTTCTACGGATTTACACTGTGGCCCAATTTTTGAAAAAATTATGCAAATATGCCCCTAGAAAAATAATAAAATAATTTATTAAATTATTTTATTAAATAAGTAAAATTACTAAATTACCCTTGGGTCATAAATAGAGCAAATGAAGTCCAAATTAAACAAATGAATAGTGTATCCTTACTATTTTGGATATTCTGAGACTAATGGTAGGGTCCGTTTTACGAGACGGGACCCGAAAAATAAAGACACGTAAAAAGGAAAATGACTAAAATACCCCTTGACCAAAATTTACAAGTTATTAGTGTAATCTTACTATCTCGGACCTTCTGAGTCCAATGGTGAGGTCCACGACATGAGATGAGGTCCAGAACATAAAGACACGTAAGGGGATAAAATGACCAAATTACCCCTAGTACATCAAAAGCCAAATTAAAACCAAGGAAGGTCTAAATTGACTTTCTTTGACATCCTGGACTTAATAATGGAGTCCAAATTACGAAACAAAGTACAGAAAAATATGACATGTAAAACGATGAATGACCCTTTTACCCTTTTTCATACCAGAGTCCGAATTAAATCCTAGGGAAGCCCGAACCGACTTTCTTCGACGCTCCGGACTCAAGGGTAGAGTCTATTCGACCAAAAGAAATGTCTAAAATAAAAATACATAAAATTTGATGAATAGCATCTGTCAGATGTTATAAACCAAAGTAATGCCAAAGTACTAATCTATGGCATGTACGAGAACATGAATTACGAAAAGACACGACAACACATCAACCTTAGAATAAAATTTCTAACTCTTAAATTGATCTTAGGTGAAAATTATGGAAGAACAACGACCGAAGTTCACGATCATGACCAAGGCCCAAAGGGCCAAGGACCCAAAACAACAGGCCTTCATGCAAGAACTATTACATCGTCAAAGAGTGATTGACCGGTTCGTCAGGATAGCCAAGGCAACGGAAGTCGTCTCGGTGAGCCCCTTCATTCACAAATCACCCACCAAAGCAATGGTGGCAGAGGCTAGGAAAAAGAAGGAGGAAGAAAGGAAAAGGAAAGAGGAAGAAAAAGAAAACACCGAAACCTTAAACGAGTGGGTCAAAAGGTAATACGTGTTTCTTATATACGATACCACTATAAGATAAGTTGTAGTTGACTTATGTAGTAAAGGAAAAAGTTAAGTTTTAATTGATTAATTTCTTTGTGAATTTACGAGTCTTTTTCTAAAATTGTTTAGGATAAGAGCAGATAAAGGCAAGAAGCCTCAGTAGGGTCTGCTGTGTACGAGGTGAGTAACCCTGCATTTGAACTGGAGATTTATCTCCATATATTTGAAGAAGTTTTAAGTTCAAGTAATTGCAGCCTTTGAATATCAGATTCAGTCTTTATATGATTCCGTTCTTTTAAAATATTCTGTTACGGCATGCTTTATAAATGTTTTAAATTCAGCTCTTTTCTTGAAAATAATTAGCATGTCTAAATCAAATGCAAATCTCTTTAACATTCTGAATTTGATTATCACATGTATTTGAAGCTTCATTGTAGAAGTTATACCCTTCATGTTTTAAATACTCATGAACGTATCTATTGAAGAAGTCATGCGATAAATGTTTTACAAGATAAACGGTACTAAGTACCACCCCCTATGATGGTTGAAATCCTTCGAGATTCAACAGTACATGCCCGGTAGAAGGATCTAATCCCCCAGGCAAATGAGATATCTCCATTGTACCATTGTAGTAAAATAGGAGTCTGGTTCGAAACAGATTCCATCTAATAAAAGAGAAAAGATGACAAAGTGATTTTGAAAATAGAAGTAGGTTTTACCCTATTCTATTTCACGTGTTTATATGCTTTTAAATTGCATATGCTTTATTTGAAGAAATGTGGATTTAGCTTGAATATTTTAATTGTTTCAAAGCTATTTGTTTTAAGAATGCACATATTCTGTGTTCTAAAATGTACGAGCAATTGGTAGTGCGTATTTCATAAACCCTCATGTGCTAAACCACTACCAGTTGAAAACCCCATGACGAATGCAGGAATTACTCACAAGCTTTGATTAGCTTACCCGGATTTTATCCGCCCCCCTTTCAAGTGACCAATGGCAGGTTGATTTTTGAAGACGATGAGGATAAGTCTAGCTTTTGGGGAGACTTGCCTAAGTGGTTTTTATTTGGGAAACCACATGAACTCTATTTAGTGTATTTTGTAATACCAGACAATTTAAGGATATATATTAAGCCCCACAGGGCAGTTGAATTAAGATTGTAATTATGAAGTCTTTTAAGTTTTAGTTATGCTATGAATGTGTGAACATGTGTACCATTGTGAATAGCGGCAGTATTGGACGGATGTGCAAATTTTAAATAAGAAAGAAAAAAAAAAGTTTTTCACGCTTCCGTAACCACTTGAAACACATCTATCCGATACCGCTGCAGATGTAAGCCTTGTCTCGAGGCCTTCGGGTCTCAGGGCGGCAGTCGCGATCCGGTAATCCGTATAGGGTGGGTTTCGGGTCGTGACAACTAGTCAGCCGAAATGACAAGAGCAGCCTGTCAACACAGGCGGCAATGTAGGAGGTCGCTAGGGGAACGAGCGAAACTCTACATTTTTATACGAGCAGTTTCAGAAAATGAAACCCCTGACATTTGACGATACGAAAGGAGCCACTGTAGTTGAAGAGTGGTTATTAAAGATGAATAGGATTTACAGAATCCTGATATGCACTGAGGTTTAGAAGGTGGCATACGCCACATATATGCTCAAGGGTATGGCGCATAAGTGGTGGATGATAGAGGATGCCAGAGAGCCAGGCATGGACTGGCAGCGATTCACCACGATCTTCAATAAGAAGTACTTCCCCCAAGAAGTACGAAATTGAAAAGCTGCTGAGTTCATGGTACTATAGCAGGGGGCGATGACTGTAGAGCAGTATGAGGCCACCTTTACTGAGTTAGCCAGGTTTTCTTCAAATGTCATCAACAACGAAGATCTGAAAGATCGCAAGTTCGAGGAAGGGCTGAGATGGTCTATCAAGGACAGACTGAGACCCCAGCGACTGACTAGTTATGACGATGTAGTGGAGACAGCTCGGATCATAGAAAGAAGTGGCGAGGACTTTGCCAAGAGATGAGGGAATTAGAAACAGGGAGGTAACTAGAATAGAAGGTAAGGGCCTTCTTCTTCTGGATAGGGGTCCACATTTACCAGACCTGGAGCTGTGTCACAAGCGAGAGGGTCCAGTTAGAGGAGACAAGGCAGTACTAGAGGGGGTGCACCCAAATGCCGCCGTTGCGAAAAGATCCACAGAGGCCAGTGCCTCAAGGATAGCCACACTTGCTACTACTGTGGCCAGGAGGGACATTTTGTGAGAAAGTGACCTCAAAAGGGTCAGGCCACGACGAGCACAGCTTCGATTAGAGTGTCAACACCCAGAGTAGCAACACCTAGACCTCAGACCCACAGGGGTGGACAAGGGAACATCTAGCAGCAAGTATGATGGGTTTTCTCCATCTTACCAAGAGACGTGCAAGTTACAACTTCTGTAGTCGCAGGTACTCTTTTAGTCTACTCACAGCCTGCTCATGTTTTATTTGACACTGGATCTACACATTCATTTATATCCCCTACATATGCTGCTAGATTGAACATAGTGACAGAACCCTTAGGATATTTACTGAGTGTTTCTATACCATCGGGGAAATCATTGTTGGGGGATACCATGTATAGGAATTATGGGATACAGATTGGGGATACACATTTATTTACTGACTTTATACCATTGGGAATTTGTGGGTTCGATGTTATCCTTGGAATGGACTGGTTGGCCGCCAACTATGCTACGATAGACTGTGTGGCCAAGCGAGTTCTCATATAGAACTCCAGATTTTTGACAATTGATTTTGAGGGGACATGGGTGGCTTCCCCACCCTACTTCATTTCCTCTATCCAGGCTAGGCGTCTGCTTCGCAAAGGATGCCCCGGTTTCTTATACAGTGTCCAAGACACTGACTCTCAATAGCCTGAGTTAGGGAAGATTCCCATTGCTAGGGAATTTCTCGAGGTATTTCTGGATGACCTTTTAGGGATGCCCATAAACAGGGAGATTGAGTTTTGCATCGACATACTGCCAGGCATTACACAGATATCCAAGACACCATATAGGATGGCACCAGTAGAATTGAAGGAGCTGAAGCTCCAGTTGCAGGAATTATTGGACAAGGGCTTTATACGACCCAGCTCGTCACCATGGGGTGCACCTGTATTATTTGTATCGAAGAAGGATGGAACCATGAGGCTGTGTATTGACTATCGTGAGTTGAACAAGGTTACCATCACGAACAGATATCCACTGCCTAGAGTAGATGATCTGTTCGACCAATTGAAGGGGGCTCAGGTGTTCTCGAAGATGAACTTGAGGTCCGGTTATCATCAGCTGAAAGTCAGACCCACTAACATTCAGAAGACAGCATTCAGGACACGGTATGGGCACTACGAGTTTCTTGTTATGCCATTTAGGGTGACTAATACCCTAGCTGCATTCATGGATATGATGAACCATGTGTTCAAACCGTACTTGGATGACTTTGTGATTGTGTTCATAGACGACATCTTGGTTTACTCCAAGAACCAGAAGGAACACGAGGTACATCTGAGGAGAGTTCTACAAAAGTTAGGGGAGCAGAAGCTGTACGCTAAGCTGAAGAAGTGTGAGTTTTGGCTCCCAAGTATAGCATTTCTGGGACACGTGATTAGCAATGAGGGAATCATTGTCGATTCTTAGAAGATCGAGGCAATCATGAATTGGCCTCAACCTACTAATGTCAAGGAAGTGTGGAGTTTCACGGGGTTAGCAAGCTACTATAGGAGATTTTTCAAGGACTTTTCCAAGATAGCTATGCCTATTACCTAGCTGACCAGGAAGGATGTTACTTTTGTTTGGACAGATGAGCAGGAGAGGAGCTTCCAAGAGTTGAAGGATCGACTAGTTACATCTCCAATATTGACAGTGCCAGATGGAACTAAGGGGTTTGTGATTTATAGTGATGCCTCATTCAAGGGCTTGGGGTGTGTGTTGATGCAGAACTGAAGGGTGGTAGCATATGTTTCACGACAGTTGAGACCACATGAGGGAAACTACCTGACACACGACCTCGAGTTAGTAGCCATTATCTTCGCCTTGAAGATATGGAGGCATTACTTATATGGAACCACGTGCGAGATCTTCGCTGACCATAAGAGCCTCAAGTATCTGTTTACACAAAAGGAGCTCAACATGAGACAGCGCCCGTTGGTTAGAGTTGTTGAAGGACTACGAGCTCAGTATACAGTACCACCCTAGAAAGGCAAACATGGTAGCTAACGCTCTTAGTAGGAATTCATCAGGGATTTTAGCTTGCTTGTTGACGATACAGATAGAGATACTGAGAGACTTGGAGGATATAGAGATAGAGATAGTTCTGCCCATCTCTGAGGCAATATGTGCCAACGTCACAGTCAGTCTATCGATTGTGGACAGGATTATAGAGGAGCAGACTCATGATAAGAAGTTGACTAAGCTTCGTTAGGAGGCTGAGACAGGCATAGACTCTGAGTTTTCAGTACGAGAGGGGATGTTATGCTATTAGGGTAGAATTTACGTACCCGATGTGCCAGAGCTCAAGAGGGAGATTCTTGATGAGGCACACAGTTCGAGATTTGCCTTGCATCCAGGGAGCACCAAGATGTATCACAACGTCAGAAGCACTTATTGGTGGTCTGGGATGCAGCGTGACATAGCTGAGTACATAGCACGATATGCCAAGTGCCAGCAGGTCAAGGTAGAGCATCAAAACTGGAGGACTTCTGCAGTCACTACTTATTCCCAAGTGGAAGTAGGAACACATTACGATGGACTTCGTGTTAGGATTACCAAAGACATCAAGAAGGAGTGATTCTATCTGGGTCATCGTGGACAAGTTGACCAAAACCGCTCATTTTCTGGCAACCAAGACGACACAGACTTTACAACGACTAGCCAAATTATACATCAGAGAGATTGTCAGACTTCATGGAGTTCCAGTATCGATCGTATCTGATAGGGATCCACGGTTTGTATCACAATTTTGGAGAGGTCTACAGCAAGCTATGGGCATAGAACTGAGTCTTAGCACCGCATATCATCCCGAGACTGACGGGCAGTCAAAGAGGATAATACAGACTCTAGAGGACTTACTACGGTTCTATGTCATAGACTTTGATGGGAGTTGGGAAGATCAGTTGCCACTGGTAGAGTTCACATACAATAATAGCTATCAAGCTAGTATTGGTATGGCACCATATGAGGCATTATACAGCAGGAAGTGCCGATCACCACTGTGTTGGACAGAGGTGGGTGAGAGGAAACTCTATGGGCTAGAGATAATGGAACAGACTATAGGGAAGATAAAACTGATCAAACATCGTTTACTAGCAACTCAGAGCCGACAGAAGAGCTATGCAAATGCTCACAGACGAGAGTTAGAGTTCACAGTAGGCGATTATATGTTCTTGAATGTATCACCCATTGGGCCATTTAGGATCAAGGGAAGGGTTGGGCCCGTAGCCTACCAGCTTGCCTTGCCTTCAGAGTTAGCACATGTACATGATGTGTTTCATGTTTCAATGCTGAGGAAATGTATACAAAGTGCAGATCAGGTAGTTAAGCACGAGCCTTTAGACGTCCAGGAGAATCTGAGTTACATAGAGCATCCAGTATAGATTTTGGATCATCGAGATCAGGTTCTATGGAACAAGACTATTCCAGTAGTCAAGGTTCTGTGGAGGAATCATCGGATAGAGGAAGCTACTTGGGAGCGAGAAGACGACATACGCGCCAAGTATCCTCAGTTATTTTCATAGTAGTATGTGTTAAGTTTGGGGACAAACTTATTTTTAATGGGGTAAGAATGTAATATCCTGACCCAGGATATGACACGTATATCGAGGTAGACCCGATCGAGTAGTGTAGCACCAGTTGTAACCTGAGCTGTTTAAGCTCTATATCATGGTATTTTATGGAACTGAACGATTTTGGAATATGAATGGTTTATTTTGTATAGCCAATGTCGGGCGACACCTGAACAACCCAGGACCAAGCCTCGTAATGCATGCACGAATGTATTCCCATGTAAGATTATGTACACATATATACCTAGGCCCCGAGATATCAGTGTATGTGTGCGTACTCAGAATCTAGTATACACGTATATATATATGACTATATATGTATAAGTATAAAATGTGTATTATATATGTGTATATATAGTATGTCACGACTCGAAACCCACCCTATGCGGATCTCGTGTCGCGGGGCCGACCCTAAGGCCGTCCCTACTTTTTCCATTCTTGTATCATAGCACTAATATGAAATGTACTAAAAGTTTAAAACAATAATCAGTGGAAGTCTTTTCAATACAATAATCAGCGAAAGTCTTTTCAATATAATAATCAGCGGAAGTCTTTCAATACGTAATATGGTTCTACAATAATCAAAAATAAGAACTAGACATAACCATCACCCATGGGTAGTGAATACATGGGAGAACTAAAACATAAGCTGGTACATTTTCTCAAAATGTCCTCTTACGCTCTCAAACTCCTACTAGGGTCTTACAACGTCACTACCTGAAAAGTGGTAAGCAAGGTGGAATGAGCTACAAAAGCTCAGCAAGTAAATACAGATCTCCGACACTAGTATTGGTGCTCATAAAAGAATATGAATCCATGAATAAGAATATGGTAGCCAATCATAAGAAGTAAGATGTTGCAATAGCCAATGAGAACAGTTGCCATAATGGCCAATGAACGATGGGGTCACAATATACAATCAAGAGTAATGGATATAACATCAACATGAAGCTCTCAACAATAATGTATCAACATAAGTGTACTGCCACAATAAATCGATCACAATCAATTCAATAAAGAATATTCTCTCAGTATAAGACAATCATAGGGAACAGTACCATTCAATAATGTAACCATAACAATCCATAAGAGATGCTTATAATTTATAGTAGGATATGGTAGTCCCTCTGTATTTTGAGGCCTGACATACCTCCCATAAACTCACATCTTGTGCCACACGTCCTTTCACGGACTTGACCCATAGGTCATCATTGTCACAGAAGCATCGGAATGGATATTATGACTGAGCACAAATCATGTATTCATAAACATATCATGATCATAAGTGATTTCATAAGAGTATAAAAATGGAATATCATACATACAGTAAAACATAACGGTAGGCCTTTCAAGGCATGGTTCAACATGATAACAATGATATAGCAGTCAATAAATGTCCACAAGATAGAACAATATCACATTGTGAAAAATAATAACATCAAGTACGTTCAAGAGTACAAGTTTGGCAATAATGAGAATAAACTTGGCTTGGAAACACCGCATGGAAGAGAAAATGATTTACTTACCTCTAAATGTAGTCCTAGATCAATATTCCGTGAGTTTGCCCTTTCCTTTCGAGTTCTCTATATATCAGTAGATACGTTTCAAAATTAATGCTATTCATCAAAGTTTTTGCCTTGCTATTGTAAGTATCTTTATCACTAATTTAGACTCTACTATTGAGTCCGGAATGCCAAAGAAAGTCGGTTTAGGCTTTCGCAAAATTCCATTTGGGTTCGGGTAGTAATAGGGGTGTTTTGGTCATTTTAGTATTTCTATGGGTCTTTATTTTTTTGGAGCCCCGTCTTGCAAAACGGACCTCACCATTGGATTTAAAATGCCCGAGATAGTAAAAATACACTATTCATTCATATAAATTGGACTTCACATTATTTCACTATATTTAATTAAATTAAATTAATTAAACACAATTTGTACATAATATATACATACATACATATATATATATATATATATTTGTGCGCAATAGACACTACAGGCTTGCTTTTCCATTTGGTTACACGCACTACCACCTCACCTTTGGTTCACAGTTCGATTCCCAGGGGCTACACGCCTTTTATTTTTTGTGTTAATATTTTATTTAATTCGGTGGGCTTTAGGACACATGTGCCTTTGGGGCACAGTGGTCCACTCAGTGGGTATAGGATCCTCCTTCGCGTGCCGTCTAGGTATCAAACCTTAGGGGCAGCAACCCTCTTTTTATTTTTTTTATGTTTTGGTTTCCAAACGGTGGACAGTGGGCTAAAACACGGTTAGTGTATCATATTCCCACAGTGAGTTCAATTTAAATCCCCTACCCCTGCGACCAAATAGGCCAGGTCCATTTTAATCCTCAAACACAATACCCCATACGACGTCATCCCACTTATGTGGTGGCCAACTCCCCGTCTCAACACGTGTCTGAGTCGACACAGTGACTGGTCTAGTTCGGTTAGTGTCACGACCCGAAACCCACCCTATGCGGATCTCGTGTCGCGGGGCCGACCCGAAGGCCGTCCCTACTTTTTTCGTTCCTGTATCATAGTACTAATATGCAATGTACTAAAAATTTAAAACAGTAAACAGCGGAAGCCTTTATCAGTTACAGTAATCCAGCGGAAGTCTTTTTAAATACATTAAACAGCGGAAGTCTTATTAATACATGACATAGTTCTACAAAATACAAAATGAGAACTAATCCGTAACCAGCACCCGGGGGTGGTGAATACATGGGAGAACTAACATAGACTGATCAGTACTTCAAAATGTCCCCCTACGCTCTCAGACTCCTACTGGGGTCTCGCAGCGTCATCACCTGAAATGGGGGTAAATGGGGTGGAATGAGCTATGAAGCTCAACAAGTAAACCAGATCTCCGACACTGGTATCGATAATTATAAAGAACGTGAATCCATGAATAAAATATGATAGCCAATCATAAGAAAGGAGATGCTGTGATAGCCAATGAGAACAGTTGCCATGATGGCCAATAAGTAGTGGGGCACAATATACAGTCAGAAGTAATGAATAAGCAGTGATAAGAGTTTTCTCAACAATAACCTGTCACAATGAGAATACTGCCACAATAAATCGTTTACAATCAAACCAATGAACAATGTAAGGTAATCCATAAGAAACAGTAGTCCATAAGAAACAGTAATCCATAAGGTACAGTAGTCCATAAGGAACAGTAACCATTCAACAATATTTCCATAACAATAATCCAATGGAGATGCTTATAATCTGTATTAGGGAATGGCAACCCCTCTGCGTAATTCTAGGCCCGGCATACCTCTCAGTTAAACTCACATCTTTTGCCACATGTCCGTTCACGGACTAATTCGTCACAGAAGCATCGGATGGATATTGTGACTGAGCACAATTCCAGCATTTATAAACATAGCATGATCATTTGTGATTCCATAAGGAGTATGAAAATGGAATATCATATATACAGTAAAGCATAACAGTAAGCCTTTCAAGGCAGGGTTCATTTCAATAACAATAGTACAATAGTCAATCAATGTCCACAAGATAGAACAATATCGTACTGTGGATAGCAATAACATGAAGTACTTTCAGGAGTACAAATTTGGCAGTAAAGAGAATAAACTTGGCTTTAGAAACACCACATGGAAGAGAAAGTGATCCACTTACCTCTATCGTGATTCTAACTCAGAAATCCGTGAAGGTACCCTTGCCTTTCGAGTTCCCTATATATCAGTGAGTACGTTTCAGAATAAATGCTATTCATCAAATTTTATACCTTTCTATCATAAGTATTTCAAATACTATTTTAGACTTTACCATTGTGTCCGGAACGCCGAAGAAAGTCGGTTTAGGCTTTCGCGGAATTCCATTTGGACTTTTGTACTAAAAAGGGCAAAATAGTCATTTTGCACTTTTGCGGTATTTTATCCTTCGGGGTTCCGTCTCGTAAAACTGACCCCATCATTGGACTCAGAACGTCCGAGATAATAGGTTTTGACTATTCATTTGTGTCTTTTGGACTTCGTTTGACCTCTTTTTGGAATAGGGGCATTATTGTAAAATTAATATTTAATTAATTTTTTATACTTGGGCAACAGTGTAATTTTTCAAACTATTTGGGGCCGGTTCACAATTACTAAAAGCTGCGGTCTGAGCCAGTGGGTTCAGACCTAAAAACCCTAAACCGGTCAGTCCTTGCTCTGAACCAAACGATTCACTTCATATGAAAAACCGGATTCCAATAACCTAATTTCCTATCCCTATCCAGGGTTCGGATAACCTCAAACCCATTTCCCATTTCTTATCTTCACAACCAAACAACCCAAAACCCTTTTAAATTAAAGACTCAAAACGACACAGCTTCGGTTAACCGTTTATGTCCGGTCGGGTACCGACCCGATCCAACCCAGACCCGTTTCTTTTAACCCGGTAGACCCCCTGATTTTCCGATCATCTCCCTCACATCTCCGGTGGACTGTATTAGGGTTCCGTCACCTTCTCCGGTGACGGCAACCTAAATCTGGTCATTTTCTCTCCCTTTTTCAATGCCATTCCATTCCTTTCCCTTCAAGGACCTCGACCCTACCCTCGGCTTGCCCCAAAACTTTCCCTATCTTCACGAAATAGGGGTTTAACACCTCCGGCCATGTGATTTTTCTCATTTTCCCTATGATTTCTTCATCATTTTTCATTCTTCCTTCTTCATTTAGTTTTCTGCATGCATAAGGATAGTTTTCATAAACTTTTAAACAAGTTTTAACCATAGAATTCATGGAACCCGATTATCCTCCCAAACCTGCAACTCCAATTTTCTCCATGGTTTCTACACCATTTAGCTTCATTCTTTTTGCAATAATTTCTATATTTCATGCTTGTTCAGACCCTACCATTATATCTAAGCTTTATGCTTTAAATCGAAATAACAGAACTGAAATCAATTACCTGGTTTTCGGATTTTTGAGCTCACTGTGACTCTCCCACCTTTCTGTTTCTGCTTCAACCTTTCTCTCTTCTTCTCTCCTTCAGTTCCTAACTCTCCCTTTTCTTTTCTAACCTCTCATCACTCAAACCCGTGCATGGATACATATATCCAAAGACCCACCGCCTCTTCTCTCTCTACCTTATCTCTCTCTCTCTCTCTCTGTTGCAGTCATCCTTGACTGCAGAGAAATGCCCTTTTAACCCTAGCCACCCACGTACCTCATATACATATATATATTTACATATATACATATATCACTTACACACACCCACCACCTTTATCAAGGTCGGTTGGTGGGTTTCCCAAACACACACAAACACACAGTGATGCACACACACACACAGTGATGCACACACCCACTGATTTTTGTTTTGGAAGCTTCCTTTCCTTTTTCTTTCTTCATTTAATTTTATACACATAATACATTATATACATAATACATTTATATTATATATATATATATACCTATACAATACATATTTTATACACATCATTATAATCATATATATACGTGTAACGGTATTTTTAATCACGTACACATACACTAATATTCCATGAACTATGCATGTGTACGTACGTATGCATGCATGGGTTACATGTATGCACGCTTTTCGAGGTAAGGTTCCGAGTTGCTCGGGCACCACCCGACACTGGCTTTACTAATCAAAACATTTATCTTTTGAATTTAGGTTCAGTTCCATAATTATTGTGACTTAAAGTTTAAGGCAGCTCAGGTTATGCTATTCAGTCGACTTGCCTCGGTAATCGTGTCGTATCCCGGGTCGGGATATCACAGTTAGGATAGGCCGAGTCAACTCACGAGTTAGCTCAGTAGGGTTTTCTTCTTCCCCACACTTAGGGCTATTGTTGCCCTAATTGCAGTCTCCATTTTCTTTCAATTTCGTGCATTCTCAGAGATTATTTTTCTCTATTTTCTTTCCAATCAACTTCCCTAAGCCCCTTCTTCTCCTTGGTATTTATTTAGAAGGTCGAATTAGGCTAAATAGGTTGTTTGGCACTTCACACAACCCACGGTTTTAAGGTTAGTAAATGGCCATTTCTCTATGAAAGTTCATGGGGTTTGGCCTGTAGTGTCTCTTTTGTTAAGGGGCTTTACTCCCCATTCTAAAAACAAGGTTTGGATCTCTGTGGAGGGTATTGGGTCATGAACCCGCGACCTGCAACTTAGGTTTTGGAGGTCTTCCCTCAGGGTTTTCAGTCGTGGACTAGGGTTTATGAAACCCTCATTAGGTATAGTTTAGGGCTTAAATAATAAAAATGCATTCCCTGGGAGTTGGTTCAGGTCTGCACTAGTGAAGGTCCTTTAATGGCAGCCTGTGTACGGCTTAGGGTTTCTGGTGTGTTTATGGTCCAATTTCGTGCCTTATTCAAGTTTACATATATCCTAAACATCATACATGCATGAATAAAGCCTAAACAATTTGTAAACATGCATAAACTTTAGAGAGATAACTATGGTGGGTTTGTAAGTTCATCTCTTCACAGTGAATTTTCCTCCTCATTGTTCTTCAATTTTCTCCTTTTTGGATCCTTAGAAATCCTTTGTATCCTCCTAAATTGTTCACAGTTCCTCTTTTGGTCTCCTTTTTTCTTTTAGCTATTTTTTTCTCAACCCATAGATATGTATATATATATAAACACCCCAACCGCCTTGGCCTCTCTTGATTCTCTCTCACTCTTCCCCTCTTGCCGCAGTCTTCTTTGACTGCCCCTTTAATCTCCATCACCCACGTACCCATCACACTGTAGTTATATACATATATAACTACACCCCCACTTGCCTTGGTGTCGGCAGCCTTGCTGCCTTCACCACATTCACACAAACACACGCACTTGATACATACACACACAGTACACACACACACAACCATACACAGTCACACAGGCACACACTTGCAACTGCATACTGCCCCTTTCCCTTTTCCTTTTCATGTATTTTAAATTAAAGATATACATATATATATATACCTTATACAATATTATATATATACGTATATTATACTTTAATCGTACACTCATATATATCCGTATACATACATATATACTTATTTCCATAAGCATTTACAAACACTTATTTTTAGCGGCCTACACATATATGAAATCATACACATGCATGAAAATGCATACATGCATGTATTACGAGACTCGGTCCTGGGTTGCTCGGGCGTTGCCCGGCACTGACTGTACAAAATAAACCATTCACATTCAATTATTGTTCAGTCCATATGATATCATGATATAGTGCTTAACAGCTTGATTTACAACTGGTATTACACTACTCGACCAGTTTTACCTCGGTATACGTGCCATATCCCGGGTCGGGATATTACTTAGTATAATGTATTGTATGTGTGTGTGTGTATATATATATAGGTATTAAAATGTAAGTAAAAAGGAAAGAAAGGGAAAATGGAAGCTGTAGCATGCATGCAACGTGTATGTGTGAAATTGTGTATGGTTGTGGTGAAGGTAACAGGTCTGCCGACTTAAGAGGGAAAGTGGGGGTGCATGTATATTTATATATATATATATATATATATATATTGTGTAAGGGTGTGTGGACAATGGAGGATGAATGGGCGGTTTAAGGGCAGTCAAATAAGGCTGCAAGAAAGGGGGGAAGAGAGAGAAAATTTGGCTGCAAGTAGGGGGTAACTGAGTGAAAATTCTCTATAAATAGAGTTAGCCACTTAGAAGAAATCAAAAATAGAAAGGAAGAAACCAAATAACTGAAGTGTTTCTGATACTCAAAGGTGAAGGAAAAGAGGAAAAACCAAAAGAAAATAAGGGGGAATTTGCGAGCCAAAAGCTCACACGAGTAAGTGAAGATCAAGTTATATTTTCTTAATTCATGTAGATTCGTTCAGTTTTAAATATAGGGACTTGATAAGCATGTAATTAGGATCATTTAGGAAAAAGAATCAAGAGAAATGGTGCAAAAATGAGATAGAAAAGTGAAGTTGTAGGTTTTATAGATAATTCGAGTTCCATAGTTTTTATGCTTTAAAACTTATTCAAATGATGAGGAACTGATCCTCTATAATTCAGAAAAAGATTAGAAGGAAATTGGAATAAAAACAATCACAGAATAGACACGAAATTACAAAGAACCAGTCCACCGGAAAATCGTGTTCTCACAGAAAACCCTATATTCGAACAGTTATGGTTACCCACACCAAAAACTAAGCTTAGATATGGATTCCTCATAAGAAATGGAAGGAAACTGCATTAGATTTTGTGAAGAAAATGATCGGAACTAGGTTGCCGTCACCAGAGAAGGTGACGGAACCTTACTGTTCCCCACCGAAAAACCTAGAAGGCAATGAACAGTGTTTCTATAAGACGGTGCCGTTAGGGGGTTAGTTAGGTCAATACGGTGTCGTTGGGTTTAAATGGATTTTAAATTTAAAAGGGGAAATGGGACTGTTTGGGTTCAACGAGTTTAAATTAAAATTAGGATAAGGGGATTGGGGATGTCCTACACGCGGATAAGTGGCTTAGCCACTGTTTGGCTTAGAAAAAGTAAGAAAAAAATACGCAGGTGCTGCTGCCCCTACGAATCGAACCAAGGACCTAGGGTGAGGATGTGATGTGCGTGACCAAGTTGATAGGCAAACCCGTGTCAACTGTTGGGCAAAGATATATATATATATATATATATATATATATATATTATACAACTGATGGATAAAATGCAAATAAAATAAAAAGGGCTACGCCCTATAAGAGTCGAACCAGTGACCTCATGTATGAAACCCTCAACCCTAACCAATTGGACAGGCAAACCCATACTGTCCCGTGTGCATAAAAATATATATAAATTGTAAAACCTAAATTAAATAGAGTGAAATAATGCGAAGTCCAATTTAAGTGAATGAATAGTGTATTTTGACTATCTCGAGTACTCTAAGTCCAATGGTGAGGTCTATTTTACGAGATAGGGCTCCAAAAAATAAAGTCCCGTATAAATACTAAATGACCAAAATACCCTTATTGCTACCCGAACTTAAATAGAATTCTGCAAAAGCCTAAATCGACTTTCTTCGACATTCTAGACTCAATGGTAGAGTCTAAATTAGTGATAGAGGTATTTATGATAGCAAGACATAAAATTTGATGAATAACATTAATTTTGAGACGTATCTACTAATATATATGGAACTCGAAAGGAAAGGGAAAACTCATGGAATACTGATCTAGTACTGCATTTAGAGGTAAGTAAATCATTTTCTCTTCCCTGTGGTGTTTTCGAGCCAAGTTATTCTATTTATTGCCGAACTTGTACTCTTGAACGTACCAGATATTATTGTTTTCCACAATGTGATATTGTTCTATCTTATGGACATTGATTGACTACTATATCATTGTTATCATGTTGAACCATGCCTTGAAAGGCTTACTGTTATGTTTTCACTGTATATATGATTTTTCATTTTTATACTCTTATGGAATCACTTATGATCATGACATGTTTATGTATACCGGATTTATGCTCAGTCACAATATCCATCTGATGCTTTCAGATCTACTGGAGACCTACGGGTCAAGTCCGTGAACAGAAATATGGCAATTCATTGCAATTCACTAGGGGATATGCCGAGCCTCAAAAGACTGAGGGTGTGCCAAGCCCTGACACAGAGTAAATGCATCTCTTATATGATTGATATGACTACGAATATTGAATGATAGTATTCCTCATGATTTATCTTATACTGAGTGAACATTCCTTATTGAATTGATTGTGATCCATTTATTGTGGTAGTACATTCATGTTGATACATTGTTATTGAGAGTTCCATGTTGATGTTATATCCATTACTCCTCATTGGATATTGTGACCCCACATTCATTGGCCATCATGGCAACTGTTCTCATTGGCTATCACAGCATCTCTTTTCTTATGATTGGCTATTATATTCATATTCATTTTCATGGATTCATATTCTTTTATGATCACCAATACTAGTGTCGGAGATCCGTATTTACTTGTTGAGTTTTTGTAGCTCATTCCATCTTACTGACCATTTTGTAGCTCTATATCTATATATATGCGGTTGTTACTAGGTTCTCCTAGAATCTTCTATCCTCTTCTCTAACGCACTGGGTGTTCTCTCAAAACCCCCTGACTACTTCCTTTTTTTCCCCATTTTCCCTGTTTCCAACAGCTTCGTATATAAATATATATATATATAACTCTTGCGGCTACTAGCTTCCTCAGTTTCCAGAAATTTCTTGCTTTTTCTTCCACTTTTGGAACTCACGGAACACTCTAGAACACACCAGTAATAGCAATTGTAATCCCAAGTATTCTGAATTCTTTGTATTTTTCCATGAGCTTTCTACTGCACCGCCTCTCTTCTTATCTTTTCTTCTTTTCTTTTCCAGCTTCTTCAAGAAGTTTCTCCATACTATAGGATCCAGCAGCTTCTACAAGCTGATATATATATATGAATACACATATATATTTTTATATTCCCACTTTGCAGCCCATAATAGATTGGGTTCTCTCCATTGCCCTACTAATTTGTTGCCCAATATGTCTAACAGCCTTGTTGCTCATGGGCCCAAGGTGAATAGGCCCAATGTTAGTATATCCAACACTAAACCCATGTATAATCATCAAAGCTTCCATATAATATATTTATATTATTATACATACATGGGTTTTCATATATTTCTCCATATATATATATATATATATATATATATATATATATACGTGTATGTGTCTAAGTATAGATTCCAGTAAATAATCTGGTAATATGTAATCTTTCTATTCCAAAATATTAATTTATGAAATGTCGATAAACTTGGCATAAAGCCAGGCTCGGTATCATAATTATTTGTTTTGCCAATATTGGGTCCCCGTTTATTCATCTCACTACTCGGTTGTCTGGGTTAATTATTTTTCGAGCATATACCATTTTTGGTGTTATGAATTTATTTTATCTCTTCAAAAAATAATCTCGTTATGACTTACTATATTTTAAGCTATTTCGAATTATTAATGTTATAGAACCCATTTTATGGGGTCGGTGTACAGTCTAGGTCACATCGGATTTTTGGGGTATTACATTTAGCCTAAATGCCTTGAATGCTTTATGCTATTTATTTTAAGAAATCATATATTTTGTATCTGAAGTATATAACCAATGGGTAGCGAATTTTTTTATAAACTCTCTTATAACTAACCCACTTCCAGTTGAAAAACCTTGACAAGGTACTAGAATTACACACGAACTTTTCATAAAGCTCACATGGATTTGTTACCCATGACTATTTCAGGTGACGAAGATGGTAAAGAGCCTTGCTTATATTGAGGAAGGGCATAGGGAGCTCCACACTATTAGGACCCATAGTTGGTCAATTTTGTTATAGTAATTTTGGATAGTTATGTAAATAATTCCCAAGGGGAAAATAGATATGTAATATTTATAACTTTAAAAGTTTTAGTATGCTTTGTATATATGACATGTGTACCGTTCTGAAGAGCAGCAGTACCGGACGGATGTGCGAAAAATATAGAAGAAGAAAAAGGTTTTTCATGCTTCTACAATTGCATTCCTGGCTGCACCGCCATCCGACACTGTTTCTTCTAGTCCACCCGCCGACCCCCGGGCCCAAGAGTGGCGTCACATCCCCTTAATCTGCACAGGGTGGGTTTTGGGTCGTGATAATAGTTGTGGCTCCCATACCCCACTTTCTTATCAGAATTCCATACTTTACTTCTTTACCTGAAATATCATGGGTAATATCCATGTAAACTTTGTGAAAAGCTTGTGAGTAATTCCAATACCTTGTCATGGGTTTTTCAATCGATACCGTTTTGAAGCAAAAAACATTTCATGATAAAAATATGCTATCAACTGATTACATTTTGATATAGAACATGAATACTTGAATCATAAAGCATTTAAACACAAACTTGAAAAATTTAAAACAAAAGTATTTCAGGATGATTCAAGTAAAACACATCATTTCTTAAACATATAGCAGAATTGCCATTTGTGGCACAAAACGTAAACATTTAGCTTTTCAAATAAAAAAATACATAAATCCTTTATTGGATCAGGAGTGTAAATAGGAGGGTAAAACCTTGAATTATAAATCAGGAGGATAAAAATATCAGTTTCATAAAAATTGGGGTTCAAAAAACTTCTTCCATTTAATAAGTTTTCATCTTTTCACTTTTCATGAGAATCCATATCAATCCGGACTCTAAGTTTTACACGTGGGTCTATATTTTTATCTATAAACCAATACTCGTGGGAGATCTCCATGCCTTCTTTTGGGCAATGCTCGTGGTGAGTCCCGAAGGATCTCACAATCTCGTGATGCTTATGCACAATTATCTTTCATTACCATTTCTCAAACTAGAAACATTTAAACATTGTTTTTCAAACAGCTACTTTTCAAGAGTATTTGAACATAGCTTAAATGAGAAACATTCATTTTTAAAGGAATATATTTATCATAACTTTTGCAAACAGAGATTGGCATGCTTGAAATAAGAGTCATATAAACAACTTAGCATTTAAATAAGCACATTTTTCAATTCATGATAATACTTTCAAAATAGAACATGAAGTATGCTTTAAACAAGAGTCGTATAAATGACAGGACTTTGAATTAAAACATTTTATAAATCATAGAGTTAAATTCTTCACTTCAAAATACATGATTACTCATCCGTGGTCCTAAGTCCACAATCCTTCCTTACTTGACTTGCCTTGGCACTCGTCTTATCCTTATTTACTTGCTAGTTATCCTAAAACATGGTTCAAAATATGTTGATACTATATCAATACACATCTCAGTTTAATCCTTTGCTTACTTAGTGTTCTTAATCCCTTCTAGAGTTAATTTTACTATTTAGGATTCCCTCATAGTCTTTAGTTAGGGTTCTTAACACTTCATAGTTCATCATGTGGTTTACTTTAGCCTTTAGGGGTATTTTGGTCATTTTTCCATTACATCTTATATTGTTTAGTCCGTTGTTTGCCTAAATGGACTTTATTTTTTAGTCCAAACGGTCCTTAAAACATTAGTATAGGTCATATAATTCCATCTATACTCTTTTGGTAACTTCATTAAACAACTTAGCATGCTTAAATGAGAAGCATTCATTTTCAAAGGAAGATATTTATCATAACTTTTGCAAACAGAGATAGGCATGCTTGAAATAAGAGTCATATAAACAACTTAGCATTTAAATAAGCACATTTTTCAATTCATGATAATACTTTCAAAACAGAACATGAAGTATGCTTTAAACAAGAGTCATATAAATGACATGACTTTGAATTAAAACATTTCATAAATCATAGAGTTAAATTCTTCACTTCAAAATACATGATTACTCACCCGTGGTTTTGAGTCCACAATCCTTCCTTACTTGACTTGCCTTAGCACTCGTCTTATCCTTATTTACTTGCTAGTTATCCTAAAACATGGTTCAAAATATATTGATACTATATCAATACACATCTCAGTTTAATCCTTTGCTTACTTAGTATTTTTAATCCCTTCTAGACTTAATTTTACTATTTAGGATTCTATCACAGTCTTTAGTTAGGGTTCTTAACACTTCACAGTTCATCATGTGGTTTACTTTAGCCTTTAGGGGTATTTTGGTCATTTTTCCATTACATCTTATATTGTTTAGTCCGTCGTTTGCCTAAATGGACTTTATTTTTGAGTCCAAACGGTCCTTAAAACATTAGTATAGGTCTTATAATTCCATCTATACTCTTTTGGTAACTTCATTAAGTCTTAATGACGTATTAGACATTTTTTAGTGTGTTACCGAGTCTTATTTTCCTTAAAAGGACATCATTGGTAAGTTTGAAATGTCGAAGATAATAAATGAGGCTTTTCAAATCTTAATTTGCCTATTTATAGCTCATATTATGTCTAGGGGTATTTTCATAATTTTACACTTTCATATATCTTATTTTTTGGTGATTTGTTTACTAAAATGGACTCCACAGTTGGGTCCAAAATGTCAAAGAAAGTCAGAAAAGGCCATATCTGACATTTAATTAGCTCCGTGCATCACTAAAGGTATAATGGTAATTATTGTATTTTATGTGTCTAAGTTTTTGAGACATCATTTCATAAAATGGACCTCGTCATTGGCTCTAGAACGTCAAAAAATGCTAAGGTAACTATTTTCATAGTCATCGGGGTTCAATTGATAACTTAATTAATTGTTCAGGACACAATTGGAACTAGTCCAGTTTATTTGTTCATGTTTTCCGAGATCTAATTTACTAAATCGGACTCTGCCATTGAGTCAAAAATGCCCAAAAAATATTAGGTTAGGCTCTTCTTGCACTTTAATTGACATTCGTTTGGCCTATTTTAGGCTTAAGGGTATTTTAGTAATTTCTCTAATTTTAAAACAGATTTTAAAAATAATTTTTAATTATTTTTCAAGGTAATTCTGTAATTAATATAAAACTTTGGGGTAAAAACCTAATTTTAGAAACTTATCAAATGAATTATCCGATCTAGTAACCATTTAAGTGAACCAGTCCAATTCGGTTAGAAACCAACCAATTTATTATGTTGGCATGACATCACCCTATTAAACAAAACAATGTCGTTTCTATTTCAAACCAAACCCATTTGATCATTCGATCAGGACCCGACTCGAACAATGTCATCTTCCTCAACAAGGGTGACATTGTTCATCTGAAACTGTCACGACTCGAAACCCACCCTATGCGGATCTCATGTCGCGGGGCCGACCCTAAGGCTTCCCTACTTTTTCCATTCCTGTATCATAGTAACAATGTGCAATGCACTAAAAATTTAAAACAATAATCAGCGGAAGTCTTTTCAATATAATAATCAGCAGAAGTCTTTTCAATACACAATCAGCGGAAGTCTTTTCAATACATAATATGGTTCTACAAAAATCAAAATAAGAACCAGACATAACCAGCACCCGTGAGTGGTGAATACATGGGAAAGCTAAAACATAAACTGGTATAGTTCCTCAAAATGTCCTCCTACACTCTCAGACTCCTACTGGGGTCTTGCAGCATCGCTACTTGAAAGGTGGTAAGTAAGGTGGAATAAGCTACAAAGCTCAGCAAGTAAATACGGATCTCCGACACTGGTATTGGTGATCATAAAAGAATATGAATCCATGAATAAGAATATGATAGCCAATCATAAGAAGTAAGATGTTGTGATAGCCAATGTGAATAGTTACCATAATGGCCAATCACAATGGGGTCACAATATACAATCAAGAGTAATGGATATAACATCAACATGGAACTTTCAACAACAATGTAACAACATAAGTGTACTGCCACAATAAATCAATCACAATCAATTCAATAAAGAAGGTTCTCTCAGTATAAGACAATCATAGGGAACCGTGCCATTCAATAACGTAACCATAACAATCCATAAGAGATGCTTATAATCTATAGTAGGATATGGCAGTCCCTCTATATTTTGAGTCCCGGCATACCTTCCATAAACTCACATCTTGTGCCACACGTCCGTTCATGGACTTGACCCGTAGGTCATCATTGTCACAGAAGCATCAGATGGATATTGTGACTGAGCACAAATCCGGCATTCATAACATAACATGATCATTTGTGATTCCATAAGAGTATAAAGATGGAATATCATATATTCAGTAAAGACATAACGATAAGCCTTTCAAGGCATGGTTCAACATGATAACAAAGATATAGCAGTCAATCAATGTCCACTAGATAGAACAATATCACATTGTAGAAAACAATAACATCAGGTGCATTCAAGAATACAAGTTCAGCAGTAATGGAATAAACTTGGCTTGGAAACACCACATGGAAGAGAAAATGATTTACTTGCCTTTATATACGGTCTTAGATCAGTATTCCGTGAGTTTGCCTTTTCCTTTCGAGTTCCCTATATATCAGTAGACACGTCTCAGAATTAATACTATTCATCAAATTTTATGCCTTTCTATCATAAGTATCTCTATCACTAATTTAGACTCTACCATTGAGTCCAGAATGTCGAAAAAAGTCAGTTTAGGCTTTCACAGAATTCCATTTGGGTTCGTGTAGTAGTAGGGGTATTTTGGTCATTGTAGTATTTCTACGGGTCTTTATTTTTGGAGTCCCGTCTCGTAAAATGGACCTCACCATTGGATTCAGAATGCCCGAGATAGTTAAAATACACTTTTCATTCATATTAATTGGACTTTGCATTATTTCACTATTTTTAATTTAATTTGATTAATTTAATATAGTTTTTACATATTATATATATATATATATATATATATATTTGTTCACATAAATCAACACGGGCTTGCCTATCCAATTGGTTACAAGCACTACCACCTCACCTTTGGTTCACAGTTCGATTCCTAGGGCTACACCCCTTTTTATTTGTTTTTCTTATTTAGATAATTATATAATATATATAATATTCGGTGGTCATTTGACCACATATGAGCCCATGGCTCAATGGTCCGTGTATCCTATCCCTTCCTTAGGTCCAATGTTCGACTCGCGCGGGCAGCAGCCCTCGTGTATTTTTTTCCCATATTTTCTAAACCAAACAGCGACAACCCCTAGAACCGGAATAGCGTATCCCCGTCCCTGTTTCGTTTAATTAACCAATTTCGTAACCTTACAGCCAAATAGCCGAATTCCAATTTTAATTTAAAATAACCTTACACTTAAATGACCCGGTTTTGAGCAAAATAAAACCCAAACGGCACCGTTTCCTCATTCCTGTTCACCTTCTTCCCCGACATACCTAGGTTATCCCTTCCGGCACCGGCCACTGTTCCGACCTAATTTCCACCCAAATCTGACTTAAAATTGTTGCAGTTTTCTTCCTTTTCTTTCCTAGATCTAAACTACACCATTTGTTTCCAATAAAAACCATCTCGAACCTTTTAAAATGAGGGAGATTCAATGGTTATTTCAACTTTCCGGCCAACTAAATCTCTTTCATTTTATGCATCATTTCTCCACTGTTTTCCCTCTTTTATTCATTCTAATTAGTTTCTGTACTTATGAGGATTAGTTCCTCATTATAAAACTAAGTTCAATACTCAAAAACACCACTTTCCCGATTATCATTTGAAACCTGCAATTTCATGTTTTACGCTGTTTTCTTCACCATTTTGATTAATTCTTTTTGCATTCAGTTTCTTTTAAACTCAACTACATGACCCTAAAATTCTTAGCATGCTTTATTCACTAAATCTCAAAAGCATAGAATGAACTTTTAAATTCAACCTACCTGTTCCTGTTCAATTTCCTTCTCTCCTTCCCTTATGATTTCTCTTTTGGATCCTCTAAACCCTTCTAAACTGCTCCCAGCTTCTCCCTTTTTCCTTTTTTTTTTTTTTCTACTTAAACACCACACGCACATATATACAACATACTAACCGCCTTCAATATCTCTCTTCTTTCTTTCTCTACCCCCTTATTTCGGTAGCCTTCTTTGACCCCTTTCTTTTCTCTTCTGATCTTTTCTTTTTCTTTCTTTTTTTGTTTTCTTTTCTTTTATTTTACATAGGATATTTGTGTATATATATATATATATATATATTACATATAATATACATTACACACTCCAACACACACGCACTTGCCGACACCCACAACACACACCAACCACTTGCATGTATACTTCACTCTCTTTCTTTCTTTTCCTTTTACTTGTATCTAATACATATACATATATATAAAATATACTATACCATATGTATATATATACGTATATTTATATTACTTATAAATCCAAATATATATATATATATCCATATATATATTTATATTGATTTCTATAAGCATATACATACACTTATTTTTAACAAACCCAAACAACGTATACATGTATAGGAATGCGTGCATGCACACATTATGAGGCTCAATCCTAGGTTGCTCGGGCGTCGCCTGGCACTACCTGTACAAAATAAACCATTCACATTCCAATACCATTCAGTCCCTATGATATCCTGATATAGAGCTTTAATAGCAAAATTTACAACTGGTGTTTTTCTACTCTACCGGGTCTACCTCGGTATACGTGCCATATCCTGGGTCAAAATATTACAGAAACCCTAGAAGTTTTCAAGCTTATTTGTGGGGATTTTGTTATGATTTTCATCTATTTTCGAGTCACAAGAGTTTTTGGGAGTCTAATAAATGTTTTGGTAATCATTCAAGGGATTGAAACGAGCTCAAAGATTGGGTTTGGATTCCATGGCAGGTTTGAATAATCCCTTGATACATACTCATTTCTCCACCAAATTTGATGGTTCTTGGCCTATGATGATCCTTAGGTTATAGAGATTCAAATCGTGTTCCAAAAATCTAGTTTAAGGCTCAGTTGATGAGGTTTGGAAACCCGCAACTTGCAATTCGAATTTCCTCTCTCATTTCTTATTGTTTGGTCCATTTTTTTTTTATTTTAGACTCCTTTTTGCTTCTAGTTTTAGCCCTAAGTGGCAGGAATCGATTTTCTTTCGGTCAACTCAGACACAAGCTCCGAGGTTCATCAATGGCAGTTTGTGATTGTTTCACTGTTCTCGAGTCTTTTCAGACCTTGTTTTCCTCTCTAAAGTACTTAATATCATTCCAGTAACTCATATATGCATTCTCAACTGATAATACTGAAGCAAAATTTTAAATTTTTCGAGAGAATTTTTACTTATTTTCTTTCTCTTTGTTCAGTTACTTTTTCTTCTTCCCCTTCTACCTCTGCGTCTCTCTCTTTCTCATCCTCTTTGTTTGCACCACCCATTTCTTAGGGTTTATAATATACATTTGTGTGTATATATATATATATATATATATATTTATACATACATCTCTCATTTACACTGCCTCTACATCTTTCTCTCTCTTTTTTTCTCTCTTTCTACCTCTCCACCTTTCGATCAGGGCCTCTTTATTGGGCAGTAACAACAGCTTCAGGCTGCAATCCCTCTCCTTATTCCTTCCTCTTCAAGTCAGAACATCAGCCTACAAGGCCTCATTTGCCTTCCACTAGTCCCCTCACAAATGCACACCTACTAAACTATTTTCACACATTAAATTACACACACACGTATACACGTGCACATGTATTATTCTATATATATATATATTTAAGAATATATGTACATAAATATATTCATGTATGTTTCATTGTGCGTGTATATACGTGTATACATTTTTCTCACATACTATATACTTCATGCCCATGATGTATCGGCCATGTATATTCATATATATATATATATATATATATTTATATACACGTATTTTTTATGCACTTTTCTTATTTTATTTAATATTTACATAGTTATTTAATTTTTGATGTATTATTTTAACCTTTTAGGTTAGTGGTATATTTGGCCATTCAATTCTACTAACTTGGGTTAGGTTAGTCTTTTCCTGTAACTAGGTTAGACTGTCTAATCTTAATTCATAATTTACACATTTGGCCTTAAAAAGTTTTTCATTTAAGTTACTTTTAGTACATTGTATTAAATTACCCTATTTATTGGGTTGGGGTGCTACAAGAAAAGTATGATACAAATTTTTAATTTTACATGTCATTTTTTTTCCTATTCTTGACTCCCAATGAGTTAAAGAGTAAAAGAAATATGAGAAATCATTCATTTCTTTTTCTTTGGTTTACTAAATGCATGAATCACTTGGAGCCTTAATTCGAAAAGAAGATGGACATGGTCAACGTGAGTGAGGCTAAACTTTCCTAATAGCTTTAATCAAGCATTCTTTTCATAAAGCAAAATACAGAAGAACAATGGGGATAGATTGTCTACTACAAGTCAGCCATTGTACCATATTTTCTCTACCATTTTCATTGGATTCTTCTAAGTATGCATTTTAGCCAACCAACTTTTTAGATCACTAATTGCTCTAAAATCTTAGAAAGTAGAGAATATATGGAGAGAACGTGTCACGCTCCGAATTTTCAAAACCCGGGAAGTGAGTGAAAATGAGCTAAAAGAAATTAATTAAAGGCAATTAAATAGATTTAGTTGATTACTCATTAATTTTCCCATGTTTCCTCAAAATTAAGAATAAAAATTTGCTATTAGACCTACCCAAGATGGGTTTCAAATTCCAATCAAATATCTCTGCCAACCAATAGTCAAAATTTGTCTAAGTCATGTTCAAGCACGGTCTCCAAGATAGCCCAAAATTTCTCTAAATATGCCTTGGAATAATGGCCCAAATGGGCCCTAAATGCCCTAGGGCATAGGTCAAAAAATCCTACCTAAAGTGGTCTAAGGAACTGGCCAAACATGGCCCATAAGAGTGGCCAAACATGGCCCAATAAAGTGGCCAAACATGGCCCAAAAGGCTGGCCAAAAATGGCCTAAGGATTGGCCAAACATGGCCCAAGGTGGTTGGCCAACATAGCCTAGGGGTTGGCCAAACATAGCCCAAAGCAAGTGGCCAAGGGCTGTGGTAAGGGGGCAAGGGACTGGGCGCGCAAGGGGCTGGGCACAAGCGTGCACAAGGCATGTGGCGTGTGCGCATGGCACAAGCTGGGTTGCTGCAGGTTGTGTTACTGTAGCAACAATGTATTTGCTACATGGCACAAGCTGGGTTGCTGTAGGTTGTGCTACTGTAGCAACAATGTATTTGCTACAAGCTGTTTCCCCCTTTTCTGAATTTTTTTTTCAAAGTGCTGCAAGCTGATTTTTTCAATTTTTAACCTACTTCCTCAAGGTTTTTAACCCCCACTTTTTGGCACTTTTCCCACTTATATATGGGCATTTTATACACCCAATGACTCTTTTTAATTCACAAAATTTCTGACACGGTCTCCTTTATTTTCTAAGCATTTTTTCCCTAATATTTTAAAACAATTTATATATACAAGTATATGCACAATCCACCCTCACTTGATGGCCACAAGTTTATGAAAATTTAACATACACCTACATTATCAAGTAGTTCAAGGCTTAATGCCTACTTTCCTAATTCCTCATATACTAACATTCATACTTGCATATAATCCTTACAATGGTCCTTTTTCTTTCATTGTTCTCAACATATACATGTGATGCTCATTAAACAAAATATACTCTACTTGTCATTTGGGTTTAAGTCCTTTCATTACAAAATGGCCCAAGGCCTATAGTCTACCGTGTTTCAAATTAAACACAAGTTATTTGGCCTTTATGCCCACACATACAAAATATAGCCCTTAGGCCAAATATGCTTCAAAATCTATTTTCCCCTACGTGCTCTAATGATTTCATCAAGTCTCAAGTGCCGGGAGTCTCATCTGTAATATGTAACCATAAAGGGTAAGCACGACGGCTTGTATGACATAATGCTAATATAAAGAACAAAGTTAAGGCGTGGCACATGCAAAGTGTATATTTATAAGCTATATGAATTTTCAATTCATCAATGCAATGCAATGGAAATATGCATGAAACACACATGTAACTCTATGCCACACCCATGTCTCACTTCACGGTCCTTCCCCATTGGAACGCAAGTACCAATCGTATGTCTCACTTCACGGTCCGTCCCCGTTGGAACGCGAGTACCATGGCCAATTTTGGGTTTTTCATCACAGGATCTACACCCTCATAATGCATAGCACCAAAGTGCTCAACACACACCATGTGTCCAAAAATTCACGTATGCCAAGATGCCTTGATTTTTCTATGCAATTTCAATGAGGCATTTATCAAACCCGTGGAGTATGCCTTAAATAATGCATCACACATAAAGCAAACTATAACTTTTAAACCACAAAACTTTGTTTAAATGAACTTAGCATATAATCCAATCAATTACACATATAATCATGTTACATGTTCACAACTTAAACAAATTCTCAAAGATTACACAAGTACACAAAGTACCAATACATTGAACAACCATAAATTTTAAATTACAAGACTTTGTCTACATGAACATAAGCTAGAATGCAATGAATTATACATATATTCAAGTTACATGTTCATCACTTCACCAAATTTTTAAAGAATACATAAGTACACAAAGTACCAACCCTAGGTTTTCAAAGCAACTATATGCTAGGTGATTTTCTAACAATAAGTAAGCATATAAGTCATACAATCAACATATAGAAACACTCCTAAACTTAAACATATTCTTTACTTAGCAAAATATCATACCTAGAATGGTTTTTCTCAACCTTAGGGAGTTGTGTTCACTTTAACGCTAAACCAATCAGTAGGATTGTAGCCTTTGTGGTGGAGAACAACTTCTTAGAAGGAAGCCTTGTGAAATTCCAAGGCTAGAGATGAGTTTTGGAAGGTAGAAAGTTAGAAAACCTAGGTTTTTCTCACATTTTCTCTCCATGCACGACCTGCTGCTCTTTCTCAGACCCATTTCTAATAATTTTATCTCTCAAGGTTCATATTTATAGTAAAGGGGTCAAGGGGTGAAAAGACCTTTTTGACTTAATGATTTGCGGGACCTCGTTACACTATAACTTGTCCCGAAACGTCTTAATTCGACATTTTACTTTAACCAAAGTTTTTAAAATTATTTTAAATGATATTTTTTTGAAAAATTTATTTTCTCCTATTGGCTGTTGCGGCTTACCCAGGATGCCTTTTTCGCTCCATTTTTCAAACTATCTCTGATTAGGCTCAAATTCTTATAAAAGATGTATTTTAACATTCTAAACATATTTTCCTTCTATGGCATACTCAAATTATGCTTCTAAACATGGCTTATGTCCAAATGATGCATGTATAGTGTCCTACCGACAAATAGTGCATGAATAGTGTTTTACTAGCAAAACGAAAAATTTACCTTGATTTTTTAGATCTTTATAGAACGTGACGTAATAGGATGAGAGAGTGAATCGTAATGTAATAGGGTGACTGAGTGCAAATCTTGCACCGAAAGTGAACCCTAACGTAATAGGATGAGTAAGTACAAACCTTGCACTGAATAAATGAGAGGAGAGACTTGAACTCGTGACTTCTCATAATCAGTGCCCTAATACTATGTTAGATCACTAATTGGTTTAAAAATTTAAGTTGTTAAAGAATGAGCTAACAATGTATATCACAGTTAATGGATTATTACCAATAAATTAATGATCAAAATGTGTGTGTATATATAAACAAAAGAAGTAGTCATGGATTTACCAATTTGCATCGATCCTTTTGAATTGCTTTCATTTATTTTGTCAATAGTGGCAAAAAAGTCTTTTTAATTACACAAAACTAGCTTTATAGGCATCTATCCCAATTATGCATGCCAAACACCATAACACTATTAATTACATGTGATGTGAGGCCATCTTGTATCTGTTAAGTGTATGGATAGACATAAATTATTGGGGCAATTAAAATTTAATCAATTTTTTTTAACATATTTACAAATCAATCATAAAATTAGAAAAATATTATCTTAATGAGTAAAATTTAAAAGATATTTACTGTTTTAAGTTTTGTGTTCCATAACTGTCCTTTAGTGAATTTGTAAAATGACTATTTTATCCATTATTATATAACCCTAAAATCTTAAGCTTTTTCTCAATTTTTCTTCTTTTTCTCATATCTTTCTTCAAGAAAGAAATGCTTTATTAGTGAGAGCAAAGGCCAAAGGACCAAGTAACTTGTAATACCCCGACCCAAAAATATCGGGTCATATGGCTCGCATTACGAGGTTATGAAAAATTAGTGTAAAGATTATACACTTAAGAGAATAATTAATTAATTTATTAATTGATTAAATATAAGAAATTAATTATTAGTTATAATTAACAGAAAATATGATGACACACACATACACACATTAAAGGTGTAATGTGTGACCAAGTATGTATATGTGTAAGTATATATATACATATATATATATATGTATATACATGGTTGTATATAAGAATAACTAAATATATATATGTAGTATATAAATAATACAAATATCTAAAAGAGTGTGTCGGTGGGGAAGTGTGTGTGTCTCTAAGTGTGTTAGTGTGTGTGAGTTATATTAGATGTATATATAAACAAACACACACACACACACGGCCAAATGATGGCCTGCCCCAAAACAGTAAAGAGAAGCACTCATTTGAGATGCTGCAGCAAAAAAAGGGGGTAACCTAGTGGTTGGGGCAACCAGAAAAATGTAATGATCATGTATATATTTATATACATATATACATGTTAGTATACACATGCCTACACCACCATTTAGTCATACACACACACACACACACACACACAGAGAGTTCTGAGAAGAAGAAGGGAGAAAATCAGAAGTAGAAGGGAGAGAGAGACCACTGTAATAGGTAAACCCAAAATTTCCATGTTTTTCCTCTCTCTAGAATTTTCCTACGTATGAACTGTTTTAAGCCTTGATTTTGTATATATGATATTTGGAACATGTTTAAACAAGAACAAGCATGAAAATGTACTACGAAAACAGTCGAAAACATCAAACCCACGAACAATAGCCATGCATGGACCTTGCATACAACAGGTCTGAATCCATCACCACCAAACCATGTTTGGCTTATCAAGACCTTAACTAGACTTTACAAGCATGCTAGAAACCCATGACCGTGACCAAGAAACGTAAGGTAAGACCTTCAAATATTGAGTTGCAAGTTTTGGGTTTTAAACCCAACACCTCAATTGCACCTCAAAACTAGGTTTAAGGAATGGGGAATGAAACCTTATGGAAAATGGACCCCAACAGAACAAATCCCATCGATTTTGACTCAAAAATGAGCATGTGCGATCGATTTTCAAGTTTGATTATCAAACCTTTAACCAAGCTAATGAAACCTGTTTGGTTCCTCAAACGAATGCCAAAACAGTCTTTGATACCTTAGAAATGTTTTGGATTTAAAATAGTAAGGTTCCATCGAGCCAAATTTCACGAAAATGGAAGAAAAGGAGATCGGGAATTAGGGCAACAGTAGGTGGTCGAATGGGGAAGAAGACAGTGAGCCAACTCGTGTTGAAAGACCCAGTGAGTTGACTCAGACACGTGGGGGCTTGCAATATTGCCACCGCATAAATGGCATGGTGTCGTTTTGCTTAAGGGTTTTTAAAACCCTGATTCGGCTTGTTTGGTTACGCGTATAAGGCCCAATTTAATATACCGTATTTGGTTTAGATAACCTACACGCGGTTAATGTCCTTATCCGTCGTTTGGTTTCAAGAAAATAGGAAAAAAAATGAAAGGGCGTAAGCCCTAGGGTTCGAACCCCTGACCCCACGTGCCAAAACCCTCCTCCCTTCCACTCGGCCACGCGCACGCGTGTGGTGTATAATGGCAGGAATATATGTATATTACGTAATTAATATATATAAAAATCAGAAAATAAAAAGGTGCGTTGCACCTGGTGGGACTCGAACAGGGAACCAAAAAAATAAAGCCAAGCATGCGAACCATTTTGGACAGGAAAATCCCGTGCCAAAATGGTGTACCAAAATTTATATATTATATATAATACATATTTAATTTAATTTAATTAATTAAATTAAATTAAATAATGTCAAAAATGCCCGTTCTTCAAAATTAACAAGTTATTAGTGTATTCTTACTATCTTGAACCTTCTGAGTCCAATGGTGAGGTCCACATCACGAGACGAGGTCCCGAAAAATTAAAGACCCGTAAAAATGCTAAAATGACCAAAATACCCCTACTGCTACCAAACCCAAACGGAGTTCCGCGAAAGCCTAAATTGACTTTCTTCGACATTCCGGAATCAATGGTAGAGTCTATTCAACCAAAAAAAGTGTCTAAAATAAAGAGACATAAAATTTGATGAATAGCATCAGTCAGGTGGCTATAAACTAGAACACTGCCGAGGTACTAAACTAAGGCTCGTATTTCGAGGTAAAATACAAAAGGACACGACACGTAAACATGTGAAGTAAATAAATCAAACTTAAAGTTAATGGAGCTACCAGAAGAGTATAATTTTAAAATGAAATTGATTTCACTAACACGCTAAATTGTGTTTTAGGCTAAAATATAAGTAGACTAATGGATAAGAAACAGAAGGAATTTACAATTATGACCAAGGCTCAGAGGGCAACAGATAAAAAGTAGCAGGAGTTCATGGAAGACTTGTTGTGGCAACAAAAAGTGATTTCCAGGAAAATTAGGATTGCCAAGACAACCGAAGTCGTCTCAGTCAGACCATTCATATATAAAACCCCAATAGTCCCCATGAGCCAGTTCGCACAAGAAGCAGCAGCAAGGCGACTTGCTGAGGCAAAACTAAAAGAGGAAGAAGAACAAGAAAACAAAGAAACATTAAATGAATGGCTTCAGAGGTACTATCTAACTAAATATATAATACCGTAATGAGTCAGACTAGTTTTTAGAATTAGACTTACACAGTCTAAGAATAGATCAAGAGCACGAGTTGATTTAATTGCATATGGAAATTTATGAAAATTTCATAAATTATTTTAGGTTAAGAAGAGAGAAGGGGAAAGGGAAAGCACCTCTTGAGAGCCAGCCTAACCTATAAGGTGAGTAAACCTGCATTTGAAGTGGAGATTTAACTCCATGGATTTGAAGAAGTTTTAAGTTCAAAATATCTAAAGCTTTGAATATCAAATTCAGTATTACATGATTCTTGTTTTAAATTATTCTGTTCTTATAAACTCTATTGTGACATGCTCAATGAATGGTTTCTACTATAGTTCTCCTTAAAGATATTTTAGCATGTCTAAGTCAAATGCCAATTTCTTTAAATGTGCTGAATTTACTTATTCTAAATATTTGAAGTTCTATTGAAGGAGTTATATGTTACATGTTTTAAAATACAACTACAGGGAGGCCATGTTTTAATGCTTTTAAATAGTATCTATTTGTAAGTGTTTTATACCTCTTGTTGCCACTGATAATGCAAGATAACTCGTGCGTGAGCACTACATGCGACGTTGAGTTTCTTTGAAATTCAACTATGACACGTAAAATGACAGGTAGCAAGATCTAATGCCCCAGGCACTAGATATCTCTATTGTAGTAAGACTGGAGTCCGGTTCGAAACGGATTCTACTAACGAAAGTGATAAGATGATACGTGTGAAAATGAAAGCAAGTTTTACTCTCATTTTTCTATGCATATCTACGTGTTTTAAAGTTCATGTACTTTATTTGAAGAAGTACATGTTTAGTTTGAATACTTTAAATGTTTCAAAGCTATCTATTCTAAAGAATGCATAAATTTTGTGTTCAAGAATATGAGCAATTGGTGGTGAGTATTTTATAAACTCTCATATGCTAAACTACTGCCAATTGAAACCCCATGACGAATGCTAGAATTACTCACAAGCTTAGTTTAGCATACCCAAATTTTTATCTGCCCCCCTTTCAGGTGATGGACAGCAGTTTTAATATTAATGACGACGGCGGCGGTCGCGATACGAGGTCGGCACAAGGTGGATTTCAAGGTCGTGACATAACTAGTATTTCCCTTATCATTCTCATATATTTTTCTTCATTCTCATGTCTTCCTCATTCAAACCTTATATCATATATATATATATATACACACACACACACACACACACACCCATACCACACACCCCACCAGATATACACACACACAATATGTGTATATATGCATGTGTATATATTGTATACATGTACATACATTATATCTTCGTGTGTATATGCTACATACACACACACACACTCATGCTTGATATAACATAGTTGTATTCAAACTTTGAAATGTTATTATTCAACTCTTGTGTAGTTTGCTTATTTTTTATGTAAGATAATGATTCAGTGTTATATAAGTAGCACCTAAACATTATGGTGCCTTACATGGTAATGATTGCACTTGCTACATACACACACACACACACACACTCATACTTGTTATAACGTAGTTGTATTTAAACTTTAAAATGTTATTATTGAACTCTTGTGTAGTTTGCTTATTTTTTGTATAAATGATTCAGTGTTATATAAGTAGCACCAAATGTTATGGTGAGTTGTACCTTACATTTTAACGATTACACCCACTATTATGAGACTTGCACCTATTTTAGAAATAATTTGTAGTGAGTGCAAACCTTGTATAGCTTAATTCAGCTGGAAAGAATTGGGTTATATTGCCATTAAGGTAGGGAAAGAAACTTACAAGGCCCCTTTGTTTTGAGTTTCTTTCACTTGAAAACCCCTAGATTATATATATATATATATATATATAATATACACACACACGTATACACATGCACATTACATATATACATTTAGAATTTTTTAACTTACATATGATAAATTTTTTAACTAAGTATATTGTTTATGTACAAAATATTGACAAAAAAAAATAAAAGTGGTATATGGTTTTTGTTGGAAAGAACCTGGGAATATACATAAATTGGGCTATGTAATTCATGGTGTATGGATATTCCGGGTGCTACTTTTCATCATACCAGAGTTACATATTTGTTGATAAAGCATACTCGAAGTTTGTGAGAGATAAACAATCTTTTATAATAGTTTTGACTACTGCATTTCAAATGTCAGAAGAACATGAGGAGGCGACGAGGTAGAAGGGATGAAGAAGAAGAAAAAGAAGAAGTTGCACCCTATTTTCTCTTGATTGATAAAACCATTCTATTATTTTTTGTTAACTTAATGTATGTGTTAATATACCACTACCATAGGGATTAAAATTAAATTTTTTCTTGTATATTTGCAAAATAGTTGGGACAAAAAAGAAATGATATATTTATTTTGATATAAATATTAATAATTTAATGACAAGTTTACGTAGTTTATTGTTAATTTGAATGTTTATATTTCTATTATATTCGTTGATTATGAATTTCACTTAATTCAAGTATTGATTGGTACAATGGTTCTTAATTGATTTGGTTTAGTTCAATGTTATAGGAGTTGCACATAACGATGTAGAATTTGCACTCTACGTTGTTAAAGTTGCACTCCCAACGTTATTAAGGTTGCACTAGGTTCAGATTCACGTTGCACTTAGTGAAATTTTTGGTGATATTCTATTAAAACCTATAATGCATTATGAATTTCACTCAATTTAAGTACTAACTTGGATCAAGTATTGGTAGGCTATAAATTTACCTTACCAAGAAAAATCTTGTATCAAGTATTGATTTGGTGCAAGCTTTGATTTAATTCAGTGTTATGGGAGCTGCACCTAACATTGTAGGAGTTGCACCCTTGATGTTGTGAGAGTTGCACCCTCAACATTGTGAAATCCAAATCCTGATTATTTGATAGTGTTCGTGTCTAGTTTTAACTCAATCATATATGGATCTGGAATTTTTTTCAATCCAAAACTTGATAGATTCAAAATCACAAAAATGAATTGGTGAAAATTGAAGATAAATTTTTAAGTTCAAGGATAGAGAGGTCAAGTAGATCCTTTGAATTCTAAATCTTTAAAGGTTGATTGTTGATGTCTTCTTCAATGGTGAGCTAGCCATCTAAGAGTAGTATAAAGTGAAAACCAATTAAGGATTTGTCCATGTGAGATAATGAAAGATTGGTTTGTGTAAAATAAAGAATGAATGTTAGTTTTGTCTTTTAATAAAGGGTAATTTTATAGTAGAAAGTATGAAAGAATAAAAGTTGACGTTTTGCTAATTTGTTTTCTGATATTTTGATTATTTTTCTCATTAAGATGATGTTTTTCTAATTTTGGGTCTGCTTTTGACTAATTTTTAAATATAAATAAAAAAAAGTGACTGAATTTTAATTGCCCCTAAACTCTTCTTCCATTTGATATGATTATGGCACAACACAACTACTAAGGCACTCATGACTTCTTTTCTTAGTGGGAAAATTAACAATCAGTCACTTTTCTTGACTTATTTTCAAAACCATAAAATAAATAAAAAAAGGTCATCTTAGAGTAACTCTAATGGTAAAAGTGTAAGAACTCAAAAAATTATCGAAGGGCAATTCAGTAAATTGCCAGCAAAGGCTAAGGACAAACCGGAGATAAATCAAAGATGAGTAAGATAAATTGTATAATGAGTTAATATGTCATGCATCAATATGACACAGTGAGGCTAAAAAGGAATTTTGGTAATTTGTTCGGGACTGATGAGTCATGAGATTACATGGTCATTTACAGGACGCAGATAAATATGAAAATCCAAATGAAGGAATTTGGAGAAATGAACTATAGATTTGGAATCAGAGGGCCAAAATTAGCTAGTGTACCAATTTTGGTACAATTCTGAGATAGTTTCAATTCGGGCACATGTGCACACACAATTGGCCAACTGGTTACATGGCACACCGGAATGCATGCAAAGCTTCTCCAAAAAGCTAATGGGATCTTGTAGAAGGTGGACACATGTCAATATGTGGTGGTGGTAGAGAGTGATTATGTGTGTGAGGGCGTAGTGTAAGGGGGCAAAAATGGCTTAAGGTGACATGAAAGAGACCCTCACTTTTCTCTTTCTTTTCTCTCTTTCTCTCCACTTTCCCTCCCTTTTTCCCCTTGGTCGGCAAACCTCTCTTTCTCCACCCATGCAATCTCTCTCTCTCCCATCCTCTTTCTCTCCCTAAACCGTGAGTATGCAAAAAGGTGTTGTGTGTGATCAATGAAAGAGGGAAGGGAAAGTGTGAATGTGTGTGTTTTTGTGTGAGTGCACTATGAGTGAGGGTGTTTGTGTGTGTATGCCAGGAGAGATGAGAGGGGTTATGTGTGTAATACCTAGTATGTGTGTGTGTGTGTGTGTGTATAGAGCAGTATGTGTAAAATAGTGTGTGTGTGTGTGTAACATAATGAACAATCGAAACCAAGAGAAGAAAAGAAAAGGAGGAAGGGAGGAAAAAGAGGAAAAAAGAGAAGAAAAAATAAGGTAAGAAGATGTAACACCCTGACCCAAAATATTACACTTAAACCAAAACATAAACTGACCATTATAACATGTGAGGTACTCGAATTAATACATGTATATGTGTGCGTATAAATGAACAATATGTACTTGTATATACAGTGTAACATAAAATATAAGGGTATGTATACGCACTTAAAAATTAAGACTAGATGTATATACAGATATACATGTATATATAATCCTAAAATATATAAGGAAAGTATGTATATATGTATATATATGTATGTATATGGATATACTTATATTATATATAAAATACAAGGAAACATGGAAAGAGAGAGAGAGAGAGAGAGAGAGAGACACAGCCATGCATACTGCATGTGCTGTGTGTGAACATTGTGTGTGTTTGTAGTATGAGTAGTGTCGATTGAGTGTGTGTATGTATGTGTGTGTAAGTGTGTGTTAGTGTGTGTATCTATATAATATGCATATAAATGGCAAAATATCGACCAAGAAATTAAATAGAAAGCTGCAAAGCTAAAAATGAAAAAGGAGAAATTAAATGGATCAGAAAGGAAGTCAAGGAAGGGAGGAAGAGAGAAAGAAGAAGGAAAGAAGAGAGAGAGAGGAATACGGCCAAGGGTTGTGTCTATATAAACTATGTACTAAACATGTGTTTGAGAGAAAATAAGAAAACCGAAGGAGCCCTAGGATATCAAGAGAAGGAAAATCAGAAGAAGAAGGAAATGGATACCATTTTTTGAGGTAAAAACACAAAACTTTGATTTTTCTCTCTCTAAGATTTTGCTCATATACAAGTTGTTTAAGTCTTGATTCATGCACGTATGGTATTTAGGATATATATTTTTAAACAATGCATGAAATTGAAACTTAAAAACAACCCTAAAACACCAAACCCATGAAGGACAACCATGGATGGACCTTGCTTAGAGCAGGTTTGAAACCGTGTAAACCAAACCTTATTTGGTTTGTTGAGACCTCAAATAGACTTCCAAAGTGTCCTAAAAACACTAAGCCGTGACTGAAAACCCCAAAGGAAAACCTTCAAAAACCAAGTTGCAGGTTCGGGTCCAAAAATGATATACCTTTATTTGGTCACCAAACCTTGTTTTTAAAATGAAGTTTGAAACCCCATGACCTAAGGAGCATAACAGGCCAAACCCTATGAACTTTCATGGAGAAATGGCCATTTACTAGCCTAGGAACTGTGGGGGATGTGAAGTTCTAACTGAGCATTTGAGCTCAACTTGAGCTCTCAAAAGTGTCAAGACCCGAGACCCACCCTATGCAGATCTCGTGTTCCGTACCCGATCCGACGCTGCTTGTCGAACCAAGGGTCTCAACTTGCTACACAATCAATGCTACTAACATGTAACGACTAAAATGCGAAAGAAAATAATAAAAGTTGCATGTGATTTATATAGTGTTTACAAAATGTGGAATACAAAGTTTCTTAATACAACTGTTCATCCCCAAGACGTGGATAACATGGGAGAACTATAAGACTGTCTGTACTAAGTATTACACTGCAACTTCAAAATAAAATGTCCACCTCCTAGCTATTAGTCTCTATGGTCTATCCTCGATATTTGTGCCTAAAAGTCAAATGTTGTGTAGTATCTGATGAGCTATGAAAACTCAGTAAGTAATCCTTTACTCTGCCATGTGCACAAGGTATAAAAGAATGCTAGCCAGTCAATGAATATATAAAACTCAATATCAGATGATGGAAGTCAAATGATAAGGAACTGAAACTGCTATGCTAACAATGTCATACTACTACAGTCATGAACTATGTCGAGTATGAAATGTAAGCACTGTACTGAAAGCTCTAAAATCTCATTTTCACTCAATAACAATATAACATGATCAAGCTATGAATATCAACAATAAGGGATAATGATATTAACTAAAACTGAGATGCACTAAGCTCGTATTCAGTTCCACTTGGCTGTATGAATACTGCCCTGACTAAAAGAGATCCACTAAGCTCGTATTCAGTTTCACTTGGCTGTATGAATATTCAGTTCCCGTCGGCTATATGAATATTTAGTTCCGGTCGGCTGTATGAATACTACTCTGTATATAATGTGACATAACAATAGTGTTTGAGGCTACGGTTACTAGACTGTTACAAATATAACTATCTGGCTTTCACGGCCCTAGGTACAAGTGTACATAAAGAAATCTGTGCACAAGTGTACAATCATGCTCGAGATACATATAGAGATCAGTAATTGTTCTCCCACATGATAGGGCAATATCAATGTGGCTAAATAAATACTGGTATGGATATATAGAGTACAATGGAAAATATATATACAAGAACTCTAACATGGCTTGGAATGTAACACATGCAGAGATCGGATTTTACTTACCTCTTACTGCCTATGAACTAGGAGGATTTAGACTGCCTTCTCTTTGCCTTTCCGTGTTCCTAAAATTCACGAAACACGTTTCAGTCTATTGCTACATGAATTATGTTATTCATCAAATTTTATTCCTTTATATCTTAAGTTCCTCTTTTATGAAAATAAACCCTACCATTGAGTCCGAAACGTCGAAGAAAGTCGGCTTAGGCTTTCGCGGAATTCAACTTGGACATCTGTTCTAAAAAGGGCAAAATGGTTATTTTGCACTTTTATGGGTTCTTACTTCTCGAGACCTCTTTTCACAAATCGGACTCCATGGTTGAGTCCGGAATACTCAAAATAATAAAAATTCACTATTCTTTTATTTTAATCGGAATCCGTTTGACTACTTTTTGACTTAGTGGCATTTTTATAATTTTTTATTATTTTTAATTAATTAATTAATTAAATTAATATTTTATTCTGGGGGTCAAATCATAATAACTAAAATTTTAGGGTCTAATTATAATTTTCATAACTTCTGGGTTCATTTATAATTTCAGAAAACCATATCCTAACTAAGGATAACCAAACAATGGATATCTACGGAATAAGGATAGGATATCCCTATTCCTATTTCAGCCCCAATTTTAATTTCTTATCCGTGTCACCAAACACTCCTAATTAAATTTTAAAAACCTTTTAAACCTAAACCAATACTGCGTCGTTCTGGATATATCCATTTCTGTTTCGGTTGGCTCCCAACCCGGGTCCGACCAGTGGCCCGAACCCAAACCCTAAACAGTCTTCTTCTTCCCCAGCCATACGTTGGTAGGGTTCCAGTGGGTGCCGTCTTCTTCTCTTGCGACGGTCACCATTTTTCGATCGTTTTTCCTCCCTTTTTCAATGTCATTTTGTTCCAATTTTACAAGGATTCCATATCTAAGGTTCGTTTTTTATTTAAACTGTCATAGCTCCTCGAACAGTGAGTTTTAAGTGGAAAATCAATTTTCTGGTGACCCCATTTTTGCCACTGTCCTCTAACTGTTTTGGTTTCTTTCTTTTTCCAATCATTTCCTGCACTCAAGGGGACTAGTTCCACATCATAAAACCGAAGTTTTATCCTAAAAATTCATGCAACCCGATTCTATCCTTTAACTTGCAACTCGCCATAACTTCTTCATCTTCTAACCATTTAACTTATTCTTTTTGTATTTTGTTCCATTTTTCATGCTGATTCGAACCCTATCATTCAAACTAATTATCATGCTCTTAAAATTAAAAACAGAACAAAATCCACTTACTTATATTTTTTGATTTCTTGGTGCAAGTCTCTTCTGTTCCACTTCTGGATCTCCCAAAGGTTTTCTCCTTCTTTGGTTTTTCTTTTCTTTCCTGATTTCCTAGCTACTCATACCTGTATATATGAACACACACACAACCGCCTCAATTTGCTCCCTCTCTCTTCCTCTCGATTCCTCCCCCTTCAAAGCCCTCTTTGTTGACAATTTCTCTTATTATTTTCTAGCTTCTATTCCCTAATTAATGTTCAAATTTTCTTTAATTGCTTGGGTGATATTTGTGTGATATATGTATATTATATTCACACATAACACAGACACTACACCAACCGACACACACATACTGCACCAACATGCTGCTGCTTGGTAGCTTCCTTTTCCTTCTTTCTTTTCTTTTCTTTTTTATTTTAAATACACATACATACATATATATATATATACTATATTATAATTATATACATGTATAAATACATAATTTATACCCATCTTATACATATATATAGATTCATATATACACATATATACTAATTTCTGATTACATATACATACTCTGATATTTAATGAGCTATGCATGTGTATGTACGTATGCATGCATGGAAATGCGTGCGTGCATGCATTACGAGGCATGGCCTTGGGTAGCTCGAGTATTGCCCGGCACTGACTATATAACTGACACTATTCACTTTCTAAAACTGTACAATACATATGATATCAAAATATAGAGCTTAACAGCTCGATTTTTAACTGATAGTACACTACCTGACCCGATCTACCTCGGTATACGTGCTAACCCGAGTAAGGGTATTACATTCTTACCCTCTTAAAAATAAGTTTGTCCCCAAACTTAGCATTCCTAACTTCGGGGGTTTCTGTGGTTTCTTTAACATTTTGGTATAACTTGAATAGGTGTCTACATTAACTAGATAAAAAAAAAAAATTTGGTGAGAATCAAGTTTTATAGTCACATTAAATCAAGTTTCACAGTCACATCAGATCATTTTTCTGTTTTTCTAAAATTTTCAAGAGTATTTCAAAACCCTCACGTGAATCCCATTTTGAAATCTCTATTCTTAGGCATGCACTCGGTATCTGTAATTCACATATTCCATGTACATAAATCATAAGTTTACTAGCACTAGAATTGTTAACATGCATCTTAGGGGTTCTATTTCTATGTTTACTTCTATCAAAAATCACAAGGATACTATTCAATGTATAAGGCCTAAGGCAACAGTATATGCATAGGTTGCGTATCAACTAGAGGAGTACCTGCGACTACTAAGGTAGTAGCCTGTGTATCTCCGGGCATCAGTGCAAAAACTCTTCTTGAGCACTGTGGCTTAGCTCTTTGTCCGCTACCTCGGGGTTGTGCTGCAGCCGCAGTGGCAGCTGCTGAGGTAGATGGGGTACTAGCTACACTTCCAACTGACTAGGTCCTTTGGGGGCAGTTGTACTTGAAATGCCCTTCTTGACCACAAACGTAACAAGGCACGGGAGTTAGCCTAACACGGCCCTTGATGACTTCTCTGGCAGGTGGGGCACTGAGCTATGCTCCTACTAGTGGAATTGACCCTTAAGGGTCCGGGTCAAGAATTCCTAGGTGCTGACCCTGCTCTTGGCCGAGTGAAGGAAGGTCCTATCCCTCTGCTCTGACTCCCTGATGGCCTCAAGGCTAGCTGATTCCCTTCTAGCCTCGGTGTTGTGTTTGCCTTCCTCTGGGCAAACTCCTCACCACTCTGCTCTATAATCTTCGTAGTGCTCACCACTCTACAAGGGTTTAACCCTGTCCCTGATGGTCCACCTCAGGCCACTCTCAAACTTACAGGCTCTCTCGTGCTCATCCTCTAAGACAACAGGAGCAAATCTAACCAACTATGTAAATCTGGCCTCATACTCTTCCACCATTAAGTCCCCTTGCTGTAAGATAAAGAAATCTGCGATTCTCTGATCTCTAGCTTCCCTGGGGAAGTACTTCTGATTAAAGACTACAATGAATCAGTCCCATGTCATTTGAGGCTCTCTGGCCTTCTATAGTAGCCACCACTCGTGAGCCAACCCTCTAAAAGTAAAAGTAGCAAAGGCTACCTTTTGTACCTCGGTACAACCCATGATCTCAAAGATCCTCTCCATCTCGAGCCTCCACTCTTTTGCTGAAGTGGGGCCCCTGGTACCGTCGAACGTAGAGGGTCGTAGTGCCTGGAACTGCTTGTAAAGGTGTGCCTGACCTCTCTTGTTCTCCTAACGTACTATGTGTACGACAAGTGGTGCCTGTCGCTCTTGTTGAGCTGGAGTGCTGGGACCCGCCTGATTTTGAGGCATATTCTATATAAGCCTGTCCACTAGTCGCTTTAACCGTGCTATGTGGACGTCAACCTCATCTAATAGAGTGGTAGTACGGGTATGCACCATTTTCTGCAATTGGCTAGAGATCAGTTTCATATATTTGAGAGTCTAATATCGCATGTCAGTTTTTATCTACTGACTCTACTTGGACATTTGTAATACTAGTACCTTAATCTATCTCCCATGAACCATTGTGTCACCTAGGATGCTCTGATACCAAGCTGTCACGACCCGAGACCCACCCTATACGGATCTCGTGTTGCGCACCCTATCTGACGCTGCTTGTCGAACCAAGGGTCTCAACTTGCTACACAATCAGTGCTACTAACATGCAATGACTCAAATGCAGAAGAAAATAATAAAAGTTGCATGTGATTTATATAATGTTTACAAAATGCGGAATACAAAATTTCTTAATACAACTGTTCATCACCAAGACGTGGATAACATGGGAGAGCTATAAGACTGTCTGTACTAAGTATTACACTACAACTTCAAAAACAAATGTCCACCTCCTAGCTATCAGAGTTTATGGTCTATCCTCGATATCTGTGCCTGCAAGTCAAATGTTGTGTAGTATCTGATGAGCTATGAAAACTCAGTAAGTAGTCCTTTACTCTGCCATGTGCACAAGGTATAAAAGAATGCTAGCCAGTCAATGAATATATAAAACTCAATATTAGATGATGGAAGTCAAATGATAAGGAACTGAAACTGCTATGCTAACAATGTCATACTGCTACAGTCATGAGCTATGTCGAGTATGAAATGTAAGCACAATACTAAAAGCTGTAAAATCTTATGATCACTCAATAACAATATAACATGATCAAGCTATGATTATCAACAATAAGGGATAGTGATATTAACTAAAACTGAGATGCACTGAGCTCGTATTCAGTTCCACTTGGCTGTATGAATATTCAGTTCCCGTCAGCTATATGAATATTCAGTTCCGGTCGGCTGTATGAATACTGCTCTGTATACAATGTGACATAACAATAGTGTTTGAGGCTACGGTTACTAGACTGCTACGAATATAACTATTTGGCTCTCACGGCCCTGGGTATAAGTGTACATAAAGAAATCTGTGCACAAGTGTACAATTATGCTCGAGATACATATAGAGATCAGTAACTATCTCCCACATGATAGGGCAATATCAATGTGGCTAAATAAATACTAGTATGGATATATAGAGTACAATAGAAAATATATATACAAGAACTCTGACATGGCTTGGAATGTAACACATGTAGAGATCGGATTTTACTTACCTCTTACAGTCTATGAACTAGAAGGATTTAGACTGCCTTCTTTTTGCCTTTCTGTGTTCCTAAAATTCACGAAACACATTTCAGTCTATTGCTACCTGAATTATGTTATTCATCAAATTTTATACCTTTATATCTTAAGTTCCTCTTTTACGAAAATAAGCCCTACCATTGATCCAGAACGTCGAAGAAAGTCTGTTTAGGCTTTCGCGGAATTCAATTTGGACATCGGTGCTAAAAAGGATAAAATGGTCATTTTGTACTTTTATGGGTTCTTACTTCTCGAGACCTCTTTTTAGAAGTGGGACTCCATGGTTGAGTCTAGAATGCTCGAAATAATAAAAATTTACTATTCTTTTATTTTAATCGGAGTCCATTTGACTACTTTTTGACTTAGTGGCATTTTTGTAATTTTTTATTATTTTTAATTAATTAATTAAATTAATATTTTATTCTGAGGGTCAAATCATAATAACTAAAAGTGTAGGGTCTAATTATAATTTTCATAACTTTTGGGTTCATTTATAATTTCAGAAAACCCTATCCTAACTAAGGATAGCCAAATAGTGGATATCTATAGAACAGGGATAGGATATCCCTATTCCTATTTCAGCCCCAATTTTAATTTCTTATCCGTGTCACCAAACACTCCCAATTTAATTTTAAAAACCTTTTAAACCTAAACCAATATTGCATCGTTTTGGATATATCCATTTCTGTTTCGGTCGGCTCCCGACCCGGATCAGACCCGTGGCCGAACCCAAACCCTAAACAGTCTCTTCTTCCCTAACCATATGCCGGTAGGGTTCCGGTGGGTGTTGTCGTCTTCTCCGGCAATGGTCACAGTTTTTTTATCATTTTTCCTCCCTTTTTCAATGTCGTTTGCTTCCAATTTTTACAAGGATTCCATATCTAGGGTTCGTTTTTTATTTAAACTGCCATAGCTCCTCGAACAGTGAGTTTTAAGTGGAAAATCGATTTTTCGGCGACCCCATTTTTGCCACTATCCTCTAACTGTTTTGGTTTCTTTCTTTTTCCAATGATTTCCTGCACTCAAGGGGACTAGTTCCCCATCATAAAACTGAAGTTTTATCCTAAAAATTCATGCAACCCGATTCTATCCTTTAACCTACAACTCACCATAACTTCTTCTTCTTCTAACCATTTTAACTAATTCTTTTTGTATTTTGTTCCATTTTTCAAGTTGATTCGAATCCTATCATTCAAACTAATGATCATGCTCTTAAAATTAAAAATAGAACAAAACCCATTTACTTTTATTTTCTGATTTCTTGGTGCATATCTCTTCTTTTTTCTTCTGTTCCACTTTTAGATCTCCCAAAGGTTTCCTCCTTCTTTGGTTTTTTTTTTCTTTTCGAATTCCTAGCTAGTCACACTTGTATATATGGACACACACACAACCGCCTCAATTTGCTCCCTCTCTCTTCCTCTCGGTTCCTCCCCCTTCAAAGCTCTCTTTGTTGACAATTTCTCTGATTATTTTCTAGGTTTTGTTCCCTAATGAATGTTCAGATTTTCTTTAATTTCTTGGGTGATATTTGTGTGATATATGTATATTATATTCACACACATAACACAGACACTACACCAACCGACACAGACATATTGCACCAACATGTTAGCTGCTTGGCAGCTTCCTTTTCCTTCTTTCTTTTCTTTTCTTTTATATTTTAAATACACATACATATATATATAATATACTATATTATAATTATATACATGTATAAATACATAATTTATACCCATCTTATACATATATATACATTCATATATACACGTATATGCTAATTTCTGAGTATATATACATACTCTAATAGTTAATGAGCTATGCATGTGTATGTACGTATGCATGCATGGAAATACGTGCGTGCATGCATTACAAGGCATGGCCCTGGGTAGCTCGGGTATTGCCCGGCACTGACTGTATAACTAACATTCACTTTCTAAAACTGTCGACTCAAACACGTATCAATAAGTGGGGCGAGCCACTGCATAAATGGAACGGCACCTGTTTTGAGCTTAAAGGTTTTAAATTTTAAAACCTGAATATAGACTATTTGGCTACACGGTTTGGGGCCAATTTAATAACCTGTGCACGAATAGAATATTTTATCCCTATTTTGAAGCCTTGTCCCCTGTTTGGTTTAAAAATCCTTTGAAAAATAAAAAGGGCCTGCAGCCCCTAGGGTTCGAACGGCTAACCTCCCACACGTATAGCACCTTAACCCAACCCCCAAACCCACTTGGACAGGCAAGCCTGTGGGATTATTTTCCATAATATATATATATATATATATTATATATAAAAGTAAAATTTAATTAATTTAATTAATTAAATAATGGTAAATTGACCCGATGTCCAAATGATACATGTGAATAGTGTATTTTAACTATTTTGGACATTCTAAAACCAATGGTGAGGTCTGTTTTGCGAGACGGGACCCCAAAAAAAAAGACACTTAAAATTGTAAAATGACCAAATTACCCCTAGTGCCCCTAAAGCCAAATGGAAGTCCGAGAAGGTCTAAAGTGACTTTCTTCGATGTTCGGGACTCAATGGTGGGGTCCATATTATGAAATAAAGTATGAAAAAATGTGACACGTAAACATGTGAAGTAATAGAAACAAACTTAAAAATAATGGAGCTACCAGAAGAGTATAAATTGAAATGAAAATTAATTCCTAACACATTAAACTGTGTCATAGGTTAAGACCAAAGTAATCGTCATGGATGAGCTAATTTGGGAAGGAAAAGTAATCAAAAGAAAGATAAATACTGCCAAGAAATTTCAGATCCTCTCTTTGAAGCCATTTATGTACAAAACCCCTGTTGTTCCAATAGGGCAACTTATGAAAGAAGAAGTCGCAAGGAAACTTGCTAAAGTAATATTAAAAGAAGAAGAAAAACGGGAAAATACTGAAACACTTAATGACATGCTTCGAAGCTAAGGTCTATTTATCAATAAGTACATAAAGTAAATAGACATGTAATATAGCTATAAATCATTATGAATTATTCTGATTCCGAAGAATAAAACCTATCATAGGATTAGGCTTACACAGTCTAAGAATAGGTTAAGATCACGAGTTAAATTAAGTACATATGAAATTTATGAAATTTTCATAAATTGTTTTAGGATTATCAAGGGAAAAGGGAAGGCACACCAATAGCGCCGACCCTTGAAGTTTGACGTGAGTAATCATGTATTTGAAGTGGAGATTTAACTCCATGGATTTGAAGAAGTTTTAAGTTTAAAATATCTAAAGCATTTGAATATCAAATTTAGTATTACATGATTCTTGTTTTAAAATGTTTCTATTCTTATAAACCTTATTGTGACATGCTCAGTGAATGTTTCCTACTACAGTTTTCCTTAAAAATATATTTTAGCATGTCTAAGTTTAAAATGCCAAATCTCTTTAAATATTCTGATTGAATGTTATAATGTTGGATAATTGCATGATGGTACTTCTATTATAATTTTCAAAATCAATTTCTTTAACTTTGTATGTTTTCAACGTATCACATGTGTTCCCTCAAGTAGATTCAAATATTTTATTTTTCCTACTTTATTACATTTACTTATGTTTAACTTCTATCAATTTTCCTTACATGCAATAATGGTGTAATCTTTATTTTCATTTTTACATGTGGTTTTGATTACGCCCAAAGAATAACGCGGTAGTTGTAGTGTAGCTTTGGGGTGTCGATTCCACAGGGAGACTAAATTAAAAGAATAATAAACAGAATTTCTGAAACTACAGAAGTATTAGACGGTTAACGAGAAAATAAAATATGAAAAGTGATTTTGTTTGCAAATAAAAATTAAATAGACTGATTAATGGACAAAGTATTCAAATTTAATGAACGGTGGAGTGTCGGGAATTCCTTGCACATATCTGGTATTTTAATTATTTTTTATTCACTGATAACTCAATTGAGAAATTAAATTCCAAAAATCTCAATCGGAAGATATAAAATTATGAACCAAAATTAGACTGAAAATAACCCTTTGAAAAATCATTCAACACTTTTAAATCACACAAATTATTATTCACATTAAGAAAACCCAACGACGACAATATACTCGACGAGCAATATTGCAACAGAAAATTGAATCAATATAAATAAGTAATTGTTCTAAAAATAATCAAAACATGAATCCATTCGATAGAAAAAGCATGACTGAATCTATAAACGGACTAAATCCTTTAATTATTTGGAGAATAAAATTCAACAATAAATTACGAATGATCATCAAAGAATTTAATAAATAAAAACCATGTACAGGAATCAAAAATAAATTAAAACAACCATTTATGGTGCAAGTTCATCCCTAAATCTACTTGAAAATTTAGTTACTCATGTACAAGATGGATAACGTAAATTTCATGAAGAAATAATCCGTCATGGAGTTCGCTGTGACGGATTTTCCTGTTCTACTCCTCACTGCGCCGGCCGCACAACCGCAGCTCTCTAATTCTCCCTGCCGCCGCCGTCTGCTCTCCCTCTTTCGATTCAGAACTCTTTGTCTCTTAAATACTTCCCCTGCCGCAACCTAAAACTCTCATGGCCCCAAGCCGCGTCTCACATCAAGCCCTCAAACAGCCGCATAACAGGCCCAATTCCAGCGCACAAGCCAACGCGATGAAGCCGCACGTTCAAGCCCAGCTCTGCGCCTAGACCAGCGCCCATCTCCTTGTTTAATTCGGCCCATCACCCAACCGCAAGCCACCATAAGCCTATTGATTGAATCAGCGCCTCACCACCCTACACGAACAGCCGCACAATTTGACTTAGCCAAAGACTCCTTTGACTTTTCTTTATTATTTTTTTTCTTTTCCTGCAGCCGCACAAGCCAGCAACGCTAACTTTTAGGCTCCGTTTTCTCTAAGATAACAACTGAATCTCGACTTAGACTCTTCACGGAAGTTGTAGTCCTGGATGAGTAGATAATTTTAGGCATAAATATCACCTGCTTTGGACTTCGGAAGCTCAAGTTATAACCCCTTGAAGTTGGCTGATCGGACAGGTTCGCGGCAGCTTTCCAGGCCTGATTTCGAAATAATATTTGGAGGCCCAAACGAACTCCGATTTTTGCAAACCAAACCTTTCTGAAAATCTCAAGAGGTCCTCTAAAAACTTTATGAAGAACACTTTCTCATTATGAAACTCTAATGCCATCTAAATCTCAATTGAAACTCAATGGTCGAATCTGCCAAAAAGCCAAAAATAGTTCCAAAAATATTAAGGTGTAAAGCGCAATTGCAAACTATCTCTCACCAACAAAAAATGCAGTATTTGAGATTTAAAATATTATAAAATAATGCTCAAACCAATCTCACTATGAATAAAAATTAAATCAAATAAGATCAATTACAACCCAACATTTTTATTCACATTCTACCAATTTAATATAATAATAGGGTATTTTAGAGTGCACTTTTGCGCACTCATCAGGTTTCCATTTATATAGATAGCTAGAAAGAATCTTAAGAAATTACATGAAAACTTAATTATTAGGAATATACCTCTAGTGTCAGAACGTCCTAGTGGTCCCTCTCTCACAGTAATGGGATTAACATTCCTACTACCACCATGGTTTTGATAGTATCTCCCTTGGCCCTCTAGCGGGTCATTTACTCGGGTAAAGGCAGCCCTGTCACCACCCGAAACCCACCCTATGCAGATCTCGTGTCGCGGGGACCGACCCGAAGGCCGTCCCTACTTTTTTCATTCCTGTATCATAGTACTAATATGCAATGTACTAAAAATTTTAAACAATAAACAGCGGAAGTCTTTATCAATTACAGTAATCCAGCGGAAGTCTTTTTAAATAAATTAAACAGCGGAAGTCTATTAAATACATGACATAGTTCTACATAATTCAAAATGAGAACTAGAACGTAACCAGCACCCGGAGGTGGTGAATACATGGGAGAACTAACATAGACTGATATAATACTTCAAAATGTCCCCCTACGCTCTCAGACTCCTACTGGGGTCTCGCAGCGTCATCACCTGAAATGGGGGCTAAATGGGGTGGAATGAGCTACAAAGCTCAGTAAGTAAAACAGATCTCCAACACTGGTATCGATGATCAATGTGAATCCGTGAATAAGATAATGATAGCCAATCATAAGGAAGGAGATGCTGTAATAGCCAATGAACATAATTGCCACGAGGGCCAATGGAAAGTAATCATAATACACAATCAGAAGTAATAGTGTAAAATGAAAATATAACAACAATGAAGTACTGCCACAATGAACCGATCACAATCAATCAATCAATGCAAGTCCTTCGAGACTTGAAGAATTATAAGGAATAGTGCCATTCAACAATCAAGTTCTGTCAATCATAATAGATGCTGTTATTCTGTTTCAGGGCTCGGCAGACCCTCGATCTTTTGGGGCCCGGCATACCCCCCAGTCAATTCCAGTAAATTGCCATTTGTCCGTTCACGGACTTGACCCGTAGGTCCCATTCAATCAGATAGCATCAGATGGGTGTTGTGACTGAGCACAACTCCCGTGTCCATAAACATGTCATGATCATAGTAATTCCATAGAATATAAAAATGGAATATCATTCATTCAATGAGGATACAATAGTAGGCCTTTCAAGGCATGGTTTAACCTGATAACAATGATATAGCAATCAATCAATGTCCACAAGATAGAACAATATCATATTGTGGATAGCAATAACATGTGTACTTTCAAAGCACAGTGAAACATGATAACAATGATACATCAGTCAATCAAATGTCCACAAGATAGAAAATATCGAAATGTGGAACACGAGGATATCAATACATTCAAGAGTACGAGTTTGGCAGTAAGAGAATAAACTTGGCTTGTGGAAACACCACATGTAAGAGATAGTGATCCACTTACCTCTATCGTGATTCTATCTCAGGAATCCGTGAGTGTACCTTTGCCTTTCGAGTTTCTATATATCAGTAAATACGTTTCAGAATAAATGCTATTCATCAAATTTTATGCCTTTCCATCATAAGTATTTCAAATACTATTTTAGACTTTTCCATTGAGTCCGGAATGCCGAAGAAAGTCGGTTTAGGCTTTCGCGGAATTCCATTTGGACTTTTGTACTAAAAAGGGCAAAATGGTCATTTTGCACTTTTATAGTATTTTATCCTTCGAGGTCTCATATCATAAAACTGGACCCCACCATTGGACTCAGAACGTCCGAGATAATAAGTTTTGACTATTCATTAGTCTCATTTGGACTTCATTTGACCCATATTTGAAATAGGGGTATTTTCGTAATTTTTTATTTAATTAAATATATTAATATTTAATTAATATTTTATTCTGAGGGTCAAATCACAATTATTAACAGTTGGGGGGTCAATTTATAAATTCTAAAACCTTCTGGGTCAACTTGTAATTTAAGAAAACTCTTATTCTCACTATGGATAGCCAAACAGTGGCTATTCCTTAAAATCGGAATAGGATATCCCCATCCCCAAACCAATTTAAATTTCAATTTCTTAACCATGTTGCCAAACACTCCGAATGTAATTTTAAAACATTTAAAACCTAAATCAAAACTGTACCGTTTTGATAACCCTTTTAATTCGGTTGGGCCCCGACCCGGATCCAACCCGGATCCGTTTCCTTTTAACCCGAATAGCCCCACAACAATCCGGTCACCCCCTTCATCACTCCGGTGGGAAAACAGTAGGGTTCCGTCACCATCTCCGGTGACGGCAACCTGTCCCGATCAGTTTTCTCTCCCATTTTCAACGCCAAACTCTTCCTTTCTTCCCCACGACCTCATTCCTATCCTCCATTTCCCTCAAAACCTTCCCAATCTTCTCGAATATGGAGGTTAATAGCTCCGGCCGGTTTTCTGGTGAGCTGGTTTTTCTCATTTTCCCTATGATTTCTTCATCATTTTTCATTCTTTCTTTTTCATTTAGTTTTCTGCACTTGTAAGGTTTAGATCTAGGTTATTTGAACACCACTTTACGCATAAAATATTAGAGAAGTCCAAGCTACCCGAATTATCCTTATACCTGCAATTCCGTTTTTCTACCAGATTTCTCAACCATTTTACATGGTTCTTTTTGCTAAATGTTCCTTATTCTATACTCTTCAAGACCCTATCAATAAAATTCAACTTCATGCTTGAAATCAGAAATTTAAAAGCTTGATAAAACTCACCAATTTTTTTGGGTTTCTGCTCGCAGTGACCTTTAGAACTCCTCTTGCTCTCGTTTCCAATTCTCCCCTTTCCTCTACTCCTTTTCAGTGTCTTTGATATTCTCTCTTTTCTGTTTCTTAGCCAACACGACTCACACATATATATATCTATACACCGCACGACCTCTTTCTCTCTCTAGCTTATCTCTCTCTTTCTCCCTCTCTCTCTCTTCCCTGCAGCCATTCTTGACTGCCGTGAACCGCCCTTTGATCCTCCATCACCCACGTACCATGCTTGCTATATATATATATATGCACACAATCCACTTGCACCAAGGTCGGTGGCCTTGGTGCTTTTCTCTCAACCGCACAGCACACACACACATACACACAGTGACATATGCACTGGTCAGCAGCCCTCTTTCCTTTTTCCCTTGTCTTTTCTTGATATTTCCTTTTATATTTATACATGTATTATGTATACATATACATATATATACATAACATACATTATACCATATGTATTATACACATATATAATACGTATCTTATACGTGAGAGTATATCCATATACGTGCATGTATATCCATTTATGACAGTGTACGCATACACTGAATTTTGACGTACTATGTTTATGTGAAATATGGTCGTGCATGGAAATGCGTTCATGCACGCATTACGATGCGATATCCCGAGGTGCTCGGGTGTTGCCTAGCCTTGATCATTCATTTCCATGATTTACAGTCTCCTAGTCATACGTTTCCATGAAATACTATGATATACATATCTTACCGTTCAAGTTACATGTTTTAACCGACCTACCTCGGTATACGTGACGTATCCCGGGTCGGGATATTACAAGCCCTGTGGATGTGTCTATGAGCTTGACTGTCACAAGTTGGGGTGGTCTTGCTAGGTTGAGTGCACTACTTTCTCCTGGATAATATTTTTGGATATGGCCTAGTTGGCCACACTGGTAGCATTTCACAGTCCTCACTACCTTACTCTGAGCTGGCACCCTTATTGGACATTCCCTCTTACGATGTCTAAGTTGACAATAATGATAACATATGGTTTGTCCCTTGGTAGTCTTCCCCCTAGGTTGGCTTGGTTTTGGTAAGTTAATTGGTGTTTTCCTATAAAGGTTTTAATAGCCTCTCTTTGTCTCTTCTTCGGCCTCTTCCCCAGCTCCATTTGAGGTCCAATCCCATGTTTTCTTAGTGGGTTTAGTTTTTCTTCCCTAATTGTTAAGGTTCCAAGCCTTGTGTCACATCCCCAAAACCCACCTTGTGCGGATTAGGGGAACGCGACCACCCTGGCCCGGAGACCGGTAGGTGACGGAACGGAGTCGGGTGGTAGGGTAAACATAACATAAATAAATGAAAAGGTTAAGGAAGCATGCAGACAAATGCACAACTATCAAACCAGAGTTTTTTCTAAACTTGATAAATAATTTTTTTTGACATGAAACTTAAACTTAAGACAACTTAAGCACATCACGTAATCATTGTTCTTGCATAATTTAATTACATATTTTATCCCATAAAATTACTCCAAAAGAGGTGGACGATCTACTCATCTTGTCATTTTTGAAATCCTATTTGCTGAAGATCTGTCTCCAGCTAATTAACTTATAACAAAAATTCTATCAAAAAAGTGGAGTTCTCGACACCCTTCATTAGTACAGGTAAGGCTCTCATTCATCATCATTGTTTGAAAAGGATATGGGTAACAATCCATATAAGCTTTATGAAAAGCTCGTGAGTAATTTCGGTACCTTGTCATAGGTTTTCAACTAATAGTGGTCTAAGTATAAGAGAATTTATAAAAGTGACCATTACCAATTGTTCGTACAATTCAAAACACAGAATAAAGAATCATTGAAGTATAAAACACGAAGCATTCAAAGAATTCGAGTCAAGCATTTAATTTCTCAATACAAAGCACGAGGATTTAGTTTTAGCTATAATTGAAAACATAAATCCTTTAATCATGAAGTATGGCGACAAAAATTATGTTCAGAGTAATGGGGGATAAACCTTCTACTGTAATACCCCGACCCGGAATATGACTGAGCGACTTTGTAACCCGAGCTATTAAGGCTTTATATTACGATATTGAATGGACTGAACGGTTTTGGAATATGAATGGTTTTAAATGTATAGACAGTGTCAGGCGGTACTCGGGCAACCCAAAACTGAACATCATAGTGCATGTACATACACAAGTACGTACAGGTATACGTATGCATATATATGAACGGTATCTATATCTATATATGTGTGTCATGAAATATAAGTGTATGTATATGTATACAGAATTGGATATATATGTATATACGGATATATATATATATATATATACGGTTATATGTATTTGTATGTATAATGTAAAAATACATAAAGGGGAGGTTGCCATGCATGCAACATGTGCAATGTGTGTGATTAATGTGTGTTTAGGGTGTTAGGGGAGTGTGTAAATAGTGTTGCCAACACCAAGGGAGAAAGAGGAAGTATAATATGTATATATGTGGTAAATATCTTCAAGCTTTGAAAGCTTAAAAATAAAGGAGTAGAATAGGCAGTGAGAAAACAGTCAATAAAGGCAATAAGGGAGGAAGAAAGAGAAAAATGGTGGGTTACAAGTGGGCCTCAAGTGGGAAATTTTACTTATAAATACATGAGGAGAGTGAAGAGGAAATCAAAAAAGAAATAAAGCAGTGGAGAAGCTGAGAGCATTAGAAGGATACAGAAGTGAAAAATCAGAGGAAGAAGAAGTTACTGCAAGCAAAAACCTGAAAATTCAGGTGAGTGAAACCAATTTTGTTTTATTTTTTTAAGCATGATTCATTTAGTTATGCATATAGGGTCTTGTAGAGTATGGAATATGGAACATATTGCAAAAATAATTAGTTTACAAAGGTTTAAAAATAAGCTAGAAAGAGTCAGTTGCAGGTTTTTGGAATAATTCGGGTTTTTGGAATTTATGCATGAAACTTGGTTTAAATTGCTTAGAAAATATTCATATAGGGTGCAGAAGTTGTGTAGAAGTTACATTGAATCAAAACAGTTAGAAACTAGGCACGAAATTAAAAGAAACTAGTTGGTCGGAGCTACGATTTCTCTTTATTTCGTGAAGATCAAGTGAACCAATCTAAAAACTAAGTATAGAAATGGAAAGCCTATGAAATTTGGAAGGGAACTGCATCGAATTAGGGTAGAAAATTGATCGAAAAAAGGTCACCAGTGCCAAAGAAGACGTCGGAAACCCACCGGAGCCTCGCCGAAAAATCGTGGAAAGACGATGAACAGTGGGTTTGATACGGTGTTGTATGATGTTATATTGGAATGATACTGCATCGTTTAGTTATTATTATTTTGATGTATATATATGATTAGGGGTTGTTTGGTTGCAGGGGTAAGGGATTTAAATTAATACTCACTGTTGGAACAGGATACAATATCCGTGTTTTACCCCACTATCCACCGTTTGGCTACCAAAGTATAAGAAAAATAAAAGGGGGCTGCTGCCCCTAGGAATTGATACCCCGATCACACGCAAATAAGGGTTCTAAACCCACTGTGCCACGAAGGCACAGATGTCCTATTTTCCACCGAAATAATCTAAGATATTAATATAAATAAATAATTAAATAAATTAAGATAATTAATGGAAATTATTCTGATATCCAAAATTAGTAAATGATTAGTATTTTCTTTATGTATTGGATTTTCTAAAGCCAATGAAAGGGTCTATTTTCCGAGACGGGGTCCCGAAAAATAAAGACCCGTAAAAGTGTCAAATTACCATATTGCCCCTAGTGATGTCCAAACCCAAACTGAGAGCCGTAAAAGCCTAAACCTATTATGTTTGGCATTCTAGACTCAACGATGGAGTCCATTTTTTCAAATAAGATACTTATGAAATGGATATGCATGAAGTTGACTGATTATAGGACATTAGACTATATATAATGTTAAGCTAAAATATGTTTACTAAATTATAGGGACTTCAAAAGGAAAAGGAAAGGTGATTGATTATTGAGATAGAATGACATGATATTAGAGGTAAGTAAATCTTGGATCTCTTACATGTGTTATTCTCAGCCATGTTGTTTTTCTACTACCAAGTTGTACTCTATTACGCACCAGATGTTTATTGTTTCCACATTATGATACTTGTCCTATCTTGTAGATCTCATTGACTATTGTATCTTGATCGTTATGATATACGTTTTATGTCATGCCTTGAAAGGCTTATTGCTATGTTCTTATTGAGATGACCGATATTCTACATATGTACACTATTCTTAGAATTGTACATGATCATGATATGTATTGCATACCGGAGTTGTGCTCAGTCACAACATCCATATAATGATTGTTCTAGCTATGTTATTCTTTTATACTACCGAGTTTTATCCCTATGGATACCTGATGTTTATTGATACCACCATGTGATATTGTTCTATCTTATGGAAGTACGCACCTGATGTTAGTGATACCCCAATATGATAATTATTCTATCTTATGAGAACCGTTGAGTGTTTGATTGTTATATCCTTATGAGTAATACCTTATCTCTTTTATGTGATATTCTTAGCCATATCACAATTATTCTTTGATGCTGCCAAACTTGTACTCTTATACGTGTTTGATGTTTATTGACGCCATGATTGATATTGTTCTATCATATGGATAGTTGAGGATTCAATTTCCAATATCCTTATTTTTTTCATCTGTTCATTCTATACTACTTGGATATTGGAAAACTTATTGTACCTCTCACTATTGAGAATTTACTATTCCACAATTATAAACATCGTCTATGGAATTCTTACGGTTATGATATTATGGTTATTGTAAATGTCTGGAATTGTGAACCGTCACAATGTCCATTTGATTCATAGATACTACTGACCTAAACGGATCGCAGTCCTTAAAGGACATGACACATATAAAAAAGCTCTAGGGCTATCTAGGAAAACCTAGACAAACGCTTCTAAGGTATGCCAGGCCTTTCTGATGACGGTATCTATTCTGATAGTATTCATATCATTCTATTGATATTCTGTTATACCATCTATTGGTATTCTGATGATACACTCTAAGGTTATTGAGTACCCGTACCACTTATTGATATTCTGTTGTTGCCCTCTTAGGTTTTATGTTATGCTTGCAAACCTGTCTGGGACACGCTTGGTGATGTATTCATTGGATATCTACTGTTACGTTATTGACATGTTGATGTGCCTATCTTATGAATTGCGGCAGCAATATTATTGTTTAGACCAAACCCCATTGTTGATGTGATTTCCTTATCATGAGATGTGTCTTTTTGGACCTAAGGGTCATTTATGCTGAATCTCATTTTTGGCCATTAGCTATTGAGATATTCTATTCTTGACTGATTATGTGACAACCCACTTTATTCGTGACTAGCTATTGGCTATGATGACATCCTACTGGTTATTGTGATATTCCTTTTCTTGGCCATTACGGCATTCTACTAGTTGTTGAGGTATTCCATTCTATTGTTTATTGAGATATTCCATTCTATTGGTATTGAGATGCTTCATCCTATTAATCATTGAGATGTTCTACCCTGTTGAGACATGCTATCTTATTGAATATATTGATATTCCATTCCATTAACCGTTGAGATGTCCTAGTCCACTAGTTATGTTGATGTTCTGTTCATTGACTGTTGAGGTGTTCTCTTTTATTGGCTATAGTAGCATCCTATTTTATGATTGGCTATCATGTTATGACATCCTTATTGTGTTCTTCTATATTGACCCTGACCCATGGCAGAAAGAAGAGAATTTACTTACTGAGCTTCGTTAGCTCACCCCAACTTATAAATCTATTTTAGGAAGGAATGCTGCAAGACAACCGTAGGAGCACAAGGAGCATAGGAGAGCATTTTGAGAATGCAATAGAAAAGATGTTATAGTTTCTCCCATGTATTCTCCACCTACGGGTGATGTGATGTTGGTTCCTATTTGATATATGTAGAACCATATTATGTTTAATAAAGACTTTCGCTAATTTACTATTCATTATTTTATATTATACACTGTTGTCATTGATACAAGGAAGGAAAAAGTAGGGACGGCCTTAGGGTCGGCCCCAAGACACAAGATCCGTATAGGGTGGGTTTTGGGTTGTGACATTTACCATTTCAGAATGTAACATCTTTTCACTTTTCATAAGGGTCCGTATTGATTCGGACACCTAAGTTTAGCACGAGGTGAATATATATATTATACATGACCTAAACATGAGAAATTTCTTGCCTTCTTGCGAGCATTACACGAGAAGGATCCACCAATCACAGGTGCATATACACTACTTATCTTGAATTACTAGTTCGCAAACAGGAAGTGTTTGAAATGTTATTTTTCAACATAGATGCTTTTCAGAGTACTTAAACATACTTTCAAGAGTACTTAAACATGGCTGGAATGAAAGTATTAACTTTCGAAAAAGATATTTAACACAACTTTAAGGTTAAGATAGACATGTTGAAGTAAGAACTTTATAAACCGTTAACATAAAAAAACAAGCACATTTGCAGATCATGATACGATTTTAAAAATGGAACAAATAGCATGTTGAAACACGAGTCATGTAAATACAAGAATTTGAAATTAAAACACTTCAAAAATCATAGAGTTAAAACCTCTACTTCAAAGTCTAGGATTACTCACCTTGGGTTCCGGGATTGGTATTACTGGCGGGTCTTTCCTTTTTCCTTATAGCTCCTAAAATATAAATTCATAGAAAGCCTATTAATTTCATATTTAACTTAAGTCACTTCCTAGTTGGTGTTCTTAATTTATGCTTAGACCCAATGATTGCTAATTTCCTAGAATAAGTCTTGTTTCTTTTAATCAGGTCCATTTGTAGTTAAATCTGACTCTTAGGGGTAGTTTAGTAACTTATATTTTTGCCTTATTTTTCAATAACTATTTTTGCAATATGGACCTCATCGTTGGATTTGGAATGTCGAAGAAAGTCAAAATAGAACCTCTCAGACTTTCACTTAGCTTCAAGTCTCATTAAGGGTAAAATGGTAATTATTGCATTTTAGGTGTCTTAATTTTTAGGATTTCATTTCATAAAATGGACCCGTCATTGGGTCCAAAATTTTGAAGAAAGTCATAATACACTCTTCCTTTATTTTATTCGGGTACGGGAAGCATTTATTTTTATAAAATTAATTTAATTATTTATTTACTATTATATATCTTTCTTGTTAACAATTTAACACAAGTGCCAAGGTGGCACAGTGGAATGCGGGTGAGGATTTAAGTCTCTACGTGTGGGAGGTTGGTGGTTCAAAACTAGGGGGTTACGGCTCCTATTATTTTTTCTAAATTTCTCTATGCCAAACAGCGGATAAGGAAAGAAACATGGATAGGATATCCCAAGGTCTGAATGGGTTATTAAATCAGGGGTCTTATCCTTGTTGCCAAACAGACCGAATTCCCTATTTTGAAAACATTTAAGACCCTTAAAACAATGTAGCTTGGTTACCCATCGCTGTGTTTAGGTGGGTTCCGACCCGAACCTATGACCTACCCGACCTGTTACTGTTTATTTTCTCCCTCGCTATGATCACTGTAGCCCTAAAAATGTAAAAACTTCAAACTCTATTTTTTTGAGATTTTAGGCACGGTTTTGACCTATTTTTTATCCCTAAGAGTTTCAAAAACATCAAAGAAGGTTTCGGCATTGGTTTAAGGGGTTGAAAAGAGCTCAAATCTATGTTGAAGTTTCATGGCCATTCTGAAAAATGGGTTTGTTCTTGCTCATTACTCCATGAAAATCCATGGTTCTTGGCTTATTATGATCCTCATTCCAATGGTTTCAAAACCTCACTCTAAAAATCAAGTTTGGTGCTTGATTTGTGAAGCCGGATTCTTAGGCCGTGACCTGTAACTCGATCTTTCTCCCTCATTTTAGGTTCATTTGAGATAATTCTTGTGGATTCGTACTCCTAGTAGTCCATAATTTAGGCCCTAACCAAGAAAACCTAGATTAGTTTTAGTTGGTTCAGACCCAAATCGAAGCTTTTCATTAATGGCAAATTTTTGGTTTGGTTATTGTTTCTTTACTGTTTGGGCTCTATTAGGTCTCGTTTTTACTCCTACCATGGTGCATCATCAATAAAGATCATCTACACGTCCTAACAGCAAGTTGACAAAAGAAATTTCTAGAGAGAAATTTGGTTGTTGTGTCTACCTTTAATAGTGATATTTCCCTCTCCTTAGGCTCAACTCGAGGTTTCTCCAAGCTCCTATTTGATCCTTGGGTTTGCTTCAAGGTGTATACAAAGCCTTCACCTTTTCTTCTTCTTCTTCTTCTCCTTCTTCTTCCTTCTCTCTCCCCCCCTCTCTCTAGTCGAAATACGCCAGGTTGGACACATAGAACTTCAGAATACGCAATGTCTTAATTTCTATCCATATACACTCAAGATCTGGATACGTATCATAAAGGATTTCAAACATAAAATCTAATTGGACAAGAAGTAGATGCAATGGGTTGATGACATATCAGCTCTTCAAAAATTTCCCTACCTGAATCTACTTTGCGTACTTATCTTTTGGCCATCATAGTACATAAGTGTTGATAACCTAGTGGGTTTACACTTTGAGTAAGTCTCTTTATGGTTCAAGGTGTTGGGTTCAATTCATTGGGCCAACATTTTTGGCCTATTTTTCATCTTTTTCTTTTTATTTACCTTGCATTAAGTTTTCTTGTCCTTTGTGTTTTAAATCTATATTTACTAATTTACTAGCATTATTCGGATTACATGCGTCGACATCACTAGTGGGTGAAATTGTAATTTCACTACTCTTAGTAGTCTTTATCTTTTTATTTTAGCTAGGGCTTAATTATTCCCCAACTATTATTTTACTTATTAAAGTCTCTGATATTTAATTAGCCACCTTAATTTTCTAGTAATTAGATCAGGGTGTTATATTCCCCCCCTAAAAGAGTTTTGTCCTCAAAAACTCAAGGGTTCTTAGTCGATGCAAAGACTCTATTTTCTTTTTCTTTATTATAGGTATCTAGGAAATTTTGTGTCTTAATCGTGACTTATCTTGACATCTTAAATAGTCATTGTCATAATTACGTCTTACCTATTTGTCCCTAGCCATATCTAAGATGTTCGGTTGTTACTACAGATCATAATGGTCTTAGAAGTCATGTTAAATTACGAAGACATATAAATTAGAAAGTAACTAAATATTGGACAGGGTACCTATTTGACCACTAAGGGTCTATGTGGCCTTAGAATAAAGATTAAAGACTTGTTTGTAACTTCAAGGGTTCCTTGCTTCCTCTTGATTTCTCAGCTATCATGGTTGGAGGTTTTGGTACAATTGAAGAAGCAACTACTGTGGGGCTACTGACACCTTGAGCCAGTGTCGAGCAGTCCTTAATCATGTAGCCAGTTTCCCACATTTGAAATAAGCTCTAATAAGATGTCAATATGGGGCAGTGTTGTGCTTCTAGCAGGTAGGACATAGTGGAATGTCCGTAGTCTTCTGATTGGCATTACTCTTCTCATTTATGGAGATTGCACTTTTGGCCTTGGTCTTAAGCTTCTTCGTCGCTTGAGGAGCGGATTCAGTTTTTCTCGTCTTTCTTTTGGGCTAATGCATTTCCTGCCCTCTTAAATATCTTGGCACGTTTCACCACTTCGTTATAAGTCGGAAGCTCAAAAGGTTCAATTCTATACTTAATGATGTCCCTTAGACCACCTTCAAATTTCCTAGCTGTTAGGTCTTCATTAGAGATTATATGTGGTGAGAAGTGGGCCAGCTCCACAAATTTGGCCTCGTATTCCTCTATTGTTATGTTTCTTTGGCTGAGGGTTGCAAACTCTACAATTTCTTAATTTTTGACCGACTATGGAAAGTACTTGTAATATCTCGACCCGGGATACCGGGTCACATGACACGTATTACGAGGGAAAGAAATTTTATATATATATATATATATAATTAATTATATAATTAATTAATTAATTATAAGAAATGGATGTATATATGTAGTAATTAAATGTATATATATATATATATATTAAATGAATGAAATAGGAAAATGTTAAAAGGTAAAAAGTGAAAAAGTGTGAATGTGTGTGTGTGTGTCGGCTGGTGTGTGTGTGTGTGTGTCTTGTATATATGTGTATATGTATATATTATATGTATAAATATCTATGAAAATTAAATGCAAAGAAGAAAAGAGAAAAAGTAGAATTTATGAGATGGGAGGTCTAGTGTAGGGCTAGAAATCAGAGAAAGAGAGAGAGAGAGAGAGAGAGAGAGAGAGAGAGAGAGAGAGAGAGAGAGAGAATGGAGGAGAGAGAAGGGTCGGTCACCTTCTCTTTAAATAGCCAAGCATGCAAACCATGCTTTCTTCTTGCAAAAGAAACCAAAGGAAGAAAAAGTAAGGAGAATAGAGAGAGAATTGGAGGTAGAACAAAGGAGAAAGCAGGTGTAAACAGGTAAAGTTCCAATTTTTACATTTTTCCTCTCTCTAAAATTTTGATTGATAGGAACTGTTTTAAGATGTTTATATACGTAGGATATGTTATATATATGTTTAGAAGTGAAATAAGCATGGAGTTAAGCTTTAAAACACCTAAAAACACCTAACCCAGAAGCATCCTCCATTGATGACCTTGCATGAAGCAGGTCTGATCCGAGGGAAACCAAACTTTGTTTGGTGTATAGGGACCTCTAGTAGACCCTACAAGCATGCTAAAAACATGTGACCGCGACCTTGAAGCTCAAAAATCGACCCTCAAATGTCAAAGTGCAGGTTACGGGTTTACACCCCAAACCTCTAAACTCATGATTTAAGCCGTTTCTTTAAATGAAAAATTGATCTCCATGAAGAGGGGATCACAACAAGCCAAACCTCATCAAAAATGGTTAAGAAACGAGCATGAACGACTGAAATAACAGTTCGGATTATCCACTTCAAAACCAAACATATGTGAGGGTTTTAAACTCCAAAACGAATGCCAATCGAATCATTTATTCCTTAGGAACATTTTGGGACAAAAACAGTGAAGAATGATTGAGTGAAACGTCACGAAATAGAAGAAAAAGGAATTCGGGAACTAGGGCAACAGTAGGGTTCTCTTGGGGAAGACGATGACGGGTTGACTCGTTTTTAAATGTGGCTGAGTCGACTCGGACAGGTGGCAGCCTCTGGGCTTGCCACCGATTAATTGGAACGGCGTCGTTTTGAATGTCGGTTAACTTAAATGGGATCTAGGGCTGACGTCATCATGACGTCAGCCACATGTAATAAACCGGATAGACCGGTTGGGTTACCACTGAACCAGACCGGTTCACTTATAATTTAACTGAACCCTTTGGTTTTTCTAAATTAATTAAAATAAAATAAACCAATACTTTTGGTTATTACGGATTGACCCCTGGGCTTCAGAAAAATTATACTGAGGCCCAACTGAGGAAAAATTTATGCATTTAGACCCCTGAAAAATAATTAAATAATTAAATAATTAATTTAATTATTTAATAAATAAGATTAAATTACTATTTTGCCCTTGAGGCATAAATAGAGCAAACGAAGTCCAAATTAAACATATGAATAGTGTATTTTTACTATTTTGGATATTCTGAGACTAATGGTAGGGCTCGTTTTACGAGACGGGGCCCGAAAAAATAAAACACGCAAGGGGTAAATGACCAAAATACCCTTTGACCAAAATTAACAAGTTATTAGTGTATTCTTACTATCTTGGACCTTCTGAGTCCAATGGTGAGGTCCACAACACGAAATGGAGTCCCAAAAATAAAGACACGTAAAGGGGTAAAAAGACCAAAATACCCCTGGTGCCCCTAAAGCCGAAATGAGATCAGAAAAGGTCTAAATTGACTTTCTTTAACATCCCGGACTCAAAAATGGAGTCCAAATTACGAAACGAAGTACAGAAAAATGTGACACGCAAAACGATAAATGACCATTTTGTCCTTTTACATATAACAGTCCGAATTAAATGATTGGAAAGCCTAAACTGACTTTCTTTGACACTCCGGACTCAATGGTAGGGTCCATTCGACCAAAAGAAATGTCTAAGATAAAAAGACATAAAATTTGATGAATAGCATCTGTTAGATGACTATGAACTGAAATAATGCCAAAGTACTAATACTAAGGCAACTACGAGAAACGAAATGCGAAAAGACACGACACGTAAACATGTTAAATAAATAACTTTAAATTAAAGTTAATAGAACTCCCAGAAGAGTATGATTATAGAAATCTGTTTTCTTGACACGGTAAATTGTGTTTTTAAACAGAGAATTTAATAAACACAAAAATGAGCCAAGAACGAGAAGTTACTCCTATGATGACGAGGGCACAACTAGCAAAGGATCCCAAACAGAAGGTTTTCCGGGAGAAACTAGAAAAACAGCTCCAGCTGATTCAAAATCGCATTCGGATTTCCAAAACGAACGAAGTGTGCTATGTTAGCCCCTTTATTTACAAGACTATAACTAAGGAGCAACTAGCAGCGAAACAGCTTAAGAAACAGGAGGATACGGTAACGTTGCAAGAATGGCTTCAAAGGTTAAAGAAAGCCAAGGGAAAAGCGCCCAAATAGAGCAGGACTAGAAGTACAAGGTGAGTAACCCTGTGTTTGAATTGGAGATTTAACTCCATGGATTTGAAAAAGTTTTAAGTTCAAAGATGTGAAGTATTTGAAGTTTCAAATTCAGTATTTACATGATTCAGCTTTTAATAGTACTGTTTTATAACTCTATATGACATGCTCAGTGATTGGTATTTATCATAGTTTTCTTAAAACATATTTCAGCATGTCTAAAGTTTTAAATGCCAAATTATGTTAAATATCCTGAATTTGATTATTACAAGTATTTGAAGCCCTATTGTAGAATTATACATTTCATGTTTTAAATATTCATGAAGTATCTATTGAAGAAGTTATGTGATAAATGTTTTATGCATTTCATGTTTTAAATATTCATGAAAGTATCTATTGAAAAAGTTACGTGATAAATGTTTTACAAGATAAACGGTACTAAGTACCACCCTATGTGACGTTGAAATCCTTCGGGATTCAACAGTAAATGCCCGGTAGCAGGATCTAATCCCCCAGGCAAATGAGATCGACAGTATTGGTAGTAAAATGGGAGTCTGGTTCGAAACAGATTCCACCTAATTAAAGAGAAAAGATGACAAGTGATTTTGGAAATGGAAGCAGGTTTTACCTTCATTTTCAAATACATATTGATGTGATTTAAGTTATATACTTATCTGATGAAGTACGAGTTTTGCTTGAATATCTCAAATGTTTTCAAGCCATTTGAAATGCATATGTTTTGAGTTATATACTCTATTTGACGAAGTACGAGCTTAGCTTGAATACCTTAAATGTTTCAAAGCTATTCATTTGAAATACATATGTTTTGAGTTATATACTCTATTTGACGAAGTACGAGCTTAGCTTGAATACCTTAAATGTTTCAAAGCTATTTATTTGAAATGCATATGTTCCGAGTTATACACTCCATTTGACAAGTATAAGTATAGCTTGAATACTTAAAATGTTTCAAAGCTATTGTTTTAAGAATGCATGTACTTTGTATTCTAAATTGTATAAGCAATTGGCAGTGAATGTTTTACAACTCTTATGTACAAAAAAACCACTGCTAATTGGAAACCCCATGACGAACACTGGAATTGCTCACAAGCTTAGATTAGCTTACCCGGACTTTGTTCGGACCCCCCTTTCAGGTGATGCAGCAGACAGGGTCTTAAGGACAACGACGATGAGTCTAGCTGATTTTGGAAGGATATGATTAAATAGTTTCTTTTGAAGAATTTATGAACACTAATAGTATATTTGTATTAGTAAACAATGTAAGGATGTGTAATAAGCCCTCAGGGCAACTGAATATGTATTGTATTAATGTATGAAGTCTTTAAGTTTTAGTTATACTCTGAATGTGTAACCATTTATGCTATGTATGGAAACAGCAGTATCGGACGGATGTGCCTAATTTAAAAATGAGAAAAGAAAAGAAAAAGTGTTTCACGCTTCCGCAATCATGTGAAGCACATCTATTCGATACCGCTGCAGATGTGAGCCTTGTCTCGGGGCCTTCGGGTCTCGGGGCGGCGGTCGCGATCCGGTAATCCGCAGAGGGTGGGTTTCGGGTCGTGACAGTACTTGCCTTAAAATATCTCCAAGAATCGTGCCCAAGTCCTCGGAGGTTCTCTTTCCTTTTCTAAAAGCCACCAACGATATGTTGTGTCCTTGAATGTGAATGCAGCAAAGGCAACCTTCTAATCCTCCGTACAAGGTAAGACTGTTCTAGGACCCATGCCTGAGCATCGATCATTGTTGCGAACCCATCAAATCTAAGAGGTTTGAAGTTTTGGAACATCTTGTGCGTTACAGTATTCCTCGCATCAGTAAGATGTCCTTGGTTTTGAGGTGCCAAGGGGTTGGGTGCTTGTTGTCAAGCCCCATTCTGGGCTTGGACGTTGTTCAAGGTTTGTGTCATTATTTCTAGGATCTGCTCAACCCTGTCTAGGCACTTGTCGAGGTTTCCTACATTCCTTTGAGTGTTCATCATTTATCACTACTACAAAAGACAAACATATTTAGTTAGTTCATCTTCATATGTTATATCACATAAGGTTGTATTTATTTTGTCTTACCACTTAAGGGTTGAGATTTTCTACAATCATTTCCTTACTCTAATTGTGGGACCCATACCCCACGCTTACTTCTGACTTTTAACACTTTACTCTACTGTAGGTCCCAAATCCCGCTTTTACATCGAAACATTATGCTTTACTGCGAGTCCCAAACCCCACATTCACATCTGAACATTACATTTTCCTCTATTACGGGTCCCATACCCTGGCTTCATATCTGAACATTACACTTAACTCTATTGTTGGTCCCATACCCCGCCTTCACATCAGAACATTACATTTTATTACGGGTCCCATACCCCGCCTTTACTTCTGAATCTTATAGTATTCTTAGGTTTTACTATCGTAGGTTATTTGCTAATCTTAATTTCCATATGCAGCCTAGGAGTTACCTAAGCCTATACCTCTGATACCACTTCTGTCACATCCCCGAAACCCATCCTATGTGGATTAGGGGAACGCGACCACCTCGACCCAGGGGCCGGTAGGTGACGGAACAGAGTCGGGCAGCAATGCAAACATAACATAAATAAATGAAAAGGTTGTGGAAACGTGAAGACAAATGCATAACCGTTCGACCAGAGCCTCTTTTAAACTTGCTAAATATATTTTTTTTTGACATGAAACTTAAACTTAAGACAACTTAAGCACATTACATTATCATTGTTCTTGCAGAATTTAATTACATATTTTGTCCCACAAAATTACAACAAAAGAGGTGGACGATCTACTTGTCTTGTCATTTTGTGAAATCCTGCTTGTTAAAAATCTGTTTCTAGCTAATTAACTTGCAAAAAAAATGCTATCAAAAGAGTGGATGTCACATCCAGCACCCCACCCTACACGGATGCCAAAGATGTGATGCTAGTTAGCCGCCTTGCCAGTCTCTTTACTGACAATGCAACCAACCAAAGGCAAACTTCTGAACTGTACGATGAATTGCATTCCAAATGTAGGGTCAGAGCAGCAGAATTTAAAACTTTTGTCATCTCGGGAATGCAACTCATCTATATACCACAAAGGTATGTACTAACCATAGAGCACGTCTATAACCAGACATATATCACAGAGCATATCTAATATCTCTAGAGTACCATTACTATGAGCCATGTCTCAACATATCTAGTGCATATCAATGAATGCAATCACATCATGTTACTCACCTAGATAGCTAGAGTCAATCCACTAGAATCTAAGTCTCCATAAGTCAATACTAATCAGATCCTTGCTTGGGATGCCTCCCAGTCTACTAATGTCATATCATTATGCCTTCTAATCCAATAGAGATAAGTCCTGAAAAATATTAGATAAATAGAATGAGCTTAAACAAGCTTAGTGAGTAACATAGGTTCCTGCCATGGGTTTCAAAACCAGTTTATATATACATGATATCAACTGAAATGCATGCTCAAATACAGCTCAAGTAAAACAAACAGATCAGATCAAATCAAGACAGATCAGAACAAACAGAACAGAGCCAGAACAGAACAAAATAGATCAGGACAGAATAGATCAGAACAGAACAGACCAGAACAGAACATATCAGATCAAAAGAAAGCCAGAACAAAACAGATCAGGACAGAACAGATCAGAACAGAACTAATCAAAACAGAACTGATCAAAACAGAACAAATCCAGACAGAACTGATCAAAACTGAACAGATCAGGAGCAGCTGCCTGGTCCTTCGATGGGGTAGGACTTATACTCACTCCCTAATAGAACAGATCAGGAGCAGCTGCCTGGTCCCTCGATGGGGTAGGACTTATACTCACTCCTTAATAGAATAGATCAAAAGCAGCTGCCTGGTCCCTCGATGGGGTAGGACATATACTCACTCCAGATCAAAACGGAACTGATCAGAACAAAATAGAAAACAAAACCAGAACAGACTCCGAATGGAGTATAACAGAACAAAACAGACCCGAACAGAATCAAAACAGGATATACCAAAAGACATGACAAAATAGAATCATGCCACATGTAATGCAATATAAAAAGTATGCATGAAAGCATATGCATTAAAACAGTACAATGTATAAAACAGTACAGTATATGAATCTAGATAGTACAGAAAATATACACCAAGTCAGGGGTCTGAGTTACTCACCAAATGTTTGCATAAACTTTTATGCGTATCTCCATTCACAGGTATCTTTCAGATACGTCATTAGCCACGTCCATGCATATCCTAAATAATCATCATTAATCACAGACATCACAGCATCCATGTGCTCATTTAATGTCTGAATGCACTGTAAAGTGTCAAGATCCCACATTCTTACTGTATGGTCTATCGTACCAGAGTAGAGTCTATTAGCTCCAATGACTAGGGAAACTACACCATAACTATGACCCTTTAGTGATATAGGGAGCTCAGTGCAAACTAGATTTCCATGCCAATATGGTGCCATCTTGTATCCGAGCAAGAGGCATATCATTATACACCACCAAGGCATAAACTTCCCAACTGGCCCAGTCACATTAAGAGTTAGTTTAGTATCTGAGCTGGTGTTCCATGCCTTCACAATATTTGGAAAGCCCATGAACACCAATGGACCTTTACTAATTATAAATTAAATTGTGTCCTCAAGGTTAGCTACAGCGGCACACTAATCAGTATTGCAGCCCCATAGCCTTGTCGTCACTACTCATCATTGACATCTTGTTTAAACCTTCTGGCCATCATCTGCAACATCTTCAGCCATTGTTACAGGGTTTTGGGGTTTTCAACATAAATGTCTTTCAGAGTACTTAAACATAACTTTTAAGACTACTTAAACATGGCTGGAATGAAAATATTCACTTTCGAAGATGATATTTAACACAACTATGAAGTTAAGATAGACATGCTGAAGTAAGAACTTTATAAATCGTTGGCATTTAAAACAAGCACATTTGCAGATCATGATAGGATTTTGAAAAAGGAACAACTAGCATGTTGAAACACGAGTCATGTAAATATAGGAATTTGAAACTAAAACACTTTAGAAATCATGAAATTAAAATCTGTACTTCAAAGTCCAAGATTACTTACATTGGTTTCTGGGGTTGCTGTTATTGGTGGGCCTTTCCTTTTCCCTTGTAGCTCCTAAAATATAAATTCACGGAAAGCCTATTAATTTCATATTTACCTTAATTCACTTCCTAATTAAGTGAATATTTATATATATATATATATATCTTTTTATAATTAAAATTAACTTGGATAATTATAAGGTTTAGGTTATAACCTAGGATTAGTACAAGTCTATCTCACTTAAACACCCTAATTAATCTAATTATGATTAACTTAATTCACTAATCATGTATTAAGGTTACTAATTAAACATAATTAGTTTAGATATAATAATTTTTTAAGAACCTTCCAATAACCTATCACAAAGTAGGTTAGTTTAGTTAAGTATGCTCTAATTATGCTTAACCTTATAACAAATATTAACCTAATTAATTATGTTTTAGCTCAAGAATCATTTGAAAAACCTACTAGAAATATTGTTTTGTTCCTAATTTCTCCTACTAGGATTTTAATTATTGCCTCACTATTCATACTAGTAAACTCATCACTTTGAATCATAATAGCAATAAAGCACACTCTAATCCACACTTTATCATTACTTGAAGTGGATTCATATATAGCAATAAAGTATAATAAAGGAAATAAGATGTAGGATATTACATCCTCCCCTACTTTTTAAAAGTTTGGTCTTCCAAACTTGGCATGCCTTATGTCTCGAGGAAATGAGGTTATTTTGCTCGAATTTCTTCCTCTCATTCCCAAGTGGCTTCCTCCACCGAATGATTCTGCCATAAAACTTTTACTAATGGGATAATCTTGTTCCTCGAAACTCGTTCTTGACGATCTAAAATGCAAATTGATTTTTCAGTATAGCTTAAGTCTTCTTGCACCTCTAATGGTTGACACTATCACATGACTAGGGTCTGGGAGGTACTTTCTCAACATAGAGATATGAAAAACATTATGTATGCTAACTAATTCTGATGGAAGAGCAAGGCTAGGCTAACTTTTTCCAAGATTTCAAAAGGTCCTAAAAATCGAGGTCTCAACTTCCTTTTCTTTCCAAACCGTAGTACTCCTTTAGAGGAAGACACCTTTAAGAATACATAATCTCCAACATCAAATTCCAGATCTCTTCTTCTGACATCAACATAGCTCTTTTGGCGACTCTTAGCAGTATGTAGTCTCTGTTGTATCAATTTAACCTTATCAGTAGTTAATTGCAAAATCTCAGATGTCACGACCCGAAACCCACCTTGTGCGGATCTCGGATCGCGACCGCCGCCTTCAGGCCCGAGAGCCTGAGGGCAAGGCAAAACATGGGCGACGGTATCGAATAGCGGTGCGGCCTTGATTTGCGGAAGCGTGAAAACCCTTTTCTCTTCTTTTTTTTTAAATCTTTTAAAAACTTTCGCACAACCGTCCGGTACTGTCGCTCTTCATAGCGGTACACATGAATAATCACATCAGAGCATACTAAAAATTAAAGTCTTATACACGATACATATTCGAATGCCTCAAGGGCTTAGGTACATATGTGGTTGCCTCTTGGGCTTAAATACATAATTGTCCAAAAGTACGACATCAAAATTCGACCAACCATAGGCCCTAATACTTCCCAAAATATCTCCAGAATCCTAATGGAGCTGCCTATCATTCCTCCCCAAATTGGGCAAGGGTCCACCCATCGACATCACTTGAAAAATGTTAGGGAATGGGGTGAGCTTCGAAAAGCCCAGTGAGTAATTCTAACATCTGTCATGGGTTTCAATTGGTAGTGGTTTCGCACGTGAGAATTTTGTAAAATACTCACTACCAATTGCTCGTATACTTGGAACATAGAGTACATGCATTCTTTAAACAATGGCTTTGAAACATTAAAGTATTCAAGCTAACTTGTACTTTTGAAATAAAGTATATGAATTTCAAATCATGTAAATCTGCATGGTGAAAATGAGGAAAAAGCCTGCTTCCATTTTCAACACACACCTTATCACTTTCATTAACAGAATCCGTTTCGAACCAGATTCCCATTTTACTTTTCGTGGAGATATCTCATATGCCTGGGGGATTAGATCCTGCTACCTGGCATTTAATCGTATCGTAGTTGGGTTCCTAAGAAACCCGATAGAAATCCGTGGTGCTTATGCACAATTTATCTTGCATTTAAAAGCATTTAACCCATAATTCCTTCGTGTGGATGCATTTAAAAGCATTCAAAACATATAGTTCATAATCTCATGATAGGGTATCGAAATACGTGAAACATGTAAATTCAGGATATATAATAACATTTGAAATCAAAAATTTAGACATGCAGAAGTATATCTCAGAGAACAGTAGTAAATTATTCAGGAAGCATGTCATAACAAAATATTTAAAACGGAATTGTGTAAAGACAGAATTTGATATTTAAAACATCATTCAAATCCGTGGAATTAAATCTCCACTTCAAATGTGAGGTTACTCACCTTGATCCCCCGGGTTTGCACTACTGGTGGGCTTTTCCCTTCCCTTTGTATTTCCTAAGAAAATTATAAAGAACTCGTTAACTTCACATTTACCTTAAATCGTTACCTATTCATGCTCTTTTATTTAATTTTAGGCCTGACGTATTCTAACTTCCTAGGATTTGTCTTACTGGTCAACTTGTGGTGACTTGATGAGTTTTATTTTTCACGTGACTAAATTTTCAGTACCTATTTTGGTGTTATAGACTTCACCGTTGGGTTTGGAATGTCCGACATAGTCAAAATAGACTATCTTTTAGTTTCATTTGGGCTCCGGGTACCTTAGGGGTAGTTTGGTCATTTCGCGCGTCATATTTTTTGGAGTCCCGTCTCGTGAATCGGACCTCACTGTTGATCTCAGAAGGCCCAAAAAAATAAGATTACACTAATAACTTGTCTTATTTGGGCATCGACTACATTATGGGCAATTTAGTAATTTGTACTTTAACGTATCGTAATTTTTGAAGCCTTGTCTCGTAAAACGGACCACACCATTGAGTCCAGAACGTCCAAAATAGTCAAAAACCACTATTCGTTTACTTTATTCGGACTCCGTTTGACTTATTTATGACCTAGGGGTAATTTGGTCATTTTTATTTAATTAATAAATTAATTAAATAATTTAATTTATTATTTATTAATTTATCAGGGGTATAAATGGAACAAAATTCCAAAAATTGGGCCAGAGTCAAATTTCCCAAAACTGTTGGTGTCTTTATGTAATTTCCAGAAAATTGTAACTGAACCAAACGGTTCAGCCCTTATGCAATTGAACCGGACCGGTCCAATCCGGTTCAAACCGGTTCAGGGTAATGTGCTGACGTCAGGCTGACGTCAGCCCTATAATTTAAATTTTAAAAGTCAGTTATCAAAACGACACAGTTTGGCTTTAAACGGGTCATCCGTTTCTCGGTCGGGTCGGGGCCCGACCCGGACCCGGTCCATGCCCGACCCGTACTGTTCATCATCTTCCCCACCGTTCTACACACTGTAGCCCTAATTTGCAGATTTTTTTCTTTTTCTATTTCGTGATGTTTCAAGGGTTGCTTTCAATCTGCTTTGATCCCAATCGGTTCCTAGTCATCATACCATTACGTTGGCATTATTTTGATACTCTAAAACCAACCCAATCGTTCGGTCTAAGCTTGAATACCCGAACCTGCAACTCCATAGTAAACCCTTGTTTCTTCACCATTTTGGACGGGGTTTGGTTCTATGAAGTCCCTACAGCAAGGGCTTCGATCCTCCATCGTTAAATAGCGGTTTGGGGGTCTAGTTTAAAGGTTGGGTTTTTGGGCCGAGAAGAATAGCCTCGGTTTTGAGGGCTTAGACCTAGGTCTCTAGGTCGCGGGTGGTAGTTTTCTAGGTCCTGCCATGGTCTATTTCATGTATTGACCACTAAAAGTCCATGTGGTTGAGGTCGGATCAGACCTGCAACTTCAAGCTCCATTAATGGCGGTTTAGCTACGGGTTCGTGGTTTGGGCAGTTTTGTAGGTCCATTTCAATCACAAGCAACCCAGTTTTTCAAGTTAAATTGTTACACATGCAATGACAGATCCTAAAGCTATAAAACAGTAGCTAAAATTCAAGAAGAAAATTTCTAGAAAGGTTTTGAATGACTCACCCGTACAGTGGTTCCCTCACTGGTTTGTGCTCAACAGAAGCTTCAAGGGTTGGATTTGGCCCTTCACGTGCAGTTCCTTGGCCCCTCAATCTCCTTGAATGGCTCCAAAGTATACACTTGTATGCACAACTTGTCTACTCTCTCTCTAGAATTCCTCTCTCTCTCTCAGCACTTTCTCTCTCTATAAAGTAGTATATCAACACTCTCTAATTTCAGATCTGCATATATGGAGAATGCATATATGGAGATATACATATCTTACATTTCTCTTGCCCTTTTCATCTCCCCAAATGCATGATTATTTTGCATGCAATTTGGTTGGGAGAGAGGTTTCATCATGAGACTATAGGCATGATGGCTATAGCATGATGTAATGCTGAGGTGTTGCATGTTTGTCCATTGGCCACTTTGGGGAATGGCCAAATCTGAATGGTATTTAAATATGTATCTTTGCACATATATACTCAAAAGTGTTCCTAGCCTAGATGGTAAATTTTTGGCAACCCAAATTCTGCCTAGGTTGGTCAAGGGATCAAATCCTCTTGGCCACATTTTTGGTCTTTTTCCCATATTTCGGGCTTAGGCCCTGTTTGGCTGCGCATTAATGCAGTTTCACTGTTTTCTTCCTAACTTTCATTCTGTAGCTTATTTTTCGACGTGGTTTCTTTCATTCAACTCCTAATTAGGTTAGCTTTTTAATTATTCTTTAAGTTTAGTTCAGATAAATGATTAGTAACTAATCATTACTTAATCAGGGTCGGGGTGTTACATCAGAGCCTAACTATCACGACCCGAAACCCACCCTGTGCGGATCCCGGATCGCCACCGCCGCCTTCAGGCCCTGGAGCCTTTGGGCAAGGCGAAACATAAACAACTGTATCAGACAGTGGTACGGCCCGTAGTTGCAGAAGCGTGAAAAACTTTTTCATTTCTTTTCCTTTTAAAATCTGTCGCACCATCGTCCGGTACTGACGCTTTTCATAATGGTACACATGAATATAGATTCAGAGCATAATAAACTTAACACTTTATAATATTACATGTCCACTGCCCAGAGGGCTCAATACATATTCTTACACCGTCTATTAATACAAAATGTACTACTAGAGTTCATATGGTTCCAAAAGAGCCTACTCAAACATATCTTCCCAAAATGGCAGATTCAACATCATCGACTTCAAACCAAAACTGTCGTCCTTCACCTGAAAGGGGGGTCCGAACAAAGTCCGGGACTGAACCAACGGTTCAGCTTCGTTTTAAATGAACCGGTTCAGTTGTAACTAAACTAATCCGGTTTAACACGTAATGCTGACGTCACCATGACGTCAGCCCTAATCTCTTAAGTTTTTAAAACATAATCAAAACGTCACCGTTCCAATTAATTCGGTGGCACGTCCAGATGCTGCCACGTGTTCGAGTCAACCCATCCAACTCGATTTTAAATGACGAGTCGACTTAGCGTCGTCTTCCCCATCAATCCACGACTGTTGCCCTAATTTCTGGGTTTGATTCTTTTCATTTTCGTGTATTTTCAATCCCTTTTTCTCTCTATTTTTGGTTGGTTCATGTTCCTAGAAGGTTGGCCAATCTTTTGGCATTCACTTGGAGCTTTAGATTTAACTAAATCGTTCGGTTAAAATCTTGATAGCCGAACCTATAACTCCATGAAAAATCCTCATTTCGTCACTATTTTTAATGGGTTTTGATTCTGGGTGACCCTCATGGATTGGGGATTCTATTCCTATTCACAAAATCAAGTTTAAACGTCTAAAACTAAAACTGTGTTTCATAGCCGAACCCTGCAACTCGTATTTTAGGGTTCAGCCTTTTCGTTCTACGGTCGCAGTCTAACATTTTTAAGGTATTGGAAAGGTCTAAATCAGGTTCCAACACATAGATTTGGATTTGGTTTTACTTATTTCAGACCTACACTAGAATTCCTAATTATTCTCGTTCACTTGTAACCCAAATTTCTGAGTCGATTCTTCATAGTTTTCTATCATTTCTTTTGTAAATTAAAGCTTAAATTATGCATAATAAGACCCTACTATTGCATTTTTTAAATTTAAACGAAATTCACATGAATTCAAATCACAAATTTACCTGTTTGACTAGTTGTTCCAGATTTTTTTTCCTGTCTCAGTTCTTCTTCTCCTTTCTATGTATTACACACTCTCTCTCTTCCCTAATTTTCCCCTCTTTATTTCCTCCTTCTCTACCTACCCTGAGGCGGTGGCATTGCCACCTGTTGGCCTTTGGTTTTGCATGGAGAATCCCTCGGTTGCATGGCCACATGACATGACTGCCACCTCCCTCTTATCACACAGCCACCCCTTAGGTTTTTCATCATTTCATGCACCTGATATCATATGGGAAAACATGGAGAACAGTGCCTACAACCGTAGGTAAGCACCGCTTCCCCCCTTACTCTCCACCTGATTTCTTTCATTTATCTCTTATTTTACATTTTTGCTTACAAGTATATATATCCATATTATACATACATACTTAAAGTAATATTATATATATATATATAATATACATTTACATATATTGGTTGGTCACCAATCAATTACCATACCATATCTATATTTCTAAATTGCTTGTATATAAATATAGTTTTATATTTACGTATATTCATGTACATATTTTGGTCCTAATCACTTACTTTCACAAACAATGTGTGCATTTTTAACATGTATTTAGCATGTTCTTATATTCACTTCATTAACCAACCCGACGTAACAATCTATTTTTCCTATCTTGATTTAAGGTTGGCAATCAAAGTGAAAGTGTACAATCTCAATGAAATCAACGGAAACAAGTTGGTGATTGCAATGAAAGTGATGTATGGTCATCCTGGTTTCCTGGGACTTTTACCGAAGCTTCACATATTCATCTTGCTATCCGACCGCGTGACTTAAGGTCTTGGTCACACCCGATCCTTTGTTGGGTCGGGGTGTTACACTAACAATTTTATTTCCCCTACCTTTGTCCAGCAAACAAGAGATCTACACTTTCTTCCATATAATGTTTCATAAGGAGGCATTCCAATCCTTGACTAGAAATTGTTGTTGTAAGAGAATTCGATTAAAGGTAAATGGTCTTCCCAGTTGCCTTTGAAATCTAAAACACAAGCTTGAAGCATATCTTTCAAAATCTGAATTACTCTTTCAAATTGACTGTTTGTTTCAAGATGAAATGCTATACTAAATTTCAGTTCTGTCCCCATCACCTTTTGTAAACTTTGCCAAGATTTAGACACAAATCTAGAATCTCTATAAAAAATAATAGAAATTGGAGTACCATGAAGCTTGATAATCTCTTTGATATATAACATAGCAAGCTTATCCAATGGTTAAGAGATCTTGACGGCAAGAAAGTGTCCGGACTTTGTTAATGTATCAACAATAACCCAAATAGCATCATTTCCTCTTAAGGATTTTGGCAATCCTACAACGAAATCCATCATGATATGCTCCTACTTCCATTCAGGAATAGGAAGAGACTGAAGCAATCCTGCTGGCCTTTAATGCTCAGTCTCCACTTGTTAACAACTTAAGCAATGAGAGACAAATTCAGCAATGTTTCTTTTCATAACTAGCCACCAATAAAGTACCCGTAAATCATGATACATCTTTATGGTACCCAGATGAATTGAAAACTTAGAATTGTGAGCCTCTTCTAGAATCCTCTTCTTTAATTCAAAAGAATCAAGAGCACATAATCAATCTCTAAATTTTAGAACATCTTCACGAAGAGTAAATTCTACTTTCTGACCTTTCCTTACTTCTTCACAAATTTTCTTCAATGATTCGTCTTCTTGTTGAGCTATCTTTATTTCTTCCACTATAGTTGGCTTAACTGTAAAGCTTGCGAGCATACCTCCCGAATTGTGTGGTATAACTTCTATCTCCATCTTGTCCAATTCTTTCAACAATCTCTTCTGTGTAGTGATCAGATAAGCAAGACTGCCTAATGATTTTCTACTCAATGCATCAGCTACAACATTAGCTTTGCCCAGATGATATTAAATGCTTAAATCATAGTCCTTCATAAGCTCTAGCCACCTTCTCTGCCTCATATTCTGTAATAACCTCAAAAATTTTTTTTTAAATCAATTTTGTTGGTTATTAATATTATTATTTGTTATTATTATTATTATTATTGTTATTCTATTATTAATTAATTAAAATGTGTATAAGTATGCATGTATGTGTGACGTAATGTATGTGTATGATGTGTGTATGTGTATGTGTATGAGTATTTAAATGTTTATACATATATATATATATATATATATACTTATATTAGCAAATTCAACTTTGCATTTAATGCAAAGCTGATTGTGGAGGAGGATGATGGCTGGAGCAGGGGGACAGGTCAGGGACTGGGAGAACCGAGAGAGAGATAGGGGAGGCTACAGCCGCCTGGGCAGTGGGTTGGCGTGTGAGCTTAGATGTATAGGCGTCTGTTGGATTTGACTGGGGATGGAGGTGGTCTGTGAGAGTATGTATGTAAGGGGGAGTTGTGAGGTATTAGAATAAGCAGAGGAAGAAAATAATCCCTGAGAGGCAAGCTCTGATAGAGAGAGAAAGTAGAGAGAGAGAGAGAGAGAGAATGGGGTAGAAAGAGAAAGCAAAGAAAAGAGAACAAGAAGGAGGAGAAGAGTTGCAACAGCCCTAGTGCATCCCAGGTTCATTAGAAAGGAGTCAGAAGCAAACAAGGGAGGGGAGGTACCATCTTCAAGGTGAAAAATCGCAAACCCATTCAGTTTCTCTCTCTAGAATATATGCATATATATATATACTGTTTAAATTTCTTGAATGCATGCATGGCATCTAGAATGTGTGAGGTTTAACTGAGGTGTGAAAACCAAGCCTAAACCGAACCCAGAACGCCTAACCGTGAAGAGACCTCCACGGATGGCCACCTTGAAGCTCGGATCCTAGTGTTTTAGACGTTAAAACCTTATTAAAACGATGGGGGATTGTTGGGGCGAGATGCAGGGAACTTTTAGAAAAATAAATAGTCCAAAACAGTGATGAAATCACTGAAAATGAGCCTCGCCGGAAAACTGGCATGCATGGCCAGAGATAGGGATGGGTGTCAATGAAACCAGTGAGTTTAAGACTGAAATACACTCTAAATTATTGCTTAAGGATCCAGAGTTGTTTTGGTATAAAAATGACAAAGTTTGGACATAAAATATGAGAGAAAATGGAGGAGGAAGGTCGCGATCTCCGGCGATATAGCCGGAAAAGACGACCGGAGCGTCGTCGGGAAGTCGGGGGCGCAAGAGGGGGCGACCGGGCCACTGGTTTGGGCTTCTCCTCTTTAAACCATTAGGCTGTTTTAATTTAAAACCATTGGGCCTGTTCAAGTCTTGGGCCTGTTAAATTAATGGTCATTGGGTTCTCTTGGTGTGGGCCTGTTTTGGTTTAAGGGGTTTGGGCCCAACTATTAAAAGAATGAAAGAAAAAAAAAAAAAAAAAGAAAGAAAAGAATGGGTGGGGTTGCGACTGCCAGGGATTGAACCCTGGTGGCGAGTGGGGTCAAAGGCGCGTGAGACCGTGTGAGACAAGAGAATCCTGTGACTCTTTTTGCACTGAATAAATATATATATTACATTTACTCTATTTTCCAAATGAAATTTATTTAATTAAAAATAAATACTCCAAAATGGCCCGGAGCCCAAATACGATAAGTCATATATGTTTTCTTACTATCTTGGACCTACTAAGACCAACGTTGAGGTCTATGACAGTGATATGAGGTCCCGAAAATTAAAAGACCTGTGGAACCCTTTAAAATTACCAAAACGCCCCTGAGTCAAAACACAGTCAAACGAAACTCGATTTAAATAAAAAAATAGTGAAATCTTATTATCTCGAACATTTTGGACTCAACCGTGGAGTCTGATTTATGAGGAGAAGTCTCGGGAAATGGGAACTCGTAAAAGTGCAAAATGATACCTTTGTCCTTTTTAGCCCGAACGTCCAAATTAAATTCCGTGAAAGCCCAAACCTATTTTCTTCGACGCTTCGGATCCAATTGTAGAATTTATTTTAGCAAAATAGAAACTAATAAAATAAAGACACAAAATTTGATGAATAGCATCATTTAAGGGACAAACCGACTGAGTTACATTTTGTGATTTTAGGGACACCGAAAGGCAAGGAGAAAGCAGCCTGATCCTTTCACATCCTCACTGTTGTTCACTACACTATGAGTACAGTTTATTTGGATTGAGACCAACCCGCCAGGTTGTCACATCTCGAACCCCACCCTACGCGGATGTCGAGGACGTGATGCCAGTCAGTCGCCACTGCGACCAACCGAAGGCAAATTCAGAACTTTTCGGTGAATTTCACTCTGACTGTAGGGTCAGATGCAGCGGAATTTAAAAACTTTTTATCACGGGAATGCAACTCGTTTATCCACTATAAAGGTATGTACCACAGAGTAAGTCTAAAATCCAAACAGTTATCAATTCCGACTTCAGGGCATATCTATAATCAAGCATATAACAACAGAGCAGATCTAATATCTCTAGAGTACCGTTTAATTCCATGAGCCATGTTTCTATCTATCCAGTACGTATAAATCAGGTTAGCCATATCATATCACTCACCTGAATAATAGTTCCAGTCCACAGGAATCCAGTCTCTATAGATCAGTGCCGTCAGATCCTTTACTTGAAGTGCCACTCGGCCTATCGTCATATCATGGTATCTTCTATTCCACCAGATATACATCCTGAGAAATGTTAGGGGATGGGGTGAGCTTCGAAAAGCCCAATGAGTAACACAGGTTCCCTGTCATGGGTTTCAAACCCGGTCTTGTTTATACATTACAAGGATAGTTCAATCACTATAGAATAGCAGTTTTATAAATCTACTTTGAATGCAGTTAAGTAGAGTAAAACAGGACTGAACTAAATAGAACAACAAATCAGAACGGATGGAACAGTACACGATGCCAATATATCAACAAGAGTATAGGCAATTATATCAAATATTATAACATATCAGTACTGAGTGGAACATAACAGAGCATAACAAACAATATGTCAGTTAAGCACATAATCAAGCCTACTTATGCCAGACAGCTCATAATCAGAATGGTACCCAAAGTCAAACACAACATAGCAGAACAAAACCAGACAAACCATATAACGGAACAAGACAGACCGAACAAAACAGTGGAGTAGGACGGGACAAAATCATGCCGCGTGCAATGCAGTATAAAGGTTTGCATTTAAAAACATGCATTCAGACAACATAACATTCAAAACTGTACAGTGCGTCAAAATACAATATCTAGACAGTAACTTATATACCAAGTCAGGAATCCGGGCAGATCATAACGGAACTGGACCATATATCAATCAAGATAGACAGATCATTAACGGACGGAATATAACAGAACTAAGTGGAACAATTCGTCAGTCGAAGGCACAGGCATACAATCAAGGACAGAGGCATAACGGAATGGAACATAGCAGAACAAACGGAGCGATATCTCAATCAGATCAAGGCATATCGGAACTAAACATGACGGAACAAAGCAGAACAATATCTCAATCAGAACAAGACATATCGGAACTGAACATGACGGAACAATGCAGAACAATATCTCAATCAGAACAAGACATATCGAAACTGAACATGACGAAACAATGCAGAACAATATCTCAATCAGGACAAGACATATCGGAACTGAACATGACGGAACAAAGCAGAACAATATCTCAATCAAAACAAGACATATCGAAACTGAACATGACGGAACAATGCAGAACAATATCTCAATCAAGACAAGACATATCGGGACTGAACATGACGGAACAAAGCAGAACAATATCTCAATCAGAACAAGACATATCAGAACTGAACATGGCAGAACAATGCAGAACAATATCTCAATCAGAACAAGACATATCGGAACTGAACATGACGGAACAAAGCAAAACAATATCTCAATCAGAACAAGACATATCAGAACTGAACATGACGGAACAATGCAGAACAATATCTCAATCAGGACAAGATATATCGGGACTGAACATGACGGAACAAAGCAGAACAATATCTCAATCAGAACAAGACATATCGGGATTGAACATGATGTAACAAAGCAGAACAATATCTCAATCAGAACAAGACATATCGAAACTGAACATGACGGAACAATGCAGAACAATATCTCAATCAGGAGAAGACATATCAGGACTAAACATGACGGAACAAAGCAGAACAATATCTCAATCAGAACAAGACATATCGGAACTGAACATGGCGAAACAATGCAGAACAATATCTCAATCAGGACAAGACATATCGAAACTGAACATGACGGAACAAAGCAGAACAATATCTCAATCAGAACAAGACATATCGAAACTGAACATGACGGAACAATGCAGAACAATATCTCAATCAGGACAAGATATATCGAGACTGAACATGACGGAACAAAGCAGAACAATATCTCAATTAGAACAAGACATATCAGGAATTGAACATGACGGAACAATGCAGAACAATATCTCAATCAAGGACAAGACATATCGGGACTGAACATGACGGAACAAAGCAGAAAAATATCTCAATCAGAACAAGACATATCGGAACTGAACATGACGGAACAATGCAGAACAATATCTCAATCAGGACAAGACATATCGGGACTGAACATGACGGAACAAAACGGAACAATATATCAATCAGGACAAGGCATATCGTACATTAGTATATGCTTTTTAAACAGTATAACGTTCAAAACAGTACAGTGCTTCAAAATACAGTATCTAGACAAAACTTATACACCAGTCAGAAGTTCCAAGTTACTCACAAAAAGACAGACAGTGCATCAAAATACAGTACAGTGTCAGAAATTACTCACAAACTGTTACGGTTATCTCCTTGCACAAACAATCCGATAACCTCCAGATACGTCAGGCATCTCCATGTATATCCTGAACAATAATCATCAATCATAGACAGATCAGAATTCAGCCATTCAGGTCTCATTCATCATCTTAGGTGTCTATCGGATTACCTAAGATAGCCTAGTAGCCTATCACCCTTTCACTGGGTCTCACCCGAGGCTATTTCGCTCTTTAATTAGGCTTAGCAGTTATCAGGTTTATGATTTAAGTCATTTAGACTTCAATCGTTATTAGTTAAGCACTTATTTGACCTTAGGGGCAAAATGGTAATTTTGACATTCTTGCCCCGGACTCTGTCATGGTCCTCAGAATAGTCTACATATCTTATATGTGAATTTTCAAGTCCTTTGGACTTCATCTGGTATCTACTTTAGATCATCGGGACACATCGATCATTTCTCGTTTTACGCGTTGACAGTTCCGGAGTCTTATTTAGCCCTTCAATGTTCATAATCATGCTTACGATAATTTATCAGATCAGGTTGACCTTTATTTGGCCTCTACTTTGCACTTACAGTGCTCAGGGGTATTTTGGTCATTTTATATTTTGTGTAATTCTGAACCCCGAATCGTTATTTAATCATGTGCATAGCCTTACAGGCATTTGGGCTTCTATCGGTATCAGTTTCGGCCCAATCGGACTTCGTTTGGGCTTCATACAGTATCAGGGGTAATTTGGTAATTTCATGTGTCAGTATTTTTCGGCACGTCAGTTCATAAAATAGACCTCACCATTGGGTCCAGAGTGTCCGACATAATTAAGTTGGACTATCTGTTATGTTTAATTGACCCTGGAAATCATTAGGGGCAGTTCAGTCATTTACCACTTACGGGTCTGTATTTTTCGGGACTTAATTTCTCAAATCGGACTCTGCCATTGAGTCCGGAATGCCCGAAATAGTAGAAATACACTATTCATTTAATCTATTTGGATTTCGTTTGACATATTAAATGTCTAGGGGTAAAATAGTAATTTTGTCTAATTAATAAAATAATAAAATAATTATTTAATTATTTTTCCAGGGGCTTAAATGAACAGTTTCTCAAAAATCTGGGCCACTGTACAATATTACAAAACTGTTAGGGTTTGATCCGTAATTTCAGAAAACATTAGGGGTTAAAACAGAATTTTATAACTAAGGGTTCAGACCGTTCGGTTCTAGGGTTCACTGGCTGAACCGATTTAAAATCACTGTGAACCAACCGGTTCACTGTTCTTCAGGAAACTGGGATAACATATCCCTCCTATTCTCAAATTGACCCTTATCCACGTTTCAGTTGCCCCTAACTCCTGATTTAATTTATTATCACTGTGACCAAACAACCGGAATTCAATTTAAAACAAAACCGTAAACCCCAAAACTGACGCAGTCTTACTAATGCGGTGGCACGCCCGTGAGTCAACATGTGTCCGAGTTGACTCGGCCTAACTCGAATGAGTTGGCGAGTCAACTCTATCTTCCCCGTCGACTGCCCCTATGTTGCCCTAATTGACAGCTTCGGTTTCCTCCATTTTCGTGGAGTTTCGAAGGTTGTTTTCAACTGATTTTGGTTCCAAACTGTTCCTAGAGGCTAGAGCAACAACTTGGGATCAATTTTGAGCTTCGAATCCAAGGATTGAGCTCTGTACAACCGATTAAGAGCTCTGTCACAAGGTTTGGTTCTTTATGACCGTATGTCCATGGGGATCAACATCCCATTTAGCAATTTCAGTTTAAGAGCCCATTTCAGATTTTGGGTTCCATGGCCGAGACCCATAGGTTCGGTTTTGAGGGTCTACCCATGCGATTTTGGGTCGCGGGTGGTGATATTTGAAACCCTCGTAGTGTCTAGATCAGTTCTGTACATGTAGGAAGTCGTTTGGTTGAGGTCGAATCAGAACTGCAACTCAAGGTCCATCCATGGTGGTTGTTTACAGGTTTTGGGTGTTTCTACCCTATTCGACCCTCCCAATTAATTTAGAACAGTTCTAAAGGCTCTCAGTAGTCTATATGTGTAGTTTATACAGATCCAAAACCATCAAAACAGTATCAACTTAAACAGAAAATTTTCTAGTTTAAAAAAGAGTTGTTACCTCTTTCAAACAGTAGCTTTCCTTGCCATTCATGGCTCAATTCCAGATTTTTGGCACTTCAGGTGTGCCTCAGTCAGTCGTGCCTCAATTCCCCTCTTGTCCTTTGGTGCATCTCCATGTAAACCGTAGGCAAGCACAAGCTTGCATACCCACAAGTCATGGACACACTCATGCAGTCCATGGCCCTCACCCCAAAGACAGGTCTGTTTTCTCCTCTTTACCTAGCAAATATTATGTCTTTTATGAACTATCAGTCTTTGGCATGTAATATATACATATATATCTATATATATAATATCACACATACCTATACATATACATCTCTAGATGTATACATCAGAGAATCAGTGGGACCCTAGGGCTGAGGTGGGCTGATGCAAACCAATCATATGGGGTTTGCATGTAATCTCATTGGTCCAATTTGAGGTGGAGCTTGGGTAACTCAGGAATATATACAATTAAGTTGTATATATGTGCACAAAGGTGTGGGTAGCCCAACTGGTAAGTTTTTGGGTAAAATTTCTTTCCACTCAAAGGTCAAGGGTTCAATTCCCTTGGCCTCCCTTTTAGCCATTTTTCCACCATTTTGGGCTAAGGCCCTGTTTGGCTGCGCGTTAATTCAGTTTCAATGTTTGCTACATAACTTTCATTCCAGTAGCTCTTTTTTTCGACGCGGTTTCTTCTGGTCAGTTCCTATTTCAGTTATCTTCAGTGTCAGAGGTTCCGTGTCATTTATTAGTCATTCAGGGATTTTCAGGGTTAACTAATTCGAGTTCCGTCAGTGTTAAATTGACATTATTTCACCTAATTAATTGATAATTAGGTTCAGGTATTGTACCCTATTCTCAGACATGTTTTAATTATTTTATCGGTCTATCGCGACCGCCGGGATTATAATTAATTCCCTTAATCATTCTGTAAGTCGGTACTAATTAATAATTAATAATTAATTATTAATTACACGGGATCGGGGTGTTACACAGGTACGGTGTTTTGCTAATGTAAGAAATGAGGTTAAGTTTAGGAACATTTTGTGAATGAATTGCATGACTTATATGTTTAATTGTTGTTATGGAGTTATTCAGATTATGTTCATTTGATGACTTGGGATTGGTTGTTTACGTGTTTTGTGTTTTCTTATATTCTTGAGAATTGGTAAAGTGATGAATGTGATTATGGCCATGTGATTAGATTGATAGCATGAGATATGTATTCATGTGGAATGAATTGGTGATTTAAATATTATTGTTGCCTCGAATGTGGTATATCATTGAAAGCATGCTTCATCGAGATTATGTTGTTGTGTGATGGATGCATAGCATATTAGCATTGGGTGAATTCCTTGGGCATATGGCGTGAGTTGAGCACGTGGTGCTTTGCATTATGAGGGTGCAAATCCTGTGGTGAAAAACCCAAAATTGGCCATTGCATTGGTACTTCGAGCCATCGGGCGAAACCCGTAAATGAGACATTGGTACTTCGAGCCATTGGACGAGACTCGTAAATGAGACATGGGTGTGGCATTGAGTGCATGGGTGTGTCATGCATACTTTCATCACATTGTATTAATGGAACTAGAATGCATTTAGAGATAAATGTACATTTTGCACATGCCACGCCTTAGCTTTATTTCTTGCATTAGCATTGCATTGTACCAGCAGTTAAGCTGACCCATTCGTGGGACATACATTACAGATGAGGATGCCCCAGCTACTTGAGATTTGATGACAGCTTGATAGGATGCAGCACTGGGTGTATTTTGACCTATGGGACTTATGTTTTGTAATGTAAGGGCTTAAGCCTGAATTACCTATGAACAATGTAGTTGTGAAATGTATCTTATGTTTCTGTATGTATTGATGGGAATCGAAGCATGTTTAGTTAAATTTGATTAAGTTGTCCTTTATTTTATTTTCTTTCTGTCTCGTTACTCGCGCCCCGGGTTCGTGGGAAATTCAGAGCGTGACATATTCAGTTCTTTCTGTGATAAGTATTTCAAACTCTTGGAATCAGTGAAGATTTCACAAATTGCACCATAGAGATAATGTCGCCAAATCTTTAAGGCAAAAATCACTGTTAACATGTGCTAGTCTATCAAGATTACTAATACCCAATTTGACATGCCTACGACTAGGAATATATTTAAGAGTAAAAGTATATAGAAATTTATGATATGTAACTTTTAACTCTTTAAAAATATATTTTCTCAACTTTAAGTTATGGATCTATCATGTAAACAAATAATAGTACAAACATGATAAATAAACTTTCCTTATTATTATTAAATAAAATAAGACTGTTTCAAACATAATATTCCTAAAACACTTCTTTCAACCGTTGACTTTTAGGACATACTACTAACACTGCACATTAAAGGGACCAAGTAACTTATATCTTTCGATGTAGTGAATTTTAGGGTTTTAGGAGGAGGAGAAAATATTCAAAAAATAGTCAAACCAACTCCATACCAAGACCTACCCCTCTCACCTATAAACACAATTGCACAAAGTGATTGGATAAAAAAATATAAAACTAAAAGGGTACTTTGCACGTTAAAGGGACCAAACTAACTTATATTTTTTGACATACTCTTAAGGTTTGAGGGGCAAAACTGTCCAAAAAAAGTCCGATTCTGGATTGAGACCTACCACTTATTCGCCTATAAATACAGTTGCCAACTGATTAGATGGAAAACATAAGACTAGATAAGGCACTTTGCATGCTAAAGGATTGAACTAACTTATATCTTCTGATGTAGTGCTTTTTAGGGTTTGGTAGACAAAAATATCTAAAAACAGTTGAACCAATTCCGAATTGAGACCTATGACTCCTTTGCCCATATATACAGAACAAGACACATGCCCAGAAACCTGCCCAGAAACACAGGTGTTTGAAGTGATTGAATAGAAAAAACGAAAGCCGAATAGGTAATTTGCACATAAAATAACAGTTGTTTGAAATATTGAAAGAAGCCTTTAAAGGCATCTTTTCAAATGACAACTATTGTTAAATATGCATCACTCATGAGATTAACCTTAACCCAAAAGTGTCTTTTGAAGGATGCTACTGTTAAAAAAAATTAACTTAAAAACATCTCTTCAAAAGACACATTTGAAAACTACATGGGTACGAAAAAAAAGTAGGAAAGTGTGTTGATCCCAAAAGTATTTTAAAAAAAAAGTGGTACGGTAAAAAATTCCCAAAACTGGTCTTCATTTTTATCTTCTTTTCTCTGTCCTTAATCATCTTGAAACCTCAGGGAACAACGAAGAGAAGTTTTGCAGACAAGAAAGTTTTAACTTCATTTTCTTCTTCCGCTTGTTCTTTTTGTTAGTTTATTTATCAATTTATAAATAATTCTAATTGAACAGCTCATCAACCACACAACCAAGCCTGGACAATTTGAAAAAAAACCCACCAGTGAAGCAAATACAAAAATCCACAAGTCTAAAAAGTAAAATTGTGAGAGTATATTTCCATGCATCAATATGCGAAACGCGAAACACTATTCAAGGACATCGAATTCATCTGAACAATTGAAGAGACAAAAGCACTGCTGGTTGCCAGTCTAGAACATCTTTCCAACACCATCCTTGCGGGGTATAGATTCATGGATGTCCATTTGATGCCAATTCCCCACCAATGGCGCCAGCTGCTCAGCCTTGTCAAACAACCCAAGGAGCCCACCCGTGTGTATAAAAAGGATCTTTCTCCCTTCCCACTTTGTTGGACTCTCAGCCATGTTTTTCATCATTCCGTAAGCAGCTTTTCCACTAATAAGGAATGCACAACCGAAACAATATGTCAAAATGTCTTCATGACTACAACAAAACAAAAGTTTAAACTTCTATTTACTTGAATATTTCAAAAACTAACGTGTTCTTCTGTATAAAAGTTGGTTCGTACATGCAGGTTTTTATATCACTCAATTCACAGTAGAAACTACATTTTTTTATCATGTGACTGTTTTTTTATTTTCTTTTTCTAAGGTGGTGTTTCTTCCCTTTCAAACATCAAATATAAGTTTTCTAAGGATGAACATAACAGGGCTCCAACCCAAGCCCTAGTTTTTGAGTGTGGTCCATAGGCCACTTGAATGTCCCCTCAGGGACCACTGTGTATGGACTGATGTTGATAACTCACTTCACTGCATCTGCTAAATAATTTAGTGAGATCTCCAATAGGCTAGGACTTTGATTTCTTTTTTTCTTATTTTTATTGGTAGACTTTGATTTCTCACTTATGACCCTGGATGCTTTTCTTCTAATTTACCTATTCATATGCTAAGTTAATTTTAGAGATGCAATAAGCATTAGATCTACATACAGTAATCAACAGATTGTAATTGATAACCCAAAAAACAAATGTATATAGAAAACAAGCTACAACTAATTAGTAATGGGAATTGACCCCCAAAAAAATAAAGAAGAAGCTAATCAACCCCGCCCTGGCCCAATTGAGATAGGTTTGGGAAGAACCAGAGGGGTAAGGACAGGATAGGGATTAAAGAGCTGTACCCGAAACAAGTTTGAGATGGAAACAAGTCAGAGTAGGTGTGCTCCACCCCACCCCAATTACATCCTTATTAAATTCAAATACCCTTTCTACATTCTAAAATGCCTATATCAACCTATTTAGCATTTTCTTCACATCACTTTCAACTTCTCGTCCTCTCTCCGTTCTCCCACTCTTGTTCTCTCTCTGCCTGTCACTAACCTATAATCTTCTTTTTCATTGTTGCCTTCCATCACTACCCCCGCCATGGGGGCCTTCCATCTATGTGTTTTTTTCCACCATGTTTTGTGATTTTTTTCCCCCTTGAAACAACCAGATCTGATTGATTCTTCACATGATTGTGCCATTGTCTCTATTATATATGTATATGCAAATTTTTGGGTATTGTATTGTTCATGTCTTGGTGGTTTTGGTTCTTTTATCAATTTTGAGCCTTGTTTGGCTACAAAAATAAGTGAGGAAGAAAGAAATAGTGTGATAGGATAATAGCACCATGAGACATGATGGAGCAGGTTTGGAAGGTTCACTCGGAGTTGAAATGAAACTGTCCCAGGTTTCGGGTGGCAATGGAATGGAGTATCTTCTAGCGAGGTGGGTCAGGATAAAAGTGCCTGTCCTGCTCCATTTGCCATTCCTACTTGTAATCATAAATTTCATCAGTCAGTCTCTGAATTCAAGATAACTGTTTCTCCTTCAAGCACATGGACCGCACAATGATGACAGCTTACATACGAGTAGTACTTCCTTAAAGGATTAATATAAGGTCCTCGCCAATCCTACGACTTAGCTCAGATGGTAGAGTGGATCTCACATTCAAATCTTCCCCACCCCACCCCAACACAAAAAAATAAAATAATAATAATAAATAAATAAATAAAGAAGCCCACACAAAACAGAAAATGAAAACAAAAATAAGGTCATGACCTTTTCCATACTTCTCTAGGCCCAAAGTTGGCATTTGGAGGTCTCCATACCACTAGAGAGAAATTATGAAGAGTTGAAAAAATGTAAATTGAAAAGCAGCACAAACCTGTAAACTGGGTCAAGAATAACACCAGTGGCGTCAGCAACTTCCTTGACAAATTTAAGCTCCTCTGCAGTGTTCATTGCATAGCCCAGACCTTTGGCCTGTATGTGGACAAGAAAATAGCTATTTGTCTAATAATAATTCAAGATATTAATAGCATAGCTAACAGCAAGTAAGTGGGATTGGCAAGAGCATTTAAAGACAAAAAGAACTGGGGACTTATTACGAGAAAATAATGGCATATTACTGTCATAAATTATCATACGTGAACAGTAGTAGCTTCTTATTATTATTATTGCGTTAGAAGAAAATCTTAGCCCAAGTTTCCGGGATGTAATTTTCTAAGGCTTCATTTGGTTAGAAGGAAACAAATGCTAGATGAAAGTGTTAGAAAATAAAGGAAAAGAAAGGAAAGTGAAAATAAAGTTAGTTTTTCCTATATTTATTTGGTTATGAAAGAAAAGATAAGAAAGTTACAAGAAAAATTAAATTTTTTACTTGAAAATTTTTAAAGTAAAAATAATTTTTTATTGTTGTCTAAATTACTACTATTTATAAATTTTTAACTTTGTAATAATAATTGTAATAATGATCCATCTTTAAAAAAAAAAGTCCTAATTTTTTATATTTTATTTTTGTAGGACTCAATTGTATTTCTTTATATATATGTGGTTAAAGTATTTTACAAAAATATGAATTCATTTTATTAGTCAGTTTATTGGATAATACATTGATAAAAGATGCAAACCACATTAGGGAAATACATATACAAATCCTAAAAGTCTTCTAACACTTAAAAAGTGATGTTATAGATTTATATTATCATGAAAAAATGAAGTTTCCTAATACGACTTAAATACATAAAAAATTAATTATATATAATTATCTAAGTATATAAACTTGATATATGGAAACGGAATATGTAGATATTAATTACATATTATATATATATAATGGTATAACATATATATATATATAGCAATATTACATATAGACATTAACTATCTATGTATCTGTAATATATATTATGCATTAGCTATATAAATAATCGTAACATATATATTAATTATCTACATGTATATATAATTATTATATTAACTCTTATACGTACGTGTAATTAAATAAAATATTAAATATAATTTTTGCAGTTATTTTATATAAAATGGGTATCAATATAAATCTCTTCAAAGAAATTTAACATGTATCAAACACTATCTTATAAGTTTTATCAACAATCTTATCAATATCTAATATAAATATATATATATATATATAAACACACATCCAACACTAATTTCACGAGAAAATAACTTTCCTGTGATTTTTGTAGGAAATGATAAGCCACTCTTTCGAGAAAATTATCCAACTACGTTTTCATGGGCATTTCTCTCTTTCTTGCTTACCAAATTCCAAACAAATTTTAATTTTTTCTCTTTCCTTTACTTTCTATCACTCTCCATCTAACCAAACAGAGCCTAAGAGAAAATCTATGATTTTCTAGGAGGCAGAAAATACATTATTTCTAGACAAGCATGATAAGAACATGTAAAATAAGATGGGTAAAGAAAAACCAACATATACATAGAAAAGAAAAATTAAAAACCCCGCATGCAGATACACACACACACACACACACACACAAACACAAATGCAGTACACATGTATTACAAAAAACAAGATGATTAAAATATACTCTATCATGTCAATATATAAACTATAATTGTACGGGTATGAAATAAAACAAGGCCATGACATAATACATGATATATATACATACATACATACATATATATATATATATTACCAAAATGACCTTTACTAATTAATAAAGTACTCACATTTTGAATGTTAACTATGTCACGTGAGTTAACACCTGCTTGGAGTCCATCAAGCAGGCCTTGAACATAGTCATAGAAGTAATCAGGATCATCACAAACGGAGAATGCACAAACCTAGGATCAAGATGACTCATTAGTTAAGTTATTTGTCACATTGAGATAACGAATGTTAACTAACAAAGAAGGAAACATACTTTTGCCTTCAATTTACTCAGCCATGATCCCAATGACAAACCAGCAACATGTACCACCACTAGAAACAATGTAAAAGAAAACATCGAGGAAATCATAATTTTTTCCATTGAACATACATAGTTCCTGACAATATAGTATTATTGCATTCTCTTATGTGAACACTTTAAAAGATAATATAAATGTCATAGTATAGAGTATTTGGTGAGTCCGAGGAAACTGCACTAAACTTCAGTTATAAAGCAAACACAACTTGCTGAATTGTTGCAATTGAGTTAAACCACTAACTCATCTAAAAGCTTAAGCTATTAGAGAATGGGCCAACAATGTATATCAAACTCTCGACACTCCCCCTCATGTGCGACCTCGAACTCATACGTGAAGAGACACAAACCACACAAATACTAAGCACAATATGGTGCAACTTTACACAAACGAACTAAACGGGGAATAAATATAAATGGAGAGACTTGAACCCAAGCCCTCCCATAACTAAGGCTCTAATACCATGTTAAACCACGAACTCATCTAAAAGCTTAAGCTGTTAGAGAATGGGCCAACAATGTATATCAAACTCTCAACAAGTCACTACCAAGATTTTCAAACACAAAATACATGTCTAAAGCTGAAAATTCAAAACAAATAAACTGTGATTCCAATATTGCAAACCAAAAGAGGTCCAATTCACACGTGCAACTGTCCAACATGGCCAAAAAAAAATTAGAATCGGAGTCTGTTCTCAATGTAGTCACCAAGTTTCAGCACTGACAGATCAAATCATAAACAGCAAACCAACAATGAGTTTTGCAATTATAGATTTAGTAGGAATTTTCAACAATTGGGATCCTAAGCTACTGCCCACATCAAATTTTGTCTACACATGATTATTATTGGCAAAAAGAGAATGTTTAATACAGAGATGAATATCACATTAAAAAGTTTCCAGCCCACATAGCACCGACTCTACTGAGATCAACAAGTCACTACCAAGATTTTCAAACACAAAATACATGTCTAAAGCTGAAAATTCAAAACAAATAAACTGTGATTCCAATATTGCAAACCAAAAGAGGTCCAACTCACACGTGCAACTGTCCAACATGGCCAAAAAAAAATTAGAATCGGAATCTGTTCTCAATGTAGTCACCAAGTTTCAGCACTGACAGATCAAATCATAAACAGCAAACCAACAATGAGTTTTGCAATTATAGATTTAGTTGGAATTTTCAACAATTGGGATCCTAAGCTACTGCCCACATCAAATTTTGTCTCCACATGATTATTATTGGCAAAAAGAGAATGTTTAATACAGAGATGAATATCAGATTAAAAAGTTTCCAGCCCACATAGCACCGACTCTACTGAGAATTTCTAGCCCATGAGGAATAACAAATCCGTGCAGACAAGATAGTCTTTATTGCAAGAGCGAAAGTTATTGGCACATAAAATTTGGGATACTTTCCTAGACATTCAGGAATTTCAAAACAAGCCAGGGTACATAGAAAGAAATTTCCAGTTGGTCATCCATTTTGAAGGATTATAATGGGTTCTTTGATTGGAAAATTGTCCAGATTAGACCTGTCTCTTGTGTTCTTAGTCTTACTTCTGTAAGATATTGGAAGGACTCAGGTATTAGATAATTTTTCATATACATTTCAAGAACACATTTTCTTTGCCATCCAAGAAAAAAAAAAAAAAACAGAACACATTTTCTTTCTTTTCCCTCGATCAAAACCTTATTTTTGACACAAATTTTGAAATTTGCAAAGCCTTTCAAAACGTTCAGTCACTAAATAACAATATTAAATGTTTATTTTTGTGGACATCCTTTCTCTGACATGATGAATGTGATATTATTAATTACATCTCTTAGAACCAGAAGAAGACCATCTCTTAGACGCACTGTTGAAGATGTAGAAAATTCTGCTCATATGATTAAGAATGCATCTCTTGATATCATTCATTTTTGGATTTTGGGGCTTTTTTCTTCTCTTTATGCTTTTGTAGATTTTTTGGGGGGGATTTCAATTGTATAGAAGTAGCTAATTTTTAGCTCCTATTATTTTTTGTACATGGGCTTGTGCCCCCTTTGACACCTTTTTGTAATAATATACTTCTAAAAAAATTCTATAAGAAAAAAAAATAGCTAAGAAAAATCTTTTCATTCATGAATAGAAGAATCGAACCCTTTTGTTTACATATTTCTATTACAAATTACATAAAAAGGGCTTGGAACCCTTTACCTGAGAAGATCCATTTCTTGAACGAAACGAAACTTGAATGTCAAAAAGAACAACCTGCAAGTATAGCTGATAACAGAGTAGCATTGTCTACAGAATTGTACAGTCTGGAACTGGGAATAGTAATGCAGCCTTGTTCCAAATAGGGTCCCCACCTAAGAAGCACGTATACGGACACGGGACACAAGACACGGGGCACTGATATGACACGATACGGACACGCGGACACGGCATTTTTCAAAAAAATAGGACACGGATACGGACACAGACACGGACACAGTAGATATGGCATTTTTCAAAAAAGTAGGACACGGATACGTTGAGGACACGTTGAATTTATATATTTTTTATATGCCTATATAATAAAAATCTAATATTATTTCGATCAAAATTGACATAAAAATATGCAAATCACGTAAATGTTATTAATATATCTAAATAAAAAAGTCAATGAATAAAAATTTAAGAATTTTATTTAATAATCAATATTCATGATTCAGAATACAAAAAAAATTAGTTAGCTATTATATATATTTGTGTGTATAAAAAAAATATAGTAGAGAAAAAGGGAGAACAAATAAAAAACAAAAATCCCAACAAAAATTAAAAAATTCCAAAAACTTGTCCCAACGTGTTCGTAAGGTGTCCGGGACGTGTTCGGAATTCAAAAAATTAGACTGTTTTTTCGTTTGTCTAAGCGTGTCCAACATAAGTCCGGAACGTGTCCGAGCATGTTTGTGTCTGACAAGGATACGTGAAACAAAATAGAGTGTCCGTGCTTCATAAGGTCCCCACCCAGAAAAAAAAAAAAAAAAAAAAAAAAAAAAAAAAAAAGCCCCTTTATTCCAAATAGGAGTCCCCTATTTATATAGGAACCTACAAGAAATACGGTTTATCGTTATCCCTTAGTTAAGACATTCAAATTTAAAATGAAGATATTATTTCATTTTGAATTTAAATCCACCATTTTATGATATTTTCCATGTGCATATGATCAGTAGTTTTGTTTTCTAAAAGCCAGATATGGCAGACTCTAAATTTATTGATATAAGAAACTTATAAATTATATAAAAAGTCCGAACAAAGAAAAAAAAAACACTCAGAAATCTTTAGGGTATATAAAAAATTTGATAAAAGCCCCAGTTAAGAGTCAAATTAAAATTAAGATAACAGTGAAGTGTAAAAAAAATTAAACCTAGGAGAGGCAAAATTTTAAATTAAAGGAGTATATTTCAAAACAAAAAAAAAATTCACAAAGCAAAAAATTGAGAGGAGGCAATTGCCCCCCCCCCCCCCCCCCCCCCCCGGTGGTCCTATGTGGCCTCATCCATGCATGTGGTAGTGTTCGGCTTTAAAAATAGTTGCTTGTAGAACAAATCTTCTCATTGGGTCTTTTGCCCATGCAGACAAGACATGTTCAATAATCTTTGGCCCAAAGGTCCTTTGGCTAATGATTTGTGTGAGCTTTTATTTTTGAGGGGGCCTTTGTATTAGGCTTGCGTTAAATTTTATGTGCCAACAAATGCCCCCTCATGAGCAAGAATATATTGATTACACGAATCACAATAACTTGGTACTTTAGTTGGTCCCATTTGATCTTCATCTCATTTTCTACTCCTAGAGTTCCTTTTTTCTTTTTTGATCTTTTGACTCAGATAGCTTTCCTTTTGTCCTTTCTCTTCTTATGGTGTGCCCCTCACATTTTCCATTCCTTTTTTGTTCATGACTAATGGTCTGATATTCCAATATTAAGCCAAACCACTCCCGTTTTCCTTTTTGTTGGCAACTCCACATTGCATTCATTTTTCTTTGGTTTAGCCATGTGATTTGTCATCCAATGCTATGAATGAGATGTATGTACACATGTCAATAGATTAACAAATTTTGTTTTATATAAATTTCATCGTGAGTCTTTCTACCAGTGGTTGCCGCCAATAATTTGTTCTATACAAACTCTTAACTCTCCTACCTTCATAGTATTTCTTTTGTAATCTGGAGTCCTACCATATGGAACAGTCCTTTTGAATGAAACTTCTTTTGGAATTTCAGCCTCTTGAAAGTCTTAGTATAATCAGGAGTTGGGACCCACCTTAATATAAGAACCCATGCTTGGATCACAGATTTTGCCAAAGACAATTTCTGTGATTTTTCTTTTTTTTTTTTCTTTTTCTTTTTTATCACAGTTTCTTTCAGGTACTTCTCTTGTGCTTTTCATTCTCTGTTAAATCATTTTGCAGTTTTTTTTCCACAAAATGGTAGTGCGTCGAGTACCCCACTTTTGCAAAACACAATCCCATTTTTTATCCTTAGCTCATGCACGCTTTGCTAGGTTGTGGCATTGTCCAAAATGCCTTTTCAGCACCAGTCTCTTGTCAAGAGGCTCGTATCTTTTTATGGATTTGTCTTGTGGTTCAACTCTCTAGAGTGCAGTACGATTTAAACACCCCCGTGAAGTTGGTGTCCTTTCCATAGAGTCAAGTGGTAACAAAAAGTTCATACGAATGAGGCAAAAAAAAAAAAAACAGGCCTGGTCTTCATGCTCTATTTTAACATTAATATTCTTCAAATCCATAACATTTGTTATTGAACTTATTGAGAAGGTTTTTAGTGTGTTTACCTACTTTCATGGGTAGGATGTAGAGGCAACATTTCAAAAACAACCTATTCATGAGAGATTTGTTCATATACAAGCTCTCCAACTTGATCCATAACCCAAAAGTCAATTCTTCATCTGCAACCTCTTTGAACACTTAGGCAGCCAAACACAACTGAAACACACCAAGTGCTTTAGCAATGGTTTTCCCCGCATCTTTCATCATCATTGTGGGCAACTTCTCCATCCCCAACAAAGCCTTGTGTAACCCCCTGTACCAACAGAACATACAACTTCACTCACCATAGACTGAAACTACTCTACCCATTGAACGAGCTTCATATTATGCAGACCCCACGCTAATTGAAGAAACTTGAATGCTCTACTTCCAATTTTTTGTAATAAAAATCTAAGATTAGGATTTGAATGAAAATGAAGAAAGATGCAAACAAAACACAATCACACAAACAGCATTCAATGATTTACATGGTTTAACTTAAAGCAATGTTACCTGGAACGTGAATCGTTATGGTACGTGGAACAAGAATAGGGAAAGTAGATCATCACTTGTTATAGAACATGGTACGTTAGTGTAGGATTCTTTGGATAGCTTTGTTGGAACAAAATACGTTTATTTGGAACGTGACATGCTTTTCTATTTTATTTGTAAATATTCACATACATATATATACACCGGAAAAAATCCAATGAATCCAAGCCATCATAAAATAAAAATTACAACGATGTAAGTATGCATTTTCTTGTTTGTTGCATGATTTTTTGGGGGCTTTTGACATTTTAGATTGAAACGCTAAATTTTGCATTCTAAATCACGAATGATCTACGTTTTGGATTGTGCGATCCAATTCACAAATCACAATTCGCTAGGGGAAGAACGAATTGTGATAACTATGACTTAAGGCCTACATATACGAGCTTATATGGTGCCAAAGGTTCTTCCCAAAATCTTAAACCCCAGACCTTTACACAATAAAGTGATTTCTATCTATCAAAACCCCCCCAAACTAGCCCTTATATATAACCAAGTTTAAGTATAAGAGTATACCCATTTTAAAACCAAAACCAAACCTTGAAAATGGAATAGGACCCCATAAATGTAGTTTAGGGTTGCCCAAAAATTGAGTCTTGGCATTTCTCAAGAGAAAACTGTGCACAAAGATATTGGAGAAGTTTAAAGGAAAAGGAAGAACTAACGGCTATGGGAAATACACAAGAAAAATTGGGTTATTTGCAACACATTTTTAGACATCCATTATCATCATAAGCAATCAACTGGAAGTTCCTACAATATTTTTATTTGACCAAATACAGCCAAATCTGCATCTTACAGCCCAACACCATCAAATAGTGTGACACTTCAAAACTGATGTTGAAACTTTCAGAAAAGCATATTGTACGTTTAAATTCATATTGTCCATTTTAACATAAAACAGGTGCATCTTAAATAATAGTGAAAGCTACAAAAATAAGAGCATGCTGTAGCTTTGAAAATTGAATAGAGTAAAACCTGCCACATGCCACAACAATGTCATCAAATCCTACTTTGCCAGTCTCTGTATGAAGTTGCTGCTCAATCTCCCGAATTGCTTCTATATAACCCCTGGATAGAATAGAAATCTAAAATTAATGCCATGACGTAGAAATTATGAAGCAATCAAAACAAGGCAGGCCCGTTAGTCCTCTTTTAGCTTCCCTTCTCAACTTTTCCCCGTACTTTTTACAATTCATGCATTCAAAATCAAGAATAAAGGCGACTAAAAGTGAATTGCCAATAAAACAGCGTTTTTGATAACCATGTCACACGAAATTGAAGACCTCGAATAGAAAAATGTGGAATACACTGTAAAGATCAGTTAAGGAATATTTTCACTCTTTATAGAGAAAATTAAGAAGGAGAAGATGCTACTTTAAAGGAAAACATTCTTATGAAGGAGAAAAAATAAGAACATAAGTGACTCCAACTTTCTTAGATCAAAGCATTCCAATCATTGAACAATGACCAAATCCTAACTCCTCTAAATCTTCTGTGAGTGCCCGCCAAAAGAAAAGACTTTGCATCACTTCCATCAACCAATTTTAGTCAAAAGAGGGCACAACTGATAAAGTAAATATCGTGGAGGCGGGATTAGGACTTTTAACTTTTTCACCTAAGGCTTGGATAGATTTTACTTGTTTGAATAAGCCTTTGACTAATTGTATTTAACTTAGTCCGAATCCTTTTTTTTCAGTACTTATTTGATAGTATTGTGTATTGTTTACTTCTCATAAACGTGCCTTTGTTAGCTCAAATAAACTCAATTAATTATTTAACAATATCACAATTAACTCGATTGAAATAATAGTTCTTTCAAGACACAAATATACACCACATACAATTGATTAATGAAAGTATGGTAATATCAACTCATGCATCTATTCAACAATACAATAGAATCATTCACGTATGGACACAAGATTTTTAATGGGTCGGCTAACCAATACATCCACTTTGGGCTCCTCCCCGGATTTTTCACTATTAGACAAGTATTCTTTTTATTTGTTTCTAGGGGTATTATTGTATTTTTCTATCATGTTAGTATAAATATATAAGGTGTAGGGCAGAAGGATTTCTAATGCTTGAAACCTTTTTCTTCTAAATCTCTCTTGTTCTTCTCTACTCTTTTCTTCTCTTCTCTTTACTTTTAATCCTAATTTCCACATCAAAACTTCAACTTGGTATCAGAGCCAAACAAAAAGAACACAACCAGAGAAGAGAACCAAAAAAGCTGTTGACATCAGCAACTTCCGACGATGGGAACCCTATGGATTGAGTCGTTTCTCTATGTTGATACTCCTGGTTATTTTTCCCAATTTTTTTTAAATCATTTTAATAGACTTTTCTATTTTTGAACGATTTTCAGAAAAATAGACCCATTTCTTTATTTGGATTTTGGACAAGTTTGTTGGTTTGACCACTTCAAAAAGCTGTGATTTGACCCTAGGATTATTGTTTGGCATGATTCTTGTACATTTGATTTTTTTTAAATCATTTTTTGGTGGATTTCAGCTGTTCGAACAAAACTTTTGTGCACTGTAGACTCCGAAAATTGTGTTTCTGAATGTGGATGACTCGGTTGAAGGTATCTATGTTTGGGTTAGTACTTATATGCATTAGTTGAAGCTTTTTTGTGTATCAGATTGTCGGGTTGGTCTTGTTGTTGAATGTGAGTGTTGTTATCTTTCCTTCTTTACTTCAGTTTCTTGCTTCTTGCCTTTAGATGTGTCTTTGATATTCTATATAGCTTGGAAACTTAGTTTTTTTGGCCTTGATTTGAGTTATGGCTGAAGAGAAACCTTCACTGGAAAGGGATGATGATGTTCCCAAGTCTATGACATCGAGGAAATTGAATGGCCTAGGTTATCTTGCTTGGGCACATGCTGTGAAGGTCTTTTTTGCGTGGGAAATGCAAGTTGAAATATTTGGCATAATCCATCAACTAATATTGATCCAAAATATGAAGACTGGATGTGTGAGGATTCTGTGGTTATGGGTGGCTTTGGCATAGTATGGAATCCAAAGTTGCTACTACGGTTGAGTTTTGTGACTCCTCAAAAACGATTTGGGGCTTTGTTGCAAAATATTTCTCTCAACAGAGTAATGTTTCTCGAGTGTATGAGCAGCAGATTTTCACTACTAAATAGTCTAGAAAACCATTATCTCGGTATTACAGCACTCGTAAGAATTTATGAGATCAATTACTGCAGTACCATCCCTTCACTATTGATTTGGAGCAACAAAAAGGTCATTGGGAAGACTTTATGATTGCTTCTCTACTATCTGGTCTAGACTCCGACCTCCATGGCTTTGAGGATCAGATTCTTGCCACTGAGACTTTGCCTACTGCTACTAATGCATATTCCCGACTATTACATTCATCTTTGGGACAAAATTCTATTGTTTCAGGCTCTACTTTATCTTCATGAGAGTCTTCTGCTTTAGTCTCGAGCAATGGTGGCCGTGTATATGGTCCTCGTGGCTTCCGTGATGGTCGTGGAGGTCGTGGTTCTCGTGGTGGTTCTAGAGGTGGTGGTCGTGTCAGTGGACAAGGTGATAGGAAGTGTGATCATTATGGTGGCACTAATCATACGAAACCTTATTGTTGGGTGAAGTATGGAAAACCAGATTATGCACATCAGGTCATTGATGGTACCACACAGTCATTGCCTACTTTTGTTGGTTCATTTGGATCTGTAGTTCCCCGTCCAAGTTCTCATAATGCACTCATTACTCAAATTAGCAAGATAGTTCAAACATTGCGTACTGCTCTTCCTTCTTTCTCCTCTACTGTTACTTTAGTTGATTCAGGTAATGTTGCCTGTGTAGCCCATTCGCCTTCGTCCTAGGTCATTGACTTTGGAGCTAGCTCACATATGTCTGGTATATCATCTCTCTCTTTTGATTTGAACCCTATCAAGCATCATATTGTTTTAGTTGATGAGTCATCTCGGCCTATTCTTGGGAAAGGTGTTGTTCATCCTACTCATTCCTTATCTTTTCCATCTAGCTTTTATGTTCATGGTTTCCCCTTTAATATACTTTATGTTAGTCAATTAACTAAAGTGTTAAACTATTCCATAACCTTTTCTCCCACTTCTTTTATATTTCAGGATCTCGCAACGAAGAAGATGATTTGTTCGAGGCATAAGAAGAATGACCTTTACTACTTAGATTCTGATGGTTCTTCTTTTCTCTCGTCTTCTGCTTTGAGTGCAACAGTCTCGCCTCTTCAACGACACTGTCGTTTGGGTCATCCATCTTTGGACAAGCCCAAGTTAGCAATTCGTGGTTTGAGTCATATGTCTAGTTTAAAATGTGAGGCTTGTCAGTTAGGAAAGCATCACTATAGTTCCTTTTCGGGTAGGAGTCATGGTCATCAGTCTGAGTCATTTGATGTAGTTCATACATACATATAGGGACCTTCCTGTTCTTCTTGTTTGAATGGATTCCATTATTTTGTGATCTTTGTATACGATTATTCTCATTTCACATGGCTATTTTTTATGAAAGAGCGATCTAAGTTGCCTAATATCTTTTTAAAATTTTATAATGAAATTTTTGTTCAATTTCGTAAACGAATTAAAGTTCTTCGCTATGATAATATATTAGAATATACACAGAGTATCATGAATTCTTTTTGTGTTGATCATGGCATTATCCATCAAACTAGTTGTGCTCACACCTCAACAGAATGGTGTTACTGAACGAAAACATCGTCATATATTAGATGTTGCCCACACTTTGATGTTCAATAAGAATGTACCCAAACATTTTTGACATGATGTTCTTATTACATGTTATTTCATTAATCGTATGTCATTCGTTGTTTTAAATCATCAGTTTTCCTTCTTTCTCTTATATCCAAGTCTTTTTCCCTTTCAGATCACACCTCGTGTGTTTGGTTGTGTTGCCTTTGTTCATATTTGTTGTAAATATTGATTGTAAATATTAACTGAATCTATAACTTAATTAAGGCATTAGATTAAGCTTAATCTGTAGCTTAATTTAGACATTAGATTGATTGATTGACTGATTGATTAATTGATTGATTGTAAGAACTAATTTACGATAGTTTTCTGATTTACTTGTAAAGCTTCGACATGGTATCAAAGCGAGTTTTCTAAACCATAACTTCTATTTCTCAATCCTCTCCTTCTTGGTGCTTCTCGTCTCCGTCGGCCCCCCTCCTCTCGGCTCCTTCAGCACCTCTCGGCCTCCTCAACCCAGCCTTTCGTCTCCCTCAGTCCAACCAGCCTTAGCCAACTTTTTTCGCTTCCCAAATCTTTGCTCTAGCAACTTCTTTGTCATATCATGACTGATAAATTGGACACCAAGGACAACAAAGATTCTTTTTTTATTGGATCACAGACCAATACAAAATTGAAGGATTCCTACGAACGGACCAAGCATATTGAAGTTGATTGTCATTTCATTCGATCTAAAGTAGAGTCCAAGGAACTCACCAATCTATTTGTTCCTTCTGGTAGTCAACTTGCCGATATCTTTACCAAAGCTTTACCAAAGATTGCTATCGACTCTATTTGTAGCAAGCTGGGAGTTATAAATATATACTCTCCAGCTTGAGAGGGAGTGCTGTAAATATTGACCGAATCTGTAGCTTAATTAAGGCATTAGATTGAACTTAATCTGTAACTTAATTTAGGCATTAGATTGATTGATTGATTAATTAATTGAGTGCAAGAACTAATTTAGAATAGTTTTCTTATTTACTTGCAAAGTTGTGATTATAAATCTTGACCTCCTAGAAAGAAGAATATATCTTTTTCATTCTTTAAAATATTTTCGACAATATTCTTGATCCTAGGTAGGACATATTATCTCCTCATGCTCATAAATGTAATTTTCATGGGTACTTCAGGACCCAAAAGGGTTATCGTTGTTACAGCCCTAAGTCTCGTTATTTTGTAATTGTTGATATCACTTTCTTTGAGTCTACCTCTTTCTTTTCTTCCTCGGGTCAGTCTTTACATACAGATCTCATCCCTTGTCGTGAGGTGGAGTCAACTTTCACTATAGAGGGTTTTCTGGGATCACCTCAAAAACCCTTTACAATGGTAGTTTTATACCTAGGAACACATACCAACCTACTTAGACACAAGTAGGATTTTTCTAAGTTTTCATTGGGCTAACTAAAAACCTATTGTTGGCTCTGCACCTTGGGCTATCCAACAACCAACCTAGTGTACAAACTAGGAGCATTTTTATATATAATTCGCTCTTAGATTTTTTAGAGGAAATGCAATTGTAATTATTTTCTTTTTTTGTACACTTTTGGTCTACAAAGGTGCACCCCCTTTGGTGCCCTATGAATACACCGTCATTTTAATAAAAAGGAAGCTCCTACCACTATGGGGTTTGGGGAAGGTTGGATATACACAGCCTTAACCCCACAAACAGAGAGGTTTCTACAACACAAAAAGAAATTATGAGTTGAAATTCAAAGAAACGCATTATAGGTTTTGTTCTAGGTTGAGGCCAGATTCAACCAACCTAAACACTAAATTGCACCCTAATCACACATACCTTATATTTATCATGCACATCTTTCCATGTATAGTAATATAGAATTAAATAATATCCAAATCATAGTTTTCTTCTTCAGGAACCATGAGTTAATTGCAGTTTCTCATGGAACTCTTGAGCTCTCTAAACTTTCCAGATAATATGATTAAATGGCTCTGGGCATGTGCAAAAACTCCCAAGTTCTCTGTTGTTACTCATGGAGCATTGGAAGGGCATCCTAATGGCCTAGGGGCTTGAGACAAGGGGATCCAATGTCTCCTTATCACTTTCTATTGATCATAAAGCCATTCTATCGTTGGTTAGTAAAAGTATTGAGGCCGAACAATTTGTGTATTATCCCATATGTGCTAACCACATAATATCTCATCTTACATTTGCAAATGCTCTATTTCCCCACTCTCCTACTGAAGGTACTTTTCCTTTTTCTTCTTCCTTTGTGCCGGGGGGCCATAGGCTTTGTGGATGGGGGTGGGGGTGAAATGCTGAAGCTAATTCCATCATAGTGCTGGAAAAAGCTATGGAAGAGTTTGAGCCTTTGACGAATTAATTGGTTTGAACAGAATTTGCAAAATGTACAATTGTGTCAGCTAGCAGACGTCAACTAATTGCATCAGTCCATTGCATGTTTGGTTGGTGCTTGAATTGAATAATTTCATTCATCTTTACATTATATTTTAAGGTAGAAATTCATCATCTTGAATGGATCCATTCAAAAAAATGGTTACCATATCGAAAATAATGTTTAAAATCATGAATTGTTCATCTCAAGAAAACCTAAGAATGATCATGAACCTAAGTTCTCTATTTTGAGAATGCTTCTATTTAAGATGATGGATTTCTACATTAAAATACTTTGAAAATAGTAAATGGAACTATTTGAACTGAAGGGACATCCAAACCGACCCTCATTGTATACAAGTGTAACAGAGCAATGATTTTGTTATGTGTAAAAAGGCACTGAATGCTATTGAACAAGTCCTAACAGCCGTCCTATGGTCGGGTCCAAAGCTTAAACACATGGGGGCTGAAGTCCAGTGGCATGCTGTTTTCAATCCTAAACATGGAGGAGGGTAAGGGATAAAAGAACAAAATGATTGGAATAAGGCTACAATGATGATGCACTTGTGATCTATTTACAGCACACAAGGTTCTTGTAATATTCCAAACCCAAACCAGTGGGAGTAATTAGTTGAACTTATATTTTATGAATCATTTGGAGATTAAATATATCACGGAATTTGAATTGTGTAATTGTTTTACAAGTTATACTGGATTTAAAAATAATTAATAATTATTGTTAATTAATTAAGAAAATTGAATACAATTTTTTTTGGGGTCATCTTGTAATTAGCAAGTATGATGGGCCTAAGCATAGTTGTCATGAGTTAGTATTAGTGGGAAGTGATGTGGCCACGTGTATGTATGTGTGTGTAAAGATATATGGTAATGTGTGGTCTCGAGACAAGACCAGAGAAAAGAAAAATGACACACCGGTCCATTACAGTGCGGAAAGCCAGCATAGGGGGACTGTATAAAAGAGTTTTGGGGGTTTGAAAATAGTCCCAAACATGGCTGGTCAAGAAAAGAAACCCAGGGTGAATCTCATTGTGCATCTACTTCCGCTCATCGAAAGTCTACCTCCGACTGAATCAATATCTCGTTTTCCCTTTGCTGCCCTTCCATCCAGAAAGGGAGCGATGTTCCGCCTCTTTCTTAAACAGCTCTCGCTCATTCATTTCCCGGTTCCATCATATAATTCCTGAACCCTTCCATCAAGAAGACAAGCGGAGCGATCAGTGTGATCAAGCGAGCTATCATGCTTTTTCTGGCTTCTGGCCTACACAGATCAGGTTGTTTTGTTTTTGTTTGGAGGGCGCTCAGTGGGATCCCAGTTTTGAAGATCTTTGGGTTGATTGTCTTAGGCAAGTTCAGGAGCACCGGAACACTTTTAAATGTAGAGTAGGCGACACAAAGAAGAAAGACACTTCTGTTGAACTCAGACCTACAAGTAAAGAGGAGAGCATGCACTCCCTCGATATGTCTCTCAAGCCTGACTTACTTAGATCCTCCTTTAGAACTAGGTAACCTGATGATGTGCAAAATCAAAACGCCTAAAGGTGCCTTTTCTCTAACCCTTCCCTTCCCTTAAAAGCCGGGAAAAAAAGATATCGAAGGCCGACAACAAGGGTTTTGAATAAAGAAAAATAGGCATTGCAGGCGATATCTCGATTGAACCAGAGATGCACCTCTTTTCAGATGAGGTGGAACCCTCAACCAATCGTGCTCGGTGGGAGATTCTTCCAATCTCAAGGGCTCACGGGCAGGCTTTGTCACTTGTCAGCTGGGCTCAATCCTTCAAAGGCTCCGATCCGAACATTCATTGGGACCGTGCCACTTTTCGTGATTAGGAAATTCCTTTTTGAATCTTTAGTAATAGCTCTCCGGAGAATCTCTTGACTAGTAAATCAAGGAACTCATCCCATCAGTGCCTCCTTGTGGGTGATAGTTAGCTACCATCCTTGATATAGGTTGTTCTCCTGTGCTCCTGTAAGAGGTCCTTCATTGTCACGACCCGCACCCCACGCAGGATCGAGTTATTCACATCAAACTCATACCAACCACATTCGATCAGAACAATTCTAAATTTAATATCAAACTCAGACTTGCAAAATTTATTACAAGTCATTTACATCTACAACTGGCCAACACACAAAATAGCCATTGTATATATACAGAAGCCTACATAGGCTCAAAAGAGATATTTGCAAGTCTTGCTATACAATTTTACAAACTCTTCTTCCTTAAGTTCCTCCCCATCTTAAGCTTCATTACTTGAAAAATTGGTTGAAAAATGGGGTGAGCTAACAAAACTCAATGAAAAATACCAATGCCCTGTCATGGCTTTTTATAGCAAAAGAAACTTTAAATAAAACCATGGATATCAAGCATTACTGAAACAATTCAAATGCGTTTTCAGAAACGGAATTGCTATTTAAACATTTGAATAGAGCCTAATAGAGCTCATAACAGATATCAAATATCATTTATCATGCCCATTACAATGGTCGGAACGGAAGAATCCGCGTCGACTTGGATTCTGAACGGAATGTCATATATAATGACAGTCACTTATAGTGACACTGAAGAGATCTCTGGCCGCCCACCGGCTCTTGGTCCCTAGGTAAGGACATAATAAAAGGGGCCCGTGTAATGGCATCTATAGAAACACATTCTAAATCATGTGATTATCCATGGATTTGTAAATCTATTTATCAAACAAACTTATAAAATGTACTTCAATTTCATCAATAGAGAATATAGCATAATGCTTTGCTTGTTAAAACACAGAATAGCATGTTTAACAATATCGCATTCAATTCACCATTTCAGGGAACCGGATTACTCACCTTGTGCTCTTAAAGCACTCCTTGATTCTATTTCCCTCCTAAGGAACCCTACATACATATATTTCATATTAGAACCATATTTGAGTGCAATGTAACATTATTTAGTTACGCTTGTCCCATTATATTTCAAATAACACAATCTAGGATTATGATAAAATCCCTCACATTCTAATTCCATTGGAGCGTCCTTTGACTCTTGTTGGAATTCATTTACATCAAATATAAGGTTTTTAAACAATTGGGACAGCAGCTGCACCATCCCCATTTATTCTACTTATAAGCTTCATTTTTAACTTCCAAGTGTTGGTCGTTTCAACACTTATATCTAGCATCTTGAATCATCATTTAGACAAATCATTTAACTTTAATTAAGGTGTTTTCCTTTAATTTCTAGCAGCATTTTTCCTTACCATTTCTCGCATTTAGAGTTCCTTTGATAATCTAATCATGCTAATTATAACCTAGGTAGCGCTAGGATTGTTTTAACACCATTAATCATTAGCCAATCAGTTTAATCAACAGTCATTTATCATGATGCATCCTTCTACATCATATATGTTGCTCTTGTATCCATGTAATTACTATTCCATGCAAAACTTGTTAGGACTTCAAGACTAGTTTAGAATTTCATTCAATTCTTAATTGAATTTGAGTTCTTAGTCATTTTTAAATGTTTATTTTCTGATTAAATTAAAGAATAAGAGATTAGGACTAGAATTTATACTTTAAGCTTCTTTCTTTCTCCTTTTTGTTCTCTTGTTTTCTCTACTTTCTTCCTTGCTTTATTATTCTGTCCAGCACATTTTAGAGAGCTTCTTGCTTGTCTCTACAATTTATTTTGTAAGGCATAATAGATACAAACATGTATCTATATGTGGGCTAGGTGTCACCTTGTGAACTCCCACATATTTGAAGTGTCTTGCTCTTATTAGCTCTATATTTCCTCTCTCTTACTAATCTGATTTTTTTGTCCCTTTTATGTGTGTGTGTGTGTGTGTATGTATATATATATATATATCATATTTATAATACATACATATATATAGACAAATCTCTACACAAGCTCCTCAAGAATAGTCAAAAATGGTGGGCTAGATATTCCAAATTGTGGGTCCCTTGCCCATGTGAACAATTGTCTTTTTTACATTTCTCTAATTACAATTGACTTGGATAATTATGAAGTTTATGTTATAACCTAGGATTAGTACAAGTCTATTTCACTTAAATACCCTAATTAACTCAATTAGGATTAACTTAATTCACTAATCATATATTAAGGTTACTAATTAGACATAATTAGTTTAGATATAACAATTTTTAAGAACCTTCCAATAACCTATCACAAACTAGGTTAGTTTTGTTAAGTATGCTCTAATCATGCTTAATCTTAGAACATGGATTAACCTAATTAATTATGTTTTAGCTCAAGAATCATTTTAAAAGCCTACTAGAAATATCGTTTTGTTCCTAATTTCTCTTACTAGAATTTTAATTATTACCTCACTGTCCATACTAGTAAACTCATCACTTTGAATCACACAATTATGCTTAAAGCATACTCTAATCCACACTTTATCATTACTTAAAGTGGATTCACATATAGCAATAAAGTATAATAAAAGTAATAAAATGTAGGATATTACATCCTCCCCTACTTTTTAAAAGTTTGGTCCTCCAAACTTGGCATACCTTATGTCCCGAGGAAATGAGGATATTTTGCTTGAATCTCTTCCTCTCATTCCCAAGTATAGACCCATATTGATATTCCTCTCAATCCCTATGCAGCGAGAAGAAATTCATGGGCAAACATGTCGATGCAACTCATTATGCAAGTTATGAGTTAAAGGTAGAGGGTGCCTTATTAACCAATCTTTCCTCTAGACTCATCGGTAGGGCGATGAAAAACTAACTTTTAAGGGTGGATAGATAACCAAAGAGCAGACAGGAGCAAGCCAGAGACCTATTCCATATGAGCTAGCTAGCCAATGAGATGACCATTGAGGGAGCTTAAACCGATGTCCCTATGTGCCAGCCGTTACCTTCCTTTCAGACTGCTTGAGACCATATATCGCCTTTTTTCACCTGCAAACTTGCCCTTCCTCCCCCTACGCTCTCAAACATGTCGAGGGGATGTTTAATAATTCTTAATAACTCATTAAAATAGTAATCTGCAATCAGAGAGGATCCAATTCATCAATCGATGAATCCATGTCGTGTAACCTGGCAAAAGGAGAAAGAGACGATGGCAACGCACCTCATACAAGAGGGGTGGGGTCCGAACAGCCTTGTATATCTGCCACTCTTTGTTTTATGGACACATGAATTGTCCAACTGTGTATGTGCATGAAAGATTATTGCAACACGAGGACAGATGGCTAGAAATAAAAATAAAATAAAATAAAAGGCATTGTCTTGCAGAGAGTGACGGTTGATCAAGCAAAAGGGAAACAAGAGGAGAAAGGAAGGAAAGAACACAAATAGAGACGGAGGGAGGAAGAGAGAAACAGAGAGAAGAAAAAAAAAGGGATGGGCGGCTGCATGGGGAGCAATTTTAACCGGAGGTAATCTAAAGAAAAGAGGCTTTAACTTAGCTAACTGGTGTGTAATGTGCAAAAGTGAGGAGGACAGGGAAACACTTGCTTCTTCATTGTGAGGTGGCGAATGAGGTGTGGCAGCTATTTTTTTCTCTTTTCAGTTAATTTGGATTATGCCAGAGAGTGATAAGAGTTCCTTAGAAGTTGGAGTAGCAGCTGTAAAAAGCGAAGTGTTCGTAGGATTTGGGATGTGGCCGTGCTTTGTTTATTATAGTTTATATGGAAAGAAAAAAACACAAGGATTTTTGAAGGGGAAGAAACTCCCCCTTGTAGAGTCAAACTCATTTTTATGAATATCTTGTATGTATGGGTTGTTGGATCTTTTCTTCCCCTGGTGGATGTTTTTGTAGAGTTTTTGGGTGCTCTGAGACTACTTTTGTGTCCCCTTTTTTTGTAAATGGGTGTACCTCCCTTCGGCACCCTTTAATACTCTATTACACTTACGAAACAAAAGAGAAGAATAAAAAAAGAGGGATGATGTGACCAACCGAAATGGAGAACTCTCTAACCATTTTAGAGTGGGAAAGAGACTGATAAAGAGAGAATAGGTTGTTTGGAAAGAGGAAAGCGAAGGAAAAGTGGAAAGAAAATTTGGGGCTTTTTACAACCAAGGGAGGGAAAGCTTTTCTTTGGCTTAATTGATGAGGTTATTCATTTTATATTGTTTAAATTCATGTTAAGGTAGAAACTAAATTATGATGGTATTTTAGTGTGTTTGGAAGCCTAGAAAGTGAAGGTTAATGGAAAGGAAAGTGTGATTTTTGGTTGTTTCGTGTGAAATTTCAAAAGGACTTGAATTGAATTTTTGCATGGGGATTTTGGGCAACTTTAGGAACTCTTTTGAGTGACAAAATGTGTGCTTGGATCCTAAGAAAGTGTAGAAAAAATTTATACTTTCTACTTTTAGTTGAAATTTAAGCAGTAATTGTTAAATGTTGAAATTGTGTAGGAAAATTCTAAAGAAACTTTCCTCATTTAAAGGGCTGGAAATTTAGCTATCTTGAGGACAAATTTAAATTGAGGTGAGTGATTTCTCATAATATGCATGGAAATTTTTTTATATTACAGTCTGTTAATTTCAAATCTTATAAGAATTCAAAATTGCATAGTACCTTTGCTTCCGAAAATTGTAGATTGCTTGATTTACATAAAATTATGAAATAATTTTGTGAATGATTAGTCATACTTTCGGAATAGAATGGGCTGTTATATGACTAAATTTGATGCATGAAGAATTTTGGACTGATTATGTATATTGTTTAGAGAGTATTGGACTGTTCTCGAACAATTTGGGTTAATGGGTAACTGTGGTCTGTTTTGATGATTTTAGCAACTGTTTTAATTAATAAAAATAAAATATAATTAATATGAATTCTGCTTCTTTTTTGCAAAAAAATGGATAGTTCAGAACTTTATGTGAGGCCCTTTGTATTATTGATTATTTTGGGACTAGTTTGGTACCATAAAATGTTCTAGTTCAATTTGACATATTCTGAACTTACGAATTATTTTGTTACTGTAAATGGTATATATGATTTGAAAATAGTCAATTTATGAATTTATGAAGTCAGTTACCATTTTGGTAATGTAATATATATACTTTAAGTATTTTCAGGTGGTTTGATCCCCTTATGAAATTGTGATTTGTAGTGTCTACCAAAATTTGAGATTTTAATTGCACTTTTGGTGCAGGGATTTCTATTTGGTATATGGACTACTTGGGGGTTTATTGGATTGATATAAACCAACTATGAGTTTTCAGAATTTTTCAATTGCATAACTGCTCGGGTAATTTTACTACCACAGTTGAATACAAACTATCGAACAGATTTTAAAATAGACAAGTGATCCATAAGACTCTTAAATAAATTTTAGGTTTAAATCCTAATTTCATAATTCAATTTCATTGTTACTATATGACCTCATAAGAATCCAAAACCAGTTCTGCCACATCCCTCTCGCCATCAGGCCTTGACCTCATAAATTTTATTCACCTGTACTATCTCAATTCTCCAAATAGCCAAAACATATCCCATGATAAGGATGTGATAATATATATACTCCCAAAGTCAACTGTGAAGTACAGTCCACAATTAGTACTACTTCATCACACATTTAGGCTAAAAATATTTACATGACATTCTACCTTATGCCTAATTGTACAAAACATACACAACATCTACACAAGCAATGTCATGATGTAGGTACAAGCTCAAATCCCAAGAGGCTCCTAGGAGGCTAACTACTGCCTACTCAAATAATGCCTGCTAAGTAAAAGAAGAATTTATCTAAATGCAATATATAGTTTCCACTAAAAAAATAAATGCAATATCAAAATAATTTTCAATTATTCCAGATAACAAACAAATCAGATCGGATTATTTAGACTGTATCCCTTCTCAATAGACAATTCAAATCAAATGTAAAGTTATTATATAGAGTCCTATTAAACCACCTATTCTAAAATCTTAAGCTGTTAGATAAGGTGTAACTTAGTTTTTAATCCTCCAAGAAGTCCAGGTAAGGCCAACATTTGAAGAATGGTTCATGTCAACTAGGTCCCCGTTGGCTAGGGACAGATGCCAACCAATTTCATGGCCTCGGTTGGAACATGGTACTAAAGAATACAGAAGAATAGGTTCAGAAGAACACCTTTTTAGGCTTCGCCACCTACTATCAAATATTAAAATTTCCTTTTTGTTTCCATACAGTAAACTAAAGTGAAACACGTGAAAAATCACAACCACATGTTTCCATCTAAACATACCAAAAGTGATCGAAACAAATTGAAGCGGCCAAAACATTTCTGTTTCCCAAGAGGCTTCTAGGAAGTTTACTACTGGCTACTCAAATGAATCCTTCCAAGTAAAAGAAGAATTTATGCAAAAGATGAGCTAACAACTTGAGTGAAAGCTTATAACATGTCATGGGTTTTAAAATATCTATTATACACAGAGAACATAGGACATTTTATAACAGAGTATTATATACAAAGAAATAGAAATCACAATACAGCTTAACCTCAGTTGAAAAGAACATTTTGATTAAAAATATCAAAATGATTTCCAGTCATCTCCAAATGATGAGTTTTTGACCCCATGCAGGTGTTTTTAAAACTTATATACCCGACCCACGCAGTTTTGAACTTATTTCCCAAACCCATGCATTTTTTAAATTACATCTTGAAGATTTAATTTTTCAACAGAATCGCATCTTCAAGATTCAATTTTGGATTAAGGTTTTGTCCCTAATTAAGTTTTGTTAAATTAAACTTAAAATCGCACCTTGAAGATACGGCTTTAACTTGAATATGCATCTTGAAAAGGGTGGTCCCCTCTTTGATTTTTTTCTTTCTTTTTTTTTTATATTCTCTCTCTCCCCCTCTCTTCTCCCTATCTCTCTCCTTCTACGCACACTGCAGAGGGGTGGTCCCATCTTTGTTTTTTTTCGTTTTTTCTCTCTCTCCTCCTGTGCACACGGCACAAGGGTCGCCCCATCTTTGTTTTTTTCTCCCTCTTCCTTCTCTCTCTCCTCCTACCCACACAGCAGAGGGGTGGTTTGCTCTTTGATATTTTTTCTCTCTCGCCCTCTCTGTTCTGCCTATCTCTCTCTTCCTACTCCTCTGACTATATATACCTAGCCTCCCATGAAATGGTGCATCGTCCATACTACATAAGTTGGTAATCAAACAAAATGTTTAGTCATAGTTACTTTGTGTGTGTGTATGTGTTTTGTTATATCTTATATACTACAATACCCATTAGGGTGAATGAATTAAGGAAGTAAGTAGCTTGTTATTTTTTAATTTGGGTCTTCTCTCTCTTGCATGCAACTTCTTCATGTTATGGGTATGAAAATGATGGGTGTGATGATTGCAGCAGCTAGTGATGCAATCTGGGGCAACTGAGCTGCTTGAATTGTCAGGGAAGTGAGAGGGGGAAGAGAGAGGGAGAGAGAAGGAAAAAAGAAAATAAAGAGAAAAAATGAAAAATTGTAATAGACCACTCAACCTATTTGTATTTTTGTTATGATGAAAATTTGTGATTTCAATTCAGCCTGCATGAGTCATTGGCATTATAATAAACCTTCAATTTTGATGTCTTTGTATACACTCTACAGGTACCCACTGTGTTTTGATTAGGAAGAGAGAGAGAGAGAGAGAGAGAGAGAGAAAAGAAAAAAGAAAAAAAAAAAAAAAGAGAAAAAATAAGTAAAGCCCTCCTGACCTGACCCCGTACAGGAGGAGGAGAGAGTGGAAGAGAAAGATAGGGAGAAGAGAGAGGGAAAAGAAAAAACAAAAAAAAGAAAAAAAGTAAAGAGGGTGACACCTTGCAGGAGGAGAGAGAGAGAGTGGAAGAGAGAGATAGGGAGAAAGAGAAGAAAAAAAAGTGAAAGAGGCCCTCTGTCGTGCATGAAAAGAGAAAGGAGAAGAGGGAGAGAAAAAAGTGCAAAACGGTTAGGGATTGTTTAAAGTTAAAATTAAAAGAATCCTATCTTGAAGATGCGATTTTAAACTCAAATCTCAATTTTTAGGTACACGGCCTTAATAAAATAACTTAATTACACACAAGTGCTTAATACAAAATCGCATCTTGAAAATGCGAGTTTAAAATCGCATCTTGAAAATACAATTATGTTAAAACATTACCTTAAAATCGCATTTTGAATATGCGATTTCAAAAAGCACATGGGTCAGGGAAATAAGTTTAAAACAACGCGGGTTAGGTTAATAAGTGTTCAAAAAATGCGACTCAGGTCAAAAACTCCCAAATGACAAACCAATCAGATTGGATAATTTAGGCTCTACACCTCATCAATAGTAAGTTAAAATCACATAATTTAGATGTAAACTTTTTATACATAGTCCGTCTAAGGCCAACATTTGCAGAAAGGGTTCCTGTCAACTATGTCCTCTTTGTTTTTCCCATCGGCTAGGGAGTCAGAGACAGACACCAACCAATTTTATTGCCAAAGTTAGAATATGGTATTATAGAATACATAAGAACATGTTCTGAATAATGCCATTTTAGCACTCGCCACCTACTATCAAGGATCAAAACTTCCTTTTGTTTCCATCAAAATGGCCAAAAAATTTTATTTCTCAATGAACCAAAGCAAACACAAGTGAAAAACCAAAAGTCACATATTTCCATGGAAAAAAATTGTTTCCATCGAAACATAACAAAATGATCGAAATAGTTGATTTTTTTTTCATGTCAGAAATAATTCTTAGAAATTGGTAAAAAGTTGTATCCATTTTTTTTTCTCAAGTAAAATAGGAGATAGCAGGAATAAAACCTCAAGATACAAGATAATCTATCCATTTTTTTCTAGAAACAATAGATAAAGAGAAGTAAAAGTGGTGGAAATGAGGAGGTAGGTAAACAATTTATCATAATTCCTAGTTATTAATTATAACAATTTAACTTACTATTTGTTTTACTTAAAATTTTTATTTTACGTGTAATGTCTAATTGTCAATGTGAGTGTGTATTATTGTTATTATTATTTTTAATAGGGGTATTTTGTCTTTTGAGTAGTTTAGGGTTTTCTTCGTAATAAGATGAAAGCATTACTTGCAGCCTTTCTTCTTAAGAAAGTAACATGGTATCAGAGCCTCCTCTCTTAGTACATCGCAACCACTAAAGTCACAGCAACCGTCACACCACTCTCGCCATTGCATCTCTCTCTTCTTCCCACATCTCTCTCTCTTTGGTGATTTTGTCGCATCTTCCTCAACCCTAATCTAATTATTGTTTCGATTCAAAACAAAAAAACATTATTGTTCATTGGCACTGTTCACGCTACCGCTCATCAGCAACGCTACACTGTTCATCATTATTGTTTATCGCAACTCTTCATCCCTTTTTTTACTTCATATTTTTGCAATCCAATCATGTGGGTCTTAGATGATAAAATTCAAACAATCAGTATTCATTTGAATGAAGATAACTACTTCTATTGGTCTAATGTGATGAAGGTTTTTTGCTTGGTCAAGGAAGATGGGGTTATGTTTCTGGTTCAAAAGTTAAACCTTCTAATCCTAAAGTTTAAGGTTCTGAAAAACTTCTTGTTAAATGGGATATGGAGAACGCTTAAGTTCTTACTTTGTTATGTAATTCTATTGAACCCAGTATTGGTTTGAATTTTTTGAAATTTGACACTGCAAAGAAAGTAACGAGTTATTTGCAAGGAATGTATCTAGAGTCAAATTTTGAAAAACAGTATCAATTAGAGATGGAAGTTCAAGGTGCAAAGCAAGTAGATAAGTTTATTCAGGAATTCTACAATCAGATGACTGCTACGGGGATCAACTGGCATCATGGAACCATTAGACTTACATGTACTGGATAGTTATGTGCACTACAAGAAGCAGGGGCTGGTCCAATTTCTTAATGCTCTTAGAGATCAGTTTGAACCTCTTCGTGGAGCCATCTTGCACCGCACCCCACTACCCACCGTTGATGGAGTTGTTCGGGAACTTATTGCTTAGGAGACTCAATTGAAGGTGGCTCACATTGTTTCTCCTTCTCATTCAGTTTTTGCAACTACTACTACACTGCCTCTGTTGTTGCTACTCCTACTGCACTACTGTTGTTGCTATTCGCTCTGCACATCTCTCACCTGGAAAACCAAAACCACGTGTTGGCATTGATGAATGCAGCTTTTGTCGTCAAAAAGGACACTGGAAGGTTTCTTGTCCCAAATTTCAAAAAGGGCGTTCTTCTCAGCCTACTCAACGTTCTTTTTCTCATAATTCTATTGCCTTCCTGCAACACTGGCAACTCCAACATCTAACCCCAAGAATGTCTCTTCTTGTACTATTCAGTCAATGATTGAGCAATTACAGTCTATGCTTGGTACTTCACTATGGATCAGTCTCATGCCTCTACTATGTCCAACATTCATTCAGGTTTGACAGCTACGAAGCAGAGATATGGACACAGGACACGGATACACACGATACGGACACGTGGACACTACATTTTTCAAAAAAGTGACATGGATACGTTGAAGACATGTTGATTATATATTTATAAATTTTATATTTTTTATATGCCTATATAATAAAAATTTAATATTATTTCAATCAAAATTGGCATAAAAATACGCAAATCATGTAAATATTATTAATATATCTAAATAAAAAAGTCAATGAATAAAAATTTAAGAATTTTATTGAAAAATCAATATTCATGATTCAAATTACAAAACAAATTTGTTCACTATTATATATATTTGTGTGTATAAAAAAAAATAGTAGATAAGAAGAGAAAGGGAGAAAAATTTTTAAAAAAAATCCCGAACAAAAATTAAAAAATTCCAAAAACGTGTCCCCCAAATCCCAACGTGTCCGTAACGTGTCCAGGATGTGTCTGAAATTTAAAAAAATTAGAAACTCTTTTTTCGCATGTTTGACACATGTCCGAGCGGGTTCGTATCCAACACAGATACGTGAGACAAAATAAAGTGTCTGCACTTCATAGTTTGACAGGTTCAGATGTCTCAGATATATCATTTCTACTTGGATATTTGATTCTGGCTCTTCTCGTCATATGATTTATAACCTATCTTCTCTTAGTTTTTGTCTCTCTCCATCTTCTCCCAGTTTTTGTCTCTCCATCTTCTCCTATAACTGTTGTTACCGCCAATGGTTCTCTATGCATGTTGTTTCTATTGGATCCATTCTTCCTTCTTTGTCATCTTCTCTTTCCATCCCTAATTTTTCTATGTTCCACGATTGTCTGTTAGTTTATTGTTAGTCAGCTCTCTGATTCAAGTCTTGGTGTTTTCTGGTTGTGTTGTTCAATATCGAAAATCCAAGAAGTAGATTGGGACCGGGCATAGAGCTAGTGACTTATAGGTTCAGGAGAATTTACATATTCCTTTGGAATCTGGTTCTTCAATGTCGTCTTCTTTATTTATAGCGCTCTAGGTTAGGTCATTTGTCTAATGAGCATCTAAAAAGTTTAGTTTCTTCTGGTATTTTGGGTAATGTAACTCCAAGTAACATCTCTACTTGTAGTGGATGTAAACTTGCCAAGATGTCTGCTTTACCTTTTAATAGAAGTGCTTCTTTTTCTCCTTCTCTTTTTTTATTGTTTATACTAATGTGTGGTGCCCTTCATTTATTGATGACTATAGTCGTTATTGGTGTATATCTGATGATGCATAAATCTGATTTCTTTAAAATTTACAGCAACATTCATTCCATGATTCAAACTCAATCTTCTACCAGCATAAAATTTATTCGAACAGGGTGAGGAATATTTGTTGAAATATTTCACCGACTTTCTAGATGCATCTAGGACTATTCATCAATCATCTTGCTCAGGTACTCCTAAACAAAATGGTGTTGTTGAGCGTAAGCGTAGGCATATTCTTGAAACTACTCGTGCTATTCTCATTTATTCCCCTGTTCTTTCTGTTTTTTAGGGTACTTATAGCAGTTTATCTCTTAAATCGTATGCCCACTCCACTCTTATCAGGGGCTTCACCATGTGAGAAGTTGTTTGAAAAATCTCCTAATTACTCTCTTCTACGTGTCTTACTATTATTATTATTATTAATAGGGGTGTTTTTGTCTTTTGGCTACTCTGGGGTTTCTTTGTCTATATATATATATAGTTGTAATCTCTTTTATTCAATAAGATGAAAGCATTATTTGCAGCCTTTTCTTCATAAGAAAGTAACAGTCAACATTGTCCATATTACATAACATACCTATTATGTTATAGTGTTGTATTTAATTGAAATAATTTCAATAGGAATACTTCCACTGTGACTTCTATATCTGAATAGATGAATTATGTGAAAGGCCTTGGTGGCCGGTCACGACACAAGTCCTAGCCCCCAAGTGATATGGGGATGGGGCAAGACTTTAAATCCAATCTAACTAGCAAAAGATTTTCTAATAATGGTATCCCACAAAATAAAATTACTTTGTACTACAGTGGCCCCTTAATTCAATTACAAATTTTGAATACCCAGATATATTATAATGTCCAAATAATTCATAAAATCAAGGCTAAACTAAGTACTTCCACAAGTCTGGGTTTGGGATATTACAATTCTGTGTGTGTCAGGTGGTACACTCCTACTTAAAAGGAAAGGAATTTTTTGGAGTTTAAAAAGCCCCTGCTGATTGCTCTTGGGCATGGATAAAGTTCTTGAAGCTTTAGACTTTTAAGCCAAAGATCTTAGTTAGATGGAGACTGATATGGTAACAGGAATCCAGTTGGTCCTCTCTCCACCAGATACAGTTAAAGGTCAGTATATTAAGTTAACCGGTCATACAAGGCTAAATTAGCTCCCCCATTCAAGGTAACAACTGGAAGTGGCCCAGATCTCCATGTTGTTATGAGGTTAACCCCTACTGATTTTCTTCTAAATAAGAAAAATGGTGATAAGGCTGTTTGGCTTCTGAATAGGAATGGAGATTACTGCTCCAACTCAACCCAGAATGCCATTAGATGCCCTAAACCTACTGTTGAGTGGTAAATATTGTGCAGTTCAAGAGAGCTATCCTTAAATTCTTATTCAATTCTTGGCTCATTTGCAAGTGTAGACGGCTATCATGTACATATTAAATGACTGAAGCCTGCAGATTAATCCTACTTGTCTTTTTTTTTTTTTTTTTTAATGTGAAATGCAACCAGACACTATAAATCATCCTTACATAATAGAAAATGTACTGAGAGATAGGCAGCGGGTGATCTTATCAGCAGCCAGCAATTTCAAAGGGCAATCTTTCCTGGCTGACAACGGGAAATTTACTGACAGTAAAAAAAAAAAAAACGAGGGGGGGTGTTTATTAGACAAATTGAGAATGCTCAGAATGCTATAAGAGTTAAATCTACTAAATGGAAAGGAATTAAGAATTCCTACCAGAATTAGGAATGAACTCAGGTCTTACAGACTTTATTTTCTTGAGCCAGCTGTCTTCATTGTAGAGATTCTTAGAACTCTTTGCTCTGTTGAGTTGTGTTTTATAAATCTAGTGCTTAGTACTATTCTTTTGTGTGTATTGGGGGGGGGGGGGGGGGGGGGGGGGCATGCATTTCTTTAGCTTTGTATCTTGTTTTATTGTTCTAATACACTGATTCTTTGTCCAAAAAACAACTGAGTCAATTAAATTTAAAAAAAAAAAAATCCTTACAATCCACCTTTAGAAAAAAATTAGCGCAAGTGAAGCACTGAGACAAGAAATCAGCCCACAAAACAATCATGCTCCTCTCCAGACTCCATTTAAGGTGGGAGAGGCAGGTAAATGGAGGATCCTCCAATTATCCCCTAAACAGGGAGGAGCCAAACCCGTCAACAAACTACACATAAAAATCGTGAAGTTAATCAAGTAATAACTCAAAATTAACAAATTGAGAAATATACAATGACCAAATCAAAAGCAAACATTTGCCAATAATGGAAGGGAGAACAAGCAAGAATTCCTGCACCCACCAAGTCTTTATTAGCAGAACTATAATTTGCAATTAACATTTCAAGATGGTGGAGCTTTATAGCAATTTCAAGCTTCCCTGTGCTTCTATCTCATAAAAGTTACACAAGGAACTCAAAAGGTGTTCTCCAATAGGGCTCAAGATCCTGATGTTATCCTAAAACATAATTTCAGCATATTATCAATGGACAGCACAACATGCAGATTTTTTACAGGTTCCATGTATGCTACCACTTCTCTGTAGAAACATACAATAATTGATGCACTCAAACATCAATCGAGAATCAAACTTGAAATCTTTCTTTGTTGTACTAGGACAATAAAACCAAAACTAGTAGAGCTTTTTGGTTCAGCAAAACTTTGGTTGTTCATATGGATTTGACTGGAGTCCAAACTTTAGAGATTTACAAATATAGATATAAGACTACACGAAAGATGTTAAAAAAATTATGACACAAAAAGAAAATAATGACACTAAACACCAATCTCACCAGGTTCCTAAAGAATTTGATCCGCCAACAGGAATGGACATATGGTCTTCTCCCTTCATTTAGCAACTTTTCTTTCAGTATATTAGTGAGAGTCTGACATCATGTGCACAAAGAAAAAAAAAATTAAGAAAAATTTATTATAGAAACAAATCAGTTTCGGGATAGAAGAAGGATAGATGTTGGTAAAAATTGACATTGTAACTCCTGTATAATTTTAAATGGTTCTAATCAAAGCCGCCTCATCCAAAACACACTAGTGATGCACACTACAAGAACTTTGAGAAAGAGCAAATTTAGAGACCAAAGAAAACAAGAAAATATGGTCTAAATTCAATGACAAGTCCACTTAGATCCTACATGCTTAACTTCTAGTCTGATTAGAGACACTATACAGTTTTTAAGGCCAATGTGATGCTGGTTTAATTATCATGGAAGAAGCTAAGCTCCTCAGTTCCATGTGGGGTAAGGCAGTTTAATAGACAATTGCTTGGGAAATGGTCGTGGAGATATGGTGTAGAGCCTAACAATTTAGAGTGCAAGGTGGTTAAGAGGAAAATCAGTGGTGATTCTTGGGGATGGATTACTAAGGAGGATGAAGGTTAGCTCCTCAGTTCCATGTGGGGTAAGGCAGTTTAATAGACAATTGCTTGGGAAATGGTTGTGGAGATATGGTGTAGAGCCTAACAATTTAGAGTGCAAGGTGGTTAAGAGGAAAATCAGTGGTGATTCTTGGGGATGGAATACTAAGGAGGATGAAGGGCCTTGGGCATGAGTTTGTGGAAACGGATTAGGAAGGGATGGGAGGAGTTCGCTTCTCATTTGAAGTTTGTGGCGGGTAATAGTCCTCAGACTAGATTTTGGCTTGACTTTTGGTATGGGAATATTTCCATAAACTGTAGATTTCTAGACTTGGGTCCGCATTGCTTTGGATTAGAAGACTAAAGTGGCAGATTAGCTTCAACTTTCAAATTATGGTATAGTTTGGAATCGCATTTTTACAAGGGCATTTTAGGATTGGGAATTGCCTTCTGGGGAGGCTCTTTTAGAGCTCCTTTTATTTTTGTCATATGGTGATGTATAGAGAAGACTCAGTTAAACAGCCCCCTGGTTCTAATGGGGAATTTAGTGTGAAGTCATATTACAGGGCTTTGTGTAGGAATAGCGGGATAAGTTTTCTGTGGAAAGGAATTTGGAAGTCTAAGATTCCTTTGAAGATTTCTTTTTTTATATGGATAGTGGCTTGGGAGACAATCCTCACGATAAACAATTTGAGAAAAAGGGGGAAGATTCTTTCCAATTGGTGTTGTATGTGCAAGAATAAGGCCAAATCGCTGAATCTTCTTCTTCTTTATCATTTGGTGGCTATAGATTTGTGGGCTTTGTTGTGTGTTGTTTTTGGGGTTTCTTGGATTACGCTTAGTTTGATTAAGGACCTTGTGGCTTGTTGGAGCACAACTTTCCTGTTGAAGAGGCATAGGGACAAATGGAGAGCAGCTCCTCTTTGCATTATGTGGAGTATTTGATTGGAGCAAAATAGTCGTATTTTTTTAGGGGATTGAAAATCCCATTCACAAAGTAAAGAAGCGCGTTTAATATTTTTTATTTTTTGGGTTATAGGGAAATATCCAATTTCTCTTTTCGCTTTTGAATTTTTTTAAGGAGAGCTTAATTGTATGGAAGAAACTATGTAGCTCTCGTTATTTTTTGTACCTGGGTTGTCTTGTCCCACTGTTTTGGCACTCTGTTTATTATACATGTTGACTTATCAAAAAATTTACGTAGTGTTTTTTGATTCCTTTGTGACTTATCCAAATAATTTACGTTTTGTACTTGGGTTGCCCTGTCCCACTGTTTTGGCACTTTGTTTATAATACATATTGACTTATCAAAAGAATTTACATAGTGTGTTTTGATTCCTTTGTGACTTTTTCGAATAATTTACGTTTAATGTAAAGGGTTGAATAGGGGTTTCGTGTTCTTTTTCTTTTTTGGTCTTAATGTACATCCTTCATGTACATGGGCGCATCCCCCTTTTGGGTGGTTTGGAATAAATATTATTTACTTAGAAAAAAATTGTATTTCAATTCTTCTTTTTGTAAGTAATGGTCCACTATAACTTCTCCATCCACCTATCAATCCCTCGAGTTGATAAACAAGCAGTCAAACACAGCTTGGAGGCCACATTATTATTTCAACATGTCGCACATTGTCCACTCACGAAGTGACACGTCCTGCATATAGTATCTTGACATTCCCATGATTGTCTCCCATTCAATGGGCCATGATATTCCCACAGTGGATCGAGTCTCTCACGAGTCTCTACTTAACTGTGTCCCTAACTCATAAGTCAAGGTGTCATGCACTAAAGATAGACTCAATAGCTTAAGTTAAGGTTCCATCAACTTGTTAACCCACTCCCTACTTTGTGCAAAACTTGGTCGAACCACCCTATGGCTCCTAGACATGGCAGAATCATGACAGACCTGGTCAAGCTACTCCATTGGCTCCCTAGTGTGTCACGGTTCATCTTGTTACACAAAATTCCCCTCGAGGAACTCTTAGGCTTCATTAAAGCTCGCACGCCCTTCCATCCTATGATTGCCTAAGGCTTTGGGGCAAGTCTCCAAAAACTTTTATAGTTTGGAAGAAGGCTATGGTGTGATACTCGTGCTATAGTCCCTCTCTATCGGGATACTCAGGGTTGTGGCATGGTGGCTAAAGTATCAACTTCTTCCAGATATATCACAACCTGGTCTTGGGGATTCTTGAACCGTATAGAACAAAGGGAATCCCTAGGCTTCTATTGTGATTCCATAACCTTACAACTACTTTCTATAATGTTCCATGACCTTCCACTCCATTCCACAACCTTCTACAATATTATATAACTACTTGCTATTTTTGACAAAAGTGGAACACGTGGAGTTCATACTTGCATATGACGCTAACCCTAACGGATTGACATGTATCAACTTTACTATAAATAGACCAGACAGTCACATCTTTTCGGAACCCAATCATTGAGAGTAAACCGTGTTGTCGTCATTGTGATACTTGCAGTACTCTCACCCCACACTCTCAGAATCTCTCTTGTTCTAGACCGCCAATACTTTCTCCCTGCTACTTCACCCCGAGAGTCTCCTAATCATCTAACATGGAAGAGCCACTCCCATACGAACCACTCTTTGACTTTTCAACTCACAAGTCTCACAACTCTACCATCTGCACCTCTCAAAAAAACAGTAATAATAAAACAATGAAAATCTAAGAATTTGAAACCCTTGTTATATTGTTATTTATATTCATATGCTATCCTAGAAATGTAACATCTTAATGTTCAAGACATGTCAGAAATGTCTCAAATGTATCCAAAAAGCTTTTCAAAGCGTACAAGAAGCTATGGATATGATTGTGAATGAAACAAAAATTATTTCTAAATCATAGATAATTTAGAAAATATTAAACATGTATCCACAAGTTATTTGTATTTAATATGGGTACGACCTATGAAGCACGAACACTCTATTTTGGCTCATATGTCCATGTCAGACACATGTCGAACACGTGTCGGACAACACTCTCGAACACTTCCTGAAGGCGTGTCGAACATGTGACAAAAGAGTGTGCATATTTTTTTTTTTGAATTTCGAACAGGTTCCCGACACATTATGGACACATTTTCTATTTTTTTTTCTTCTTGTTTTGGATTGTTCCTCCTTAGTTCTTTTTTTGGATACATACACACACACACATATGTTTTATGTAATAGTTAGTAAATTTGTTTTGAAATTTTAATCATGGATGTGATGATTAAATGAAGAAGTTCTTGAATTTTATTTAATACCTTGGTTATTTGAATTGAAATAATGTTAGATTTTTATTATATAGTTATATAAAAAATATTAAAAAATTATATATATTCAACGTGTCAGTGTCCTACTTTTTTTAGAAATAACGTGTTTATATCTCCGTGTCATGTCGCGTCCCATGTCTATATCCGTGCTTCTTAGGTTACAACGTATCCGTGCTTCAAAAGTTTTAAATATCTATTTTGTGGTTCTCTTTATTTGAAGTTGAGAGCTGAGTGCTCTGATGAGATGTTCCAGGGGCAAAGGTGTTAAATCGCGGTTGCGAGATATGATGCGGTCGCGATGTAACGGTATCGGGAGTATCGACCCACCCGCAACAAGAATCGGAAACCACGACTGCGAATTTTTTTCAAACAAGAGCAAACCCCTTAAGATTTACTGATACACATGTTTTCACTTCAATTTATTACTTTTAAAGATTTTAAAGTAATTTTTATCATTTTTATGACACTTAAAAAGATGTTTTATAATTTTATCTTATTTTTTTAAAGTTAAAATACCGAAAAGTAACATTTTTATGATTTTTAAGAATAACATTGCAACAAATAATGTAAATAATTACTTCAAATTTCAAAAGCAATTAAAAGTCCATAATCAATAACAATTCACAAAAGAAGGCAAATATAAATATCTAATTAGTTGGTAGCTAGTTGGCAACTCTTAGAACTACCACCAAAATGAATGGTGTGCAGGTACTTGACAGTCTCTATCATTGTCATCATCATTATATGGTCTCTCCAACACTAGCCCATTGAAATAATTAGAACCTGCCATTCCTATTGATGTACCACTGCCACTGGAATCTTCTGGTTGTTGCTGCGTGTAATACCTAGTCCCATCCCCATAAGGCATTGTAGACCCAAAGAGGTTATTTGTAAAAGCTTCTGCATCTGAAGGAAGTAGATATGGAGCTGCATATTGTGGTGGTGGGAGGGGATAGTAATGAGGTTGTGGTTGGGGGTATCCCTGCTAAGGTGGTGGGTAGTAGACTGCTGGTTGTAGTGGTAGTGGTAGGGGTCCTCCTGTACCTGGGGGATAGTATAATAGGTATCTAGATTGAATGCCCACTTGATATCCAACTCTAAGATCACCAAAACGTTGAGCAATTCTAGAATCACCATCACTGTCATCAATTGGTGGTAAATAATGTCCATGCCTACTTGATTCACCTACATCATGGTGAGGGCGACGTGAGTAATGTTTTTTTTTTTTGGGGGGGGGGGGTGGATCTGGAAACTCTCCAATTTCTTCACCAGGGCGAAAACCACTATATCCAGCTTCTCCACGATAAGGTGAATCATGACGAACACCACCTTTAGCAGTTCTGGCTTCAACAATTTGGACTTGTCCTCCAAGTCCAAGGCCTCCATCACTTGAAGGACTTGAGTTATCATCATTTCCACTACCACTGTTGCTACTAGGAGGAGTCAAACCAGCACCACTACCCAATCCACTATTGGAGGAATTGACATTTTCAGTCTCTTGATGAGCGACATCATCCTCATCATCATCACTTAGGTCCATCCAATTATTTTCCTGATCATCAAAAATTAGTTCTTCCCTTTCTTGGAGCCATGGAGCTAAAGGATCATCTTCTTCAAAAATATAATCCAAATTGATGGGGTTGAATTGCTCTTCAATCTCCCTTTGGGATTTCCTTGTAGCATGTCTAATCTTTAGCCTCATATTATAATATACATAGACAAGTCTGTTCAATTTGACGTATCGTAATCGATTCCTTATCTTTGTATGTATAAGGCTAAAGGTTCTCCGATTACGCTCACAGTTGGATGATGTTGTTTGGCTCAACACTCTGATTGCTACGGTTTGAAGTTTAGGTGTTGACCCCCCATAGTGGATCCATCATTCTGTTGCATTATCAAATGATAAAATTCAATTATAATTTTATATAAAAATCAAATCTTTATTTACCATTTGGCACTTAGTCACTTACCAGGGTTGGTTAGTGATACTGCTCGTTGAGCCAATACCGTTCCAAATGAATGTTTTTTCTCACGAAATATTAAAATCTGCAAACATTTGAATAAATAAGTGCCCAACCTTTGAACCTTATTTGTATTATTGATTTATTATAAATTAAGAAAACAAACTTCTAATTCAAAAACTTACTTGGTTGATGGCCATTATTTGCTTATCAATGTTTGGCTCCAACTTTCGAATCACCTGCTTAACCCCTTCCATCACTTCTCTATGATTTCACATGTTTCCATCATATTGGAATTGGGGATTAAGAAAATAACCTAACATAAATAAAGTTGCTAAAGAGTTAGATATTAAGCAACTTAATGAATATATAATAATTGATGCAACAAATTAGAATTTTAGTTTATATTTAGTACTTAGTTATTTACCAGTCGCATGCATGTTGTGATGTAGCTGAAAATTTCATCGCTTGTCAACAATCTTTTAATAGTCCAAATAGTAGCGACAGTCTCTTTGAATGGCTAGTTTTACTCTATCAATGGCTTCATAAATAAAGCCCATGGTGGGCTTCTCATCCCCATCTACGGGTCGAAGGACCTGCACAAGTGTATTATCTTTTTCACATCATAAGCCTTTCTATGTTTTTCCTTCCCCATTTGCTCCTTTTCCACTCATCAGAATTAAACATATTTCTGAAGCCACTCTTATGTTTGACAATGCTCTCCAATGCAATGCAATTGGTGGCAAACCGTGTGACAACAGGGCGTAGCAATTCTTAGTCATTAGTGAACCGTTTCATGAAATCAACCATCCAGGTAGAATTATAAATGAAGCTTGTGATTTCCTTGGCCTTACACAACACTTTCGCAACACTTTTCTTATTTCCAATGTCTTGCAATATAAGATCAATGCAATGTGCTGCACATGCTGTCCAATACATATTTAGCCATTTTTGCATCAACTTCTTACCAGCAAGCTTCAATGTAGCTTCATTGTCAGTCACAATTTGGACAATATATTTCTCACCAATCTCATCAACCACCTTGTCCATGAGGGCAAAATAGTAATCTGAATTCCTTGAGTTCACGTCGGTAGCATCAAATGATTTGTGAAAGATTGTGCCCCGACTACTATATACTAGAAAATTGATGATGTGTTTCCTAGTAGGCCCTGTCCATCCATCACACATAATGGATATACCTCTCTCCTCCCAAATAGGCTTATGTGACTCTATCCAACTTCTCAATTGCTCCAACTCTCTTTTCAAATAAACTTCAGTGACCTCATATGGAGTTGGAAAAGGCACCCCTTTTCCCACCTCAATTGCAACATCTAACATTGGTTTGAACCAGTCATTAGCAACAATCCGCACAGAAGATCGAGAATAAAACAAACTGGCTCACTGCAGTCCCAAGTTTTTTTTTTCAAATTCTTCATTACAGCAGCAGAAATTTTAGGTTGTTTGGAACTTTTACTTCGATGAAGTGCAGGATCCATTGTAGCTAATCGAGCCTATGGACTATTCGGATCAATCCATTGGCGACCACTGCCTCTAGACTCACGAACAGTAGCAGATCGACCCATACCCCTAGGCCTGCCAACGCCACCACCACTACTACTACCCCCAACATCAAAATGTAGCATGTGATCTAAATCTTTGTTCCTCCTCCCATAGACGATGTTCACTTAAACTTGTCTGTCGTGCAACTGTCATTTCTAGATAAGAATCATCATTAGAGGAGAGAACTACTCCCTCAAACTCATAATCATCTCTCTAAGATTATCTTATATGTTCTTCAACTTCATCTCTTTGTTTTCTTTTCTCACTCTGTTTCTCTTTGTAATCCTCGAGATGCTTCGTCATTTCTTCTCTTATTTCTCGAGAGACATTAGGACATGGTGTAATTTTCCCTCTTGCATGCGCCAAGTGTTGCTTCAGTCTAGTTATTCCCCCAGTGACAATTCTCCCACATAACTGACATGTCAACTTGTGCCTGTTATCTGGAAATGGAGTGGCAAATTGCCATCCAATGTCAATACTAGGAGCTGTAGCATCACCTCCACCTCCACCTTGAATTCCCTTTCCCTGATCACGGTTAGTACCAGAAGGCTCACCACCACTGCCACGGGCCATTTTAATCAAAACTGCAATTAAACATTACAAATTGTTAATAAATAAATTAAAAATTACAAATTGTTAAGTTTTTTAGTCATTGATATGTTGTATTTTTCGGCCAGTCAATAATTATTAGTTACTAATTATTTGTCAATATAATTTTTTTTTGGCCTAATCAGAAGTTGCACATTCCAAATCAGAAGCTTTACCGGAAGCAAACAACGATCGGTTCTTCCAGCCATGCAAGAGAGACGACTAATTCTTCCAAGTAAGCTCAAACTTTCACTTCAGTTCCAACTTTTCTTTGCTTTCTTTCACTTCAAATTCAAATTTTCAGTTGCTTTAATCTGTCTCTATTCTCTGAATTCTGTCTATATTCTCCGCATATTATCTGAATTTTGTCTGAAAAATCTGCTTTTTTTTTTCTTTCTTTCTTGTTTCTGTCTTCTTCTTTTTTTTTTCTTTCTGTTTCTGTCTGTACCGTCCGTTACAGGTATGTAACGGCCGTTACCGTTTCGGAAAGAACATCACGGCCGTTACTGCCGTGAAATTTTCCCACTCCGTTTTATCGGTACGTAACAGTATCGACACCTCGAAAATCCTTTACGCCACGGCCATTATGTAACGTAACGGCCGATATTTAACACTATGGGTGACACCAGCTAGTTAGAAGAGATGATAGTTGCAGAGGTTTTCTCTGTCACCCAATAATCATTATGTCCGGCAAGTTCCTCATCTAAAAATCAATGAAGGGAGGTAGTTTCCAAAAAATGACCTAAGAGGGGGGGATTTGGGTTGGGGTAGGAATGAAGTTTCTCCGTGACATTCCTACAAGGAGGTGACTTGTTTGCCGAAACTCCCATTAACAAGCACGACGACAATTAGGAGAGCAAAACGAGGTCTGTATTTAGATCTCTCCCATGAAAGCATCGGAACGAGAAGGGATTTTCTTCAAAGTTTCCTTGTTGGTAGATTGAACTGTGAGGTAGGCTCCGTGGAAAGAATAGAGGAATGGGCTTCAAAGGCATGCGGAATATTGATAGGGGTGGGTGTATCTAAGTTGCCCGATGATTTACTTTTGTTTCGTCTCCATGACACACAGAAGCCGTTAGGGTGCTAATCATGGTGTAAAATATTAGCAGTTACGTTACGTAATGGATTTTCAAGGTACCGAGACCAATACGCACCGATAAATCGGATTGGAAAAAATTCACGACCGTAACGTCCGTTATGGAAGGATAACGGCCGTTACGGTCCGTTACATACCCGTAACGTGCGTTACAGATAGCAGCAACAAAGAATCAGACAATAGTGAAAGAAAAAGGCAGATTCTTGGTAGGTTCAGGCCGAATTCAGAGAATAGAGACAGAGATATTGACTAAAGCAACTGAAAATCTTAATTTGAAGTGAAAGAAAGCAAAGAAAAGTCTGAAACTGAAGTGAAGTTTGAGCTGACCTGTTTGGCTATTCCATATCTCTCTTCCAACTTGAAGAACTTTTCATTTATTCTCTCATTCAACCTTTCAATAAGCTTTTGAAGACACCGATCGTTGAAAAAAAGTGTTTGCTTCCAGTTAAGCTTCCAATTTGGACTTGTGCAATTTCCGATCAGGCCAAAGGTATGTAAAATCTTCTCCAATCTTCTATTCTATTTTTTTTCTTTCCCTGGTGTTCATCGGAAGTCGTCGGCAGCCGTCGATTGTCGTCTTCGTCGGTGGTCAACAGTCGGCTTGGTTCCCAGGTAGGTCATCCGTCGTCGCAACTCGCAAACCCTCACGGCCTCACCCTCCCCTTTTTTTTTCGACTTTGTTTTGTTTTGCGCAGGGACCTTCTAAGTCGTTTCATTTATGTTTTTTTTTTCTTGCGCAGCTTCGACTTTGTTTTGTTTTGTCTTGCGCAGGACCTTCTAGGTCATTTCGTTTATTTTTTTATTTTTTATTTTTCTTGCGCAACTTCTAGAATAGCTTGTAATATGTTTTTTTTTTTTGCTTTGGAATTTGTTTCCCTTACCCGTGGTTGGCTGGGAAGTGAGAATAGAGAGGTTGAGCTTGGATTTTTTATTTTAAATTATGTTTTATAATTTGTTCCTAAAAATTTACCTGTTTATTGTCCCTTTTTTTCCTCTTTTTTAATTTATTAGCAACAAACTTAATTTTTTTTAAAATATTACCTATCAAAAAAATAAAAATATATATATTGACAAATAAATAGTAACTAATAATTATTGACTAGCAGAAAAATACAACATATCAATGACTAAAAAAATTAACAATTTGTAATGTTTAATTTATTTATTAACAATAAAATTATTACATTCATGGATTTATTTTTTTAAATTATGTTTTATAATTTTTTCCTAAAATCTACCTATTTATTGTCAATTTTTTTTTCCTCTTTTTTAATTTATTAGCAACAAACTTAATTTTTTAAAAACAATTAGGTATTAAAAAAATTTTAAAAAAATTATATTAACAAATAATTATTGACTAGCAAAAAAATACAACATATCAATGACTAAAAAAATTAACAATTTGTAATGTTTAATTTATTTATTAACAATAAAATTATTAAATTCATGGATTTATTTTTTTAAATTATGTTTTATAATTTTTTCCTAAAAATCTACTTGTTTATTGTCATTTGTTTTTCCTCTTTTTTAATTTATTAGCAACAAACTTAATTTTTTAAAAAAATTAACTATCAAAAAAATTTTAAAAAAATTATATTGACAAATAATTAGCAACTAATAATTATTAACTAGCAGAAAAATACAACATATCAATGACTAAAAAAATTAACAATTTGTAATGTTTAATTTATTTATTAATAATAAAATTATTAAATTCATGGATATTTATATTTTAGTTGTTTTTAAGATTTTCTTTCAGTTTTTTAATTTGTATGTTGTTTTTGTTATTAAATGTGTTATTTTTTAAACTATTTTTTATTTTTTAGTATTCTTATATGTTATATTAATTGATTGCATAAATCATAATTATTTTTCTTTAAAATCCAGAATTGTTATTGATTAAAATGGCCTGTGGAGGTGGTGGTGAGCCGTCTGGTACTAACTATGATAAGGGAAAGAGAATTCAAGGTGGAGGTGGAGGTGGAGGTGGAGGTGATGCTACAGCTCCTAGTACCGACATTTGATGGCAATTTGCCACTCCATCTCCAGATAATAGGCACAAGCTGACATGTAAATTAAGTGGAAGAATTATCACTAGGAGAATAACCAGACTGAAGCAACACTTGGCACATGCAAGAGGGTAAGTTGCACCATGTCCTAATGTCTCTCGAGAAATAAGAGAAGAAATGATGCAGCATCTCAAGGGTTACAAAGAGAAATAGAGTGAGAAAAGAAAATAAAGAGATGAAGTTGAAGAAAATATAAGACAAACTCAGAGAAATGATTATGAGTATGAGCGAGTAGTTCTCTCTTCTAGTGATGATTCTGATCCAGAAATAATAGTTGCACGACAAGCAAGTTTAAGTGAATACCATATGTGGGAGGAGGGACAAAGATTTAGATCACATGTTAAGGGTCATTTTAATGTTGGGGGTAGTAGTGGTGGTGGTGGTGGCGGCGATGGCGGTGGCAGGCCTAGGGTTATGGGTCAATCTGCTACTGTTCGTGAGTCTAGATGCAGTGGTCGCAAATGGATTGATCCAAACAGTCCAGAGGCTCGATTAGCTACAATGGATCCTGCACTTCATTGAAATAAAAGTGCCAAACAACCTAAAATTTATGCTACTGTAATGAAGACTTGGGACTGCAGTGAGCCAGTTTGTTTTATTCTCTCGATCTTCAGCGTGGATTGTTGTTAATCCTTGGTTCAAACCAATGTTAGATGTTGCAATTTTGGTGGGAAAAGGGGTGCCTCCTCCAACTCCATATGAGGTCACTGAAGTTTATTTGAAAAGAGAGTTGGAGCAATTGAGAAGTTGGATAGAGTCACATAGGCCTATTTGGGAGGAGAGAGGTATATCCATTATGTGTGATGGATGAACAAGGCCTACTAGGAAACACATCATCAATTTCCTAATATATAGTAATCGAGGCTCAATCTTTCACAAATCAATTGATGCTACCGACGTGAACTCAAGGAATTCAGATTACTATTTTGCCCTCATAGACAAGGTTGATGATGAGATTGGTGAGAAATATATTGTCAAGATTGTGACTGACAATGAAGCTGCATTGAAGCTTGCTGGTAAGAAGTTGATGCAAAAAAGGCCAAATATGTATTGGACAGCATGTGCAGCACATTGCTTTGATCTTATATAGCAAGACATTGGAAATAAGAAAAGTGTTGAGAAAATGTTGTCCAAGGCCAAGGAAATCACAAGCTTCATTAATAATTCTAACTGGGTGGTTGATTTCATGAAGCGGTTCACTAATGACCGAGAATTGCTACACCCTGCTGTCACACGGTTTGCCACCAATTTCATTGCATTGGAGAGCATTGTCAAACATAAGAGTAGCTTCAGAAATATGTTTAATTCTGATGAGTGGAAAAGGAGCAAACGGGGGAAGGAAAAACATGAAAAGGCTCATGATGTGAAAAAGATAATACTTGGAAATGATTTTTAGAGCAAAGCGAATGAAATCGTGAAAGTACAAGAGCTACTTGTAAAGGTCCTTCAACTCGTAGGTGGGGATGAGAAGCCCACCATGGGCTTTATTTATGAAGCCATTGATAGAACGAAACAAGCCATTCGAAGAGACTATCGCTACTACTCGGACTATTGAAAGATTATTGACAAGTGATGGAATTTTCAGCTACATCACAACATGCATGCGGCTGGTAAATAACTAAGTACTAAATATAAACTAAAATTCTAATTTGTTGCATCAATTATTATATATTCATTAAGTTGCTTAATATCTAACTCTTTAGCAACTTTATTTATGTTAGGTTATTTTCTTAATCCCCAATTCCAATATGGTGGAAACATGTGAAATCATAAAGAAGTGATGGAAGGGGTTAAACGGGTGATTCAAAAGTTGGAGCCAAACATTGATAAGCAAATAATGGCCATCAACCAAGTAAGTTTTTGAATTAAAAATTTTTTTTCTTAATTTATAATAAATCAATAATACAAATAAGGTTCAAAGGTTGGGCACTTATCTATTCAAATGTTTGCAGATTTTAATATTTCGTGATAAAGAACATTCATTTGGAACAGTATTGGCTGAACGAGCAATATCACTAACCAACCCTGGTAAGTGACTAAGTGCCAAGTAGTAAATAAAGATTTGACTTTTATATCAAATTATAATTGAATTTTATCTTTTGATAATGCAGCTGAATGGTGGATCCACTATGGGGGGTCAACTCCTAAACTTCAAACCATAGCAATCAGAGTGTTGAGCCGAACAACATCATCATCTAACTGTGAGCGTAATTGGAGTACCTTTAGCCTTATACATACAAAGACAAGGAATCGACTACGATACGTCAAATTGAACAGACTTGTCTATGTATATTATAATATGAGGCTAAAGATTAGACATGCTACAAGGAAATCCCAAAGGGAAATTGAAAAGCAATTCAACCCCATCAATTTGGATTATATTTTTGAAGAATATGATCCTTTAGCTCCATGGCTCCAAGAAAGGGAACAACCAATTTTGGATAGTCAGGAAAATAATTTGATGGACCTAGGTGATGATGATGATGAGGATGATGTCGCTCATCAAGAGATTGAAAATGTCAATTCCTCCAATAGTAGATCGGGTAGTGGTGCTGGTTTGACTCCTCCTAGTAGCAACAGTGGTAGTGGAAATGATGATAACTCAAGTCCTTCAAGTGATGGAGGCCTTGGACCTAGAGGACAAGTCCAAATTATTGAAGCCAGAACTTCTGAAGGTGGTGTTCGTCATGATTCACCTTATCGTGGAGAAGCTAGATATAGTGGTTTTCGCCCTGGTGAATAAATTGGAGAGTTTCCAGATCAACCCCCCCCCCCCAAAAGACATTACTCACGTCGCCCTCACCGTGATGTAGATGAATCAAGTAGGCATGGACATTATTTACCACCAGTTGATGACAGTGATGATGATTCTAGAATGGCTCAACGTTTTGGAGATCTTGGAGTTGGACATCAAGTAGGCATTCAATCTAGATACCCATTATACTATCCCCCAGGTACAGGAGGACCCCTACCACTACCACTACAACCACCAGTCTACTACCCACCACTTTAGCAAGGATACCCCTAACTACAACCTCATTACTATCCCCTCCCACCACCACAATATGCAGCTCCATATCCACTTCCTTCAAATGCAGAGGCCTTTATAAATAACCTCTTTGGGTCTACAATGCCTTATAGGGACGGGACTAGGTATTACACGCAGCAACAACCAGAAGATTCCAGTGGCAGTAGTACACCAATAGGAATGGGAGGTTCTAATTATTTCAATGGGCTAGTGTTGGAGAGACCATATAATGATGATGACAATGATAGAGACTGTCAAGTACTTGCACGCCATTCATTTTGGTGGTAGTTCCAAGAGGTGCCAACTAGCTACCAACTAATTAGATATTTATATTTGCCTTCTTTTGTGAATTGTTATTGATTATGGACTTTTAATTGTTTTTGAAATTTGAAGTAATTATTTACATTATTTGTGGCAATGTTATTCTTAAAAATCATAAAAATGCTACTTTTCGGTATTTTAACTTTAAAAAAATAATATAAAATTATAAAACATTTTTTTAAGTCTCATAAAAATGATAAAAATTACTTTAAAACCCTTAAAAGTAATAAACTAAAGTAAAAACATGTGTATCAGTAAATCTTAGGGGGTTTGCTAATGTTTGAAAAAAATTCACAGTCACGGTTTCCGATTCTCGTTACGGGTGGGCCAATACTCCCGATACCGTTACACTGCGACTGCGACCGCTTCGTATCCCGCGACCGCGATTTAACACCATGGTGCTAATAGAGGGCCCAACGACGGTGGGGGGACGCTTGGTTGATGCTTGATACTTGGTCGTTCAAGGTGGGGTGTTCACGTATTCTTCAAAGACGCATGGAGGTCAGTGTTCTTCTATATGGGCTACCCGTTCACTTGTGGAGTTGGTCCCTTTTTGAAGCTATAGGAGACAAGTTTGGGGGGTTTAGGAGGGTTGAGGCCGACATAAAGAAGGATGCGTCAAAGGTTACAGTGGTGGTGAGGGAAGGAGGCACCATTCCAGAACAGATTTTCGTGTCTGATGAACATTCCCACTTTTGCATTTCAGTGATGGTGGAGAGGACACCGCATATTGTCCCAGATCTTGATTGGATGCCTACTGGTGGCCTGCACATGAAAGAGGAAAGGAAGTTTCAAGATTGAACACTTCGACCTCATCCATGGCTGCTGGTTTTTCTCGAAGAGGAGGGAGTGGAGGAAACATGCCGATAGCACGAGGATGAGAGTGGGGTAGGGCTGCATGGCAGAGGCCGATTTGACGGAGGAAACTACTGGATCAAGGACTGATTTTGAAATTCAAAAAAATGGGCCTGGTGGGTCTGCTAGGGATAAGGAAGCACACGAGGGGTTGGTGGAGGCCCAAAATAACAAGGAGATAGACAGGCTGGTTTCTAGAAGATCGGGGTTTAGGCCCGTCCCTCTCAAGCCAAGGCCTGGTGTAAAAAAAACAAATGTGTTTGGGCCACAATAGGGACAAGACGATGGACTCAAATCCCTACTCGAAATGCCCCAAATTTTCTTGGCTAGAGAAGGGCAAATTAAAGATGCCTTACGATGAAGGCCCAAGTATCGGGAAGGGCCCAAATGATGTGAATAAAAGTGCTCAGGCACAAACAGCCCCTGACGTTCGTTCCGGGGTGCTGAAAGACCTAAGCGCTAAGGGTGTCGTAAGGGATGGAAACTCAGCGAACAAGCTGCAGGTTGGATTGGAAGCTGCAACTTGGGGAGATGATGAAAGATTTGGAGATCAGGTCCAAAGAACGCCAGTCTGCACTCCAGAAATTTCTGTTGAAAGTCCTGCACAGAAACAGTTGGTGTGAATTCTGAGGAAGGTGTAGCATGTGGTAGGCAGCAAATTATTCAACTTCTACTCGGGGAAAGGGTTAAAGCTTCAAATTCTGGAGTCGGACTTCCCATATATTTGGGTTGCAGTACTGAACCGTGGAGGGCTCGATGTAATTGGGGAAAATTCGGTCATGAGGAATAGGCAGGATGAAACCAGACTTCTGGGCAGGCAAAATCCTAAACGGCAAGATGGCCTCCAGATGGTTTTCAAGGAAAATCAGCAGCAGGGGGAATGCAGAAGTATGGTGGAATCTTAACAAAGGCAATCAATGGGAAGTGTTGACGAAGACTCAGAATTCAAAGATATAGAGGTTAGTTCTATGATTCCTCTGGACTTTCTCCCTCTTAAAGTCCTAATGGACTTTTTGTTATATATGTTGGAAAGAATGGGTGTTGGGATTAAATGGAGGGAGTGGATTAAATATTGCATCTTCTCAATGAAGTTCTCCATTCTTATAAATGGATTGGCCAAGGGATTCTTCAGTAGCTCAAGGGGCTTGTGGTAGAGAGATCCTTTATCCCTGTACTTATTCTTGTGGTGATGGATGCTTTCAGCAAATTAACGGCCAGAGTGGTGGAAAGAGGCATTATCAGGGGCTTTATGGTTGGCAATGAGAGGGCAAATCCCATGGTCATCTCTCATCTCCTCTATGCTGACAATATTATTGTGCTTTGTGATGCGGAGCCAAATCAGGTGGGGTATTTTAAGTGTGTTTTAATTTGTTTCTAGGCAATCTTGGGTCTTAAAATAAATATTCAGAAGAGTGAGATTGTTGGTGTGGGAAGGGTAGAGGGGTGTGAGATTCTGGCAGGCATTTTGGGGTGCCGGGTTGGCTCCCATCCAATTGCTTATTTGGGTCTTCCATTAGGTGATTCAATTAGGGCCACACAAATTTGGGATTCGATTGTGGAAAGGTTTGACAAGTGGCTAGCTGGATGGAAGAAACAGTACCTTTCAAAAGGGGGGTGCCTACCCCTTTTGAAGAGCACTTTATTGAGCCGTCCTACATATTTTATGTCATTATTCCCTACTCTTGTGTTAGTGGCGGAAAAGTTGGAAAGTTTGCAAAGAGATTTCTTCGCCCCCGGGGGGGGGGGGGGGGGGAGGGAGGAGGAGAGAGAGAGAAGAAGAAGAATTCAATTACCATTTGGTTGATTGGGATTCCATGTGTAGGCCCTTTAAAGAGGGAGGCTTGGGGATCAGAAAATTTCGATTTTTCAATGAAGCTTTGTTGGGCAAATGGTTATGGAAGTTTGGTCCAAATTGAGAAAGTTTGTGGAGGCTCAAAAATATGATGTCAAAGATGGAGATTGGTGCACAAAAGAGTGACTAGTCTATGGAAAAGTATAAGAAAAGGCTGAAGTGAATTTTCTAAACAGATTTGACGGAAAGTGGGTGATGGTGCCATAGTTAGATTTTGGGCTGGTGCGTGGAGTGATCGTGGTATTATATCCGCAGCTTTTCCACGTTTGTTTAGAGTGGCAGCAAATAGGAGAGCGTTGGTGAGTTATTTTCTCAGGCGCTCCGAGGATTCTTTGTTTTGGAATGTTAGTTTCATTAGGATGTTTCATGATTGGGAAATAGAAGAAGTGGTGGAAATCTATTCTTTTTTGTACAGGATCCCCCTTAATCGATCGGGGGAGGATATTATTTTTGACATAGTGGGGATGATTTTTCTATAAAGTCATACTACCTCCTTTTGTTGGGGGAGAGGGGTCATCATTTTCCTTGGAAGGCAATATGGAGAGTAAAAGCTCCTTTTAAAAGTAGTCATTTTTTTTCCAGGACTGCAGCTTGGGGGAGGATTCTTACAGTGAATAATTTAAGAATAAGTCTGTAATGACATGAAAATTTTTTTTTTTTTTTTTTTTTTATCATTATCATTATTATTATTATTATTATTATTATTATTAATATTAAAATAAATGGATGATGTGTGTGTTATGTATACATGGCATGTATATGTGTGGGATATTATATGTATGTGCATGTGTGTGGGATATTATAATATATGTATATGTATATATGTATAGGTATATGTACTTATATAATAGTGCATGTGTGCACTGTGTGTGTGTGCAACAGGTCTGGTGTGTGTGTGTTAGTGACAGACCATGTGTGTGTGTGTGTGGTGTCGTGTAAGTGTGTGTCTAAAGTGTGTATATGAGTGGATATGCAGGTATAGATGTAGGGCAACTTTGCATTTAATGCAAGGTTGCCTTGTAGAGGGAGAAAGGTGGCTGAGCAGAGGGGAGAAGGGTCAAGGAAAGGGGCTGTGCAGGGGGTGACATGATAGAGTGGAAGTGTGTGATTATATCTTGGTCTCGGTTGGGAGAAAGGAAAGAAAAGAGAAACAGAGAGCAAGGGAGAGAGAGAGTTCTGGAAGGGAGAAGAAATCTTGGAGCTTGAATCAAGCTTGGAACCAAGAAGGTGAGGAGGATACACGGCTAGAGAGAGAAAAACTCAGAAAAGAGGTAAGTGACCCAGTTCTGTTTTCTTTTGTTTTTTTAGCATGTTGGTTTAGATTTGATTGTGGGGTCTTGAAGAGTAAAGTGTAAGGAAAATAATGCAAAAAGAATGAGATAAAATGGTCGAGAAACTAGGGAGAAAACTCGAGTTGCAAGTCTCGGTTATGAGAAGTGGGTCTTGACATTTCATGTGTAGAACTTGGTTTAAATGGGAGTAAAATAACCCTCTTAGGTGCAGAAAACTAAAGGGAATTGTTTGGACCAAAAACAGTAAAAGAATAGACGTAGAAACCAAAAAGAAATGTTGGCCGGAGATTCGGCCATAGCACTTTGACCCTCTATTCGTGGTGTTTGAGTGACCCAAACCAAAAATGAAGGTTGGATATGGAATCTACAGGAAAAATAGAAAAATATAGCATTTTTAAAACTGGAAAAATCCGTCGGAAAAAGGTCGCCGGCGCCGGAGAAGGCGCCGGAACCCTACTGGTGTCTCGCCGGAAAAACGGGGAAGAAGGGGGACTGTTCGGGTCGGGTCCGGTTCAGGTTCGGTTCGGGTTCGGGTCGGGCTTGGGCGATCCGCCCCTGCCACGTGTCGCCCTGTTGTTTTAAATTAAAAGATGAAAGGGGCTGTTTGGTTACAGGTTTAAGAAATTGAAATTGAAACAGGAACAGGGATATCCTATCCCTGTTCTGGACTAATCCCTGTTTGGGTAACCCAATTAAGAATAGGAGAATTGGAATTTACAAATTAACCCTTGGACTTTTTGGGAATTAACTTTGACCCAAGACTTTCAGAATTTACAAACTGACCCCCCAACTGTTAGTTATTATAATTTGACCCACCAGAATAAAATATTAATAAAATATTAATTAAATTAATTAATTAATTAGTTAATTAAATTAATTTAATTATTTAAATATTCAAAAATAACCCGGAGTCCAAATGGGACAAGTCATTAGTGTATTTTGACTATCTCGACCATTCTGAGACCAATGGCGAGGTCCGTTTTACGAGACGGGGTCCCGAAAAAATAAAAGACCCGTAGTAACCTTTAAAATTACCAAAATGCTCCTGAATTGAAGTACAGTCAAACGAACTCCGAATTAAGTAAACAAATAGTGAAACTTTATTATCTCGAGCATTCCGGACTCAACCGTGGAGTCCGATTTGTGAAAAGAGGTCACGAAATGTAAGGACCCGTGAAAAGTGCAAAATGACTGTTTTGCCCTTTCAAACCCAGATGTCTGAATTGAGTTCTACGAAAACCTAAACTTATTTTCTTCGACATCCTGGACTCAATAGCAGAGTTTAATTTAGCAGAATAGAAACTTATAAAATAAAGACATAAAATTTGTTGAATATCATCATTTAGGAAACAAATGAACTAAGTCACTTGTTATGATTTTAGGGACACGAAAAGGTAAGGAGAAGGCAGTCTGATCCTTCCACATTCTCACTACTAGCCACTACATTACGAGCGCAGTTTACTTGGGTTGTGACTAACCCGTCAGGTATGGTGTTTTGCTAATGTTAGAAATGAAGTTAAGTTAGGAATATTTGGTGAATGACTAGAATGATTTATGTGTTTATTTGGAATGTGTTTACTTGATAATTTGAAGTTGGTTGTTCACATGTTTATGTGTTACTTGCGTTCTTTGAGAGTTTAGTAAAAGTGAAGAACATGAACCATGATATATGAACACATGAGATATGCATACATATGGAACTGATTGATGATTTATATGTTATTGTTCAAGCATGCTATGTTATTGAAAACCATGTTCATTGAGATTACATTAGCATCTTGGCATATGGTGAATCCTTGAGAACATGGCGTGAGTTGAGCACGTGGTGCTACGCATTATGAGGGTGTAGATCCTATGGTGAAAAACTCAAAATTGGCCATTGCATTGGTACTTCGACGCCATTGGGGAGTACCCGTAAATGAGACATGGGTGTGGCATAGAGTTGTGCATGGGTGCGTCATGCATATCACTCATATATTACTGCGATGCTTTGAATGACATTTAGATATAAATGTACACTTTGCACATGCCACGCCTTAGCTTTATTCCTTGCATTAGCACTTCATCATACCAGCAGTTGAGCTGACCCATTCGTGGGCAACATTTTTCAAATGAGGATGCCCCAGCTACATGAGTTTCAGTAATGCTTTATAGAGGAGAGTGCTTGGAGATGTTTGGCCCTTGGGGCATATTTTGCGATGTAAGGGCTTAAGCCCGAATGACCATGCAAACGATGTATTCATGGGATGTACTTTATGTTATTTTATGTATTGATGGGAATGGATGCATGTTTAGTGAATTTATTTACATTTGTCCTTTTATTTATTTTATTTTTCTGTCTCGTCAGTCGCGCCTCGGGTTTACAGAAATTCGGGGCGTGACAAAGTCAGATTCTAGTTAATCGTTGTAGCCTTTGCAAGTGCCAGAAGTAGACAATGAATTCATCTTCTTATCCATTGTCAGTTCACATAAGCTGTTTAGAGTCTTCTGATCGGGTTATTTGGCATTTTATGATGCCTCGCTCTGCTTTGGATGTTCTTTCTGCTTGGAGGGGAGGTTTTGCTCATCGGAGGATTAGGAAGGCTTGGCACATGACTCCTCTTTATATTTGGTGGAGCATTTGGAGGGAAAGAAAAAAAAAATAGGATTTTTGAAGGAGTTGAATCTCCTCTATGGGTTGTAAAAGCTTTGGTTTTGGGATCTCTTTTCTTTTGGTTATTAGGAGGTCAACCCGTGGCTTTAGATAGTTTTTTGTACTTCTTACGATCCATGTGTATTGACCGTTAGTTATTTTTTTCCTTTTGTACTTGGGTGCACCCCTTGGTGCTTGTTAATGAAATTTACTTATAAAAAAAAAAAAGCTTTAAATATCCAATTCTAGTTGATCATACTTGTATTTTCCTTTTCTCCGCTTTCCAGAATATTACAAACAGATTTCTTTTGTGCCAGCCACTGCTAAGGAACTCTCAACTTTTAGCATCAGAAGTACTAGTCTACACCACCTAATGGTTTAGACCATCAGCATATTGATCAGAAAATTTTGGTAGGTTGCCTTATCTGAAGCTATCTTCTATTCTGAGATTACATATTACAAAGTCAAGACCAATATAGGTGAGGACGATGACCCTTTAGACAGTCTAGGGAGATTGCTGAGGCTTTGATCAGTGCACCCTTTACGAGTTTCTTTAAAATGACTTGTCATATGGTTGAAATCCAATTTAATGTTTCGGCTATTTTAAGCCCAGGCTTTATTAACCCTAACTTGGGATTCAATTTGGTTGTACTTGTATTCCCAAATTATGTTTTCTTCTGTACTAGATTAACTCTTAATTAGAGGATGAAATGTTTTACGTGTCAAAGCCAAGTTCAGATTTTTACTTTACTCCAACCAAAACTCCAGTTGGGGTTCAAACACAGCACACCAAATAATTATTAAATAGGAACTAATGTAGCCTAATTTATATCTATTCCCAATTTAAAATTAATTTAGGTTATATAATTTCTTGAATTTTTTATCTACGCTCCATTTGGTAGAGAAGCTCCAAGAGGTGATTCAATACAAAATCACATATAGGTATTCTCAACAAAAAGAATCTAAGCAATGAGTTAGATAACATTCAAGAAGAAACAACACACACTAAATAGAAAAGAGTCCACTTCTATGCACGAGGAATGCCTCAGATAAGGCTACAAGTAAAGAGAGGGCTTCTTGTCGCCTTGGACTCTACTCCCCACAGGACTAATTGTAACCCCAGAATTGGATGCGAGCTTCCTACTAAAGTTGTCCCAAAGATAAAAATTTCATTTCGTAGTGTTGTTTCAATCACTCAAAAACCAGATATATTTCGAAAACGTTTTGGAAATTAGTGGAAACATTGTGTAGAAACACTTGAAATCATAAAATAAAATATATGCATGTGTGAATATAAATATTATAATTAATTAATTAAGAGTGTTTTAGGTTACATGTTTATCCACACAAGAAGATACTAGGGTGAAATTGAAAAAAAAAAAAAAAGCAGCATAAATGTAAATTAGTCATTAATATCAAATAACTATTTTACTAACTAAAAACTAGTATTAAAAAATTTAGAGCTAATTTATCCAATATGAAATTATTATATATTTTTTTATAAAACATAAGAAATTATTATATTTAAATATAATATCATAACATAATAGGTACATATTTTGTAATATCCACGAATTAGAAAATTTGACACAAGTTACCTATTAAATAATAAGTAAAACAAATAAAAATTTAAGCCTACTATAATTAATAACTAAGTCTTAAAATAAATTGTTTATCTACTTTTTATTTCCACTACTTTTTCTCATCTACTATTTTTGAAAAAAAACATAGAAATATCTTATTATAATTTTGGATATTAATCCTTCGATCTCTTCCTTCATTTGAAAAAATAGATATTATCTTTTACCATCTTCTTGAATTATTGCTGATACAAAAGAAATGTTTTCTCAGTTTCGGTATGTTTCCACTAGTTTCGGTATATTTCCATGGAAACATGTAAATTTCGACATTCCACTAGTATTTTGTTTCAGTTCACTGTAAAACAGAAACATTTTGGCCATTTCAATGGAAAATAAACTAAATTTTGATGCTTGAGGTGTCCCTAAATCTAAGACCCATCTTAGAACTTCAAACCTCAAAGATAAGATGCTACCATGGTAACAATGGTAAACCATAGGAAACAACCCATCAATAAGCTATTCATGGGGGGAGTTCCCTCATCTCTTCCAAATTGCTTCAAGTAGATGGCTTCGGTGGCTGATTGCTATAAGAGGATGGGGGGGAGCTGATTTGGGACATTAGGTCTATGAGATAGTTGCAAGATTAGGAAGTTGAGAAGGCTATGGAGTTTTATAGCTTGCTTTATCAATAGTACATCCACGATGAAAAGAGGACAGAATATGGTGGATGACGTCCAAGAAAGGGGTGTTTACTACAGTTCTTTGAAAAATGATAAAAAAGTTTCCCTAAAAAGTGATCTAGAGAGCTAAGATGTCACCCAAAGTTGCTTATTTTGGATGGTATGCAGCTTTGGAAAGGATTTGACAATAGATAATTTGTGCAACAGAAGACAAATTATTGTTAATTGGTGCAACTTGTGTAAGGCGGATGAAGAGATGATCAATCGCTTGCTAATTCATTGTCCACCAACTCGACCAGTGTAGTTATTATTGATTGGACTCTTTGAAGTTTGATGTCAGTTAGGTTATGCCATAGTTCTAAGAAGCACGGATATGAATACGGGACACAGATACAACACAACACGGACAAGCAGACACGTCATTTCTCAAAAAAGTAGGACACGAATACGTCAGGAACACGTTGAATATATAAATTTTTCATATTTTTTATATGACTATATAATAAAAACCTAATGTTATTTCAATTAAAATTAGCACAAAAATACACAAATCACAAAAATATTATTAAGATATTAAAATAATAAAGCTATTAAATAAAAATTCAAGAACTTATTCATTTAATCGTCAACATTCATGATTCAAGTTCCAAAACAAATTTACTATTACATAAAACATATATTTATATGTGTATATAACAACAAAAAAAAGAACTAAGAAGAAAATGATAACATGAGGAAAAGATCCAAAAGAAAAAAGGAAGGAAAAAGAATAAAAAACGTGTCCGAAATTCAGAAAAATAAAAAAAAAAATTAGACAGTCTTTTTTCGAGTGTCCGTGTCCGGGAAGTGTCCAAGAGTATTGGTGTCCGACACAGACACATGAACCAAAATAGAGTGTCCGTGCTTCATAGCCATAGTTCACGGTAAAAATGTTAGCCTCATGGATTTAAATCGCAGTTACGAAATATGACGCGATCGTGGTGTAACAATACCGGAAGTATTGGGTCATTCATAATGGGAATCGGAAACCACAGACCGTTAATGTTTTTCAAACACTAGCAAATCTCTTAAAAGTCACTGATACGCATATCTTGATTACAATTTATTACATTTTAATATTTTTTACTGTTATTTTTCAATTTTCTAACACCTAAAAAATTATTTTTCTTATAAAGAACATCTAAGAACATATTTTATTATTTTATATGAATTTTTAAAGTTAAGTTGATAAGAAGCATCACTTAATTTGAATAACATTTACAACAAGTAATATAAATAATAACAAAAAATGATCATAACCATGAAAATTAATTTAGTTTGATTAGTTATGGAATAAAAAAATTTAAAAATTTTGAAGCCAAGAAGCCTTTTCGAGATCATATTAACCCGAATGTTTTGGAAACCCATTTCAAATTTTTTGGATTATTTTGTTAAATATCTCTCTTATATATAAATCTTATAAAAATAAACATCATAAGAATTATGAAGCAAAAAAAATTAAAATTGAAAAAAAAAAACTCAAAACAATCGTAACAATCCAATAACAGCCATAACGGTCCTCTATCAACCCGTAATGGCTAATACGTAACAGTATCGACCGCTACAATTGTGAATTTTTGCCACATCGATATATCGGCCTATAACGGTATCGGAGGGTGAAAAAACCGATACGTAACGGTCATTATTTAAAACCATGGTTGGCCTCATGGAGAAACAATTTGTTTTGTAGATGGAAGAGAGTGGCATAGTGTATAGCTCCATTATGCTTATGGTGGTCTATTTGGTTGAAGAGGAACCTTAAGGTTTTTCAGGAAATAAAGTCCCCTGTATGAAATGTAAAATCTATTATATTGAACACCCTTTATTTTTGCTTATTAGAGGGCTCATCTTTATCCACGGATAGCTTCTTTTCATTTTTGAATTCCGTGAAAATATAGTTGTTTCTTTTTGGATTTACATGAAAGTACCCCCTTGGTGACTTTCTATACATGCTTTACTTATCAAAAATAATAAAAAATAAATAAACAAGTTATTCATGGATGTCTTCAACTCAACTCAACACAACAATCTCTTATCCAACTATGTGGTGTTGACCGCATGAATCCTCTCTCACTATTGTGCTATATTTAAGGTCATCTCCTTAGTTAAACCACATGCTATCATATCTTTTTTTACTATCTCAATCTAAGTTAATTTTGGTCTCTCCATTTGCCTAATATGACTCTCAATATCAACCATGTCGCTCTTCCTTAGTGGTCTTCATTGTACATCACCAAACCACCTTAATTAGTTTTCTCTTATTTTATCTCCTATATGTGTTATTTCCACCATCTCATGAATGTATTCATTTTTAATTTTATCTTTTCTTGTCTTACCACATGTCCATCTCAACATCTTCATTTTGGCTAATGTAGTTTCTTAACTACTCAACATTTCATTCCATACAGCATCACTGCTCTAATAGTTGTTTTATAGAATTTACCTTTCAATTTTAGAGATATATATCGATCATAAAATATACTAGAAGCACTTCACCACTTAACCCGTCTTACTTTAATTTTATAAAAGAAAATATTATCTCCAATTTTTCCTTCCTCGTGGATAAGTGAACCCCCCAAAAAATGTTCACTTTCCATTATCTTATTTTTCCTTCCTCGTGGATAAGTGAACCCCCAAAAAAATGTTCACTTTCCATTATCTTTTGATTTTCAATCTTCACTATATTCCCATTGTATTCCTAGTTTTACTAAAATCAGACTCAATATATTCAATTTTCACCATACTTATCGTAAACCTTTTTATTTTAAGTCTCTCTTCAAATTTCTTATGTTGGATTTATCCTTGTTTTAGTTTCATTAATTAATTCAATGTCATTAGCAAAAAAACATACACAATGGGACTTCATCTTGTATATGTTTAGTCCGTTCATCCATTACACAGACAAAAAGGTAAGGACTAACACTAACCCCTTCCTCATGTAAGCCTACTATGATCGAAAATTCACATGTTCTCCCATGGTGGTTCTTATTATAGTCAGAGTCCCATCATATATGTCCTTTATCGTTTTGATATATCGTTTTTTAACTCCTTTCTTTTCTAAAGCCCACCAAGCAAATCTCAAGAGACTCTACCATAAGCTTTCTCCAAAGCTATAAAAATCAAATGAAGATCTTTCTTCTTTTTGTTACACCATTCCATAAACCTTCTTAATAAGTAAATAGTTTTCATTGTTGACCTCCTTGGCATAAACCCAAATTGATTCTCTAATACAGTTGTCTCAAGTCTTTTTCTTATAAATAATAAATTCATAAAAGAGCATCAAATGGAGCATCGATACACAAAAAAATATGAGACTACACAAAGAAAAATTATCTTTATTTTCATATATAGGTATTAAAATACTAATTTGCCACCAGATCTATTCATGGAAGTATTAAATAATAGTACTATGATACAACATACATTAAGAAGTACATAATTGGGAGATAGCAGTAGCTCTACGAAAATATTTGTAAATCAAAATAAAAAAAAAAGACCCTAAAAAGCTTCTGTTTAACTTTGCTCCTCTATTTGTTTGGAGATCATGAGAGGAGAAAAAAAAGAAAAAAACAAAAGCAATTTTCCTATTCCTAAAGAAAGCATGTGGTACCAACTTTTAGATGACCATAATTTTATTCAAGTTACATGCCCGAGCACTATATTTCCCTAAAGTAAGAATGTAAGTTGGACAGGCTAACCCGAGCCGACCCAAATGCAGCCTAAATTTTTTCGATCATGGATTGTATTTTTCAAATTTTAAGACAGTCTTGGTAAAAATACACAAGCCCAACCTCAATTTGGGCTGGGCTTGGGCAACGGTTTTGGGAACCTGAGGCAACCCAATACGTCAAGGACACGTTGGATATATAAATATATATATGACCATATAATAAAAACCTAACATTATTTTAATTAAAATTGGCATAAAAAGATACAAATCACCAAAAATATTATTAAGATATTAAAATAACAAATTCATTAAATAAAAATTTATATAATCATCAACATCCGTGATTCATGTTCAAAACATGGTTTTAAATAATGACTGTTACATATCGTATCGGCCATTATATATCAATTTTTTGACTTTCCGATACCGTTATAGGCTGATATATCGGTGTGACCAAAATTCACATCCATATCGGCCAATACCGTTACGTATTGGTCGTTACAGGCCGTTACAGGATTGTTACGGCCGTTATAGGACTATTACGGTTGTTTTAAGTTTTTGTTTTCAATTTTTAAATTTTTAAATTTTTTTTTTTTTTTTTTTTTGCATAATTCTTATGATTTTTATTTATATAAAACCTATATACAAGAGAGATACTTAACAAAATAATCATAAAAATTAAAAAGGGCTAACAAACCATTCTGGCCAATACGACCTCGAAAAGGCCTCTTAGCCTGAAACTTTTTTTATTCCATAACTAATTATACTAAATTGCTTTTCATGCTTATAATAATTTTTTGTTATTATTTATATTACTTAAATGATACTTCTTATTAGTTTAACTTTAAAAAATTCATATAAAATTATAAAATATCTTCTTAAGTGTTATTTAAGAGAAAAATAGTTTTTTGGGTGTTAGAAAATTGAAAAATAACAGTAACAAATGTTAAAATGTGATAATTGTAATCAAGATATGCATATCAGTGATTTTTAAGAGATTTGCTAATGTTTGAAAAAATTTCACAGTTGCATTTTCCGATTCCCGTTACGAATGACCCGATACACCCGATAGCGTTACACCGCGACCATGTCGTATCCTATGACCACGATTTAAATCCATGGTTCAAAAACGAATGTTAACATATAGATGTATATGTATATAAACAAAAAAAAAAAATGAAGAGAAAAGGACAAAAAGATGGAAAATATTCAACAAAAAAAAAAAAAAAAGCGAGTCAAAAATGTATCCCAAACTTGTCTAAAATGTGTCCTAATGTCAACGTGTCCCTAACATGTCTTGGATGTGTCCGAAATTCAGGAAAAAAAATGGACACTTTTTTTTTGTGTGTTCGAGAAGTGTCTGTATCCGACACGTGTCCAACACGGTCACATGAGCCAAATAGAGTATCCGTGCTTCTTAGCATGACAGAGGGATTTGAGCCTTTTATTACAATTGCACCAATCCTAGATCTAAATGAGAAGCTGATTGTGTTTGGGTGGGTCATTAAGTGAGAGGATGTTGTTCAGTTGATAAGCAAGTTTGCATTCCTCTTTCTTCCTGTCGTACTTTTTTTTCTTCTCCATTTCTGATGTTGATGCGTCTAGACTCTTGTTGGAGATTTTTTCCTTCTCTATTTTTTTCTAGACCCAAGACCTCTGAGTTAGCTACCCACGTTTCACTTGGTCAATCCATCTCACATGCATGCACAAGAGAATGCAATAATTTGGATCTCAGTGGAGGCTTTCATGCCATGACCAAGAGATAGTTTTTGACAGTCTCAAATTGAAAGAGGACCGAAAGCTAAGGGTTATCATCTTCTATGAAAGAGCAATCTCTTCAATTCTTTTGTATTGACATGCTAGTGGCAAGCTAATTGTATAACAGCTGTAAGTTGAGTAAAAGTAAAAATAAAAATAAAAAATTAGTTTAAAATTTTTTAATCAAGAAGCATTTAAGTTGGAATTTTATAATTTTTGTCAGGAAACCTGAGTGAACCCAATACAATGCCCAGGTTGGGCTGGGGCTAGGTTCTTCGGTCTTAAGGTCAGGTTCAGGATGGATTTGGGCAAATTATTTTAGAGCTCGAGTTGTCCTAGACAGATCTCAGCCCGAGTCTGGCCCAACTGAGTTGTACTCCTACCCCAGAGCACCCCCCCCCCTCCAAAATAAATAAATAAGACAGTACAAATTAACCCTGTGAAAATTCCACAGGCCATCAGCTGTTAGTTTTTTTTTTTTTCAGTTGTTTCCAAGCAGATCCCTCATTGCACATTCAAAACCATAATATTATAGTGCACAGAGAAAAGAATGGTAAAAACACAATGGACAAACCAAACTCCCAAGTTTTGCATATTCTTCTTTTGAAACAAGATCAATGTGCGCTCCAACTAAACGCTCAACCAGAAGATTGCCTGTCAATCCAGGATCTTTGTCCACTACAACCTACAAAATATTAAGAGATTCAGTAGCATAAAACTACTTCCAACCAGAAATATGACTTCACCAAAAAGATGAAATATGAAAATATAACCTTTGAGGTGCGTAGGATAAGATAACAGTCAAGATTCAAATACTTAGCAGCTACAGCAGTTGCACGGCAGTGATTGCTTTGGATGCCTCCTATTGTTACAATACAGTCTGCCCCTTGTGCCACTGCATCTGCCAACAAAAACTCCAGCTTCCTGACCTTGTTACCACTCAGTTGCATTCCCGAAAGATCATCACGCTATACAATTCCAAATTTTTCTATCAGTGTAAACCAGGAAAGTGAAGATATCTTCAGAACAACTCAAGAATTACACAAAAGGAAGTTGTTAGAAGCATATCAGAACACATAATGCACCATCTCATATGAAATCCATCCGTATATTACCCAAACAAAAAATAGGTACATGCTAGATTCAATTGGCTAAAATTGGTGATCAAAATTGAATCTGAAATTGGGTGATCAGAGCACATTCCTTTTTCCATTTGAAAGATAATGGCATAGTGCCTATACAGATGGAAAGAAAATCCTTTCCCTTGACAACAGGGAAGGAAGGAGACTGGAAAATTATGAGAAAATCAAAGATGAAGCCACATCTTTTACCCCGAATGAGCGGGAGTGGATGGAGAGGCTGTTCCAAGAAGAGGAAGTAGTAGAGGCTTTGAGGATGTGTAATGGGGATAAGGCTCCAGGGCCAGATGGTTTTTCCATGGCTTTTTTACGAATGTGTTGAGAGGTTGTTAAGGCTGATGCGATCTGGGTTTCCTGTTATTTCCATGAACATGGTTGTTTTAGGGGAAGTTTAAATACCTCTTTCGTTGCTCTTATTCCAAAGAAAGGGAGCATCTGATCTTCGAGATTTTCGCCCCATTAGTCTAGTGGGAGGATGTAGAAACTTTTGGCTAAAGTTTTGTATGTGACGTTGAAACGGGTATTAGGGCAACTAATATCTGAGTCTCAATGGGCTTTTGTAGCACGGCACAAAATTTTGAATGTAGTTTTGGTTGCAAATGAATGTCTTGAAACGAAGTACTATTCCGGATGTGGTATATAAGTTGGACATAGTGAAAGCATATGATGATTTTAGTTGGGGTTTTGCTTTATATGTTAGAGAGGTTGGGTTAGGGAGCCACTTGGTGGAGGTGGATAAGATTTTGCATTTCTCCAATTAAATTTTCCAATTTAATCAACACCAACAAGTGTTTCTCCAATATTAGGGGCCTTTGGTAGGGAAATCCATTGTCCCAATTTTATTTATTGTGGTTATGGAAGCTTTCAACAAGTTGATTGATTGTGTGCTAGGAAGCACCGACGCATCCAGGAGACATAAGTGTCGGTGTCCGACACATCTGGGACACAAACATGTGTCCAACACGCCGAAATTGAGTATCTGTTTTATATATAGATATATATTTGGACACACTCCCACACGTCGGGACACAGCCGGACACTATGGGACACGCCGGATAGAGAAGAAGATAAGTATTAACCCAAAAAAAAAGAGGAAAAAAATGATTAAAATTGAATAATCTCATATCTAAAGGCAAAGAAAAAGAGAAGAAAAGAGAGGAAGTGCCCTACCTGAGATCACAACGATGACAACCAGGTACGTCCTCCTCCTTCCAACTCTCTCCTCTCTCTCACAGTTCTTCCCACGCGATCTCTTCTCTCTCTTTCTTCTCAACTCTTCTCGGTTCTTCCCCCACAATCTCTCTTCTCTCTTTTTCTCTTGGACTCTTCTTTCCCCTCCCCTTGCCAACGTGTCCCCCCCCCCTTTAGTTTTGCAACCCCCTCCCTCCCTTTCTTTTAGTTTTTATACGTGCCTCCCTTATTTTTCTTTATTTAATTATTCTCTTATAATATTTATTAAATTCTGAAAATTTATTTAAACTCCCCCTCTTTTTAATTTTATTTATTAAATTATTTTTTATAACATTTATTAAATTCATTAAATTGGTTTAATTTGTAAAAATAATAAATATTTTCTTTTTTTGGTATCACTTTGAGATTTATTATTTGTTGAATCAAATAGTAATAATAATAATTGTAACTTATATGTTTAATTTTTTAATTGTGCACCTTACTAATATAGTTATTTTATATTTCTAAATCAGTTAAAAATTTGTATTAATTTTTGGTAAATCAACTTAATGAAACCTATCATAAACTAGGTCTTTATTATTAATATTAATTTTTTATAAGTACTCTTGAAATTGATTAAAATAATGTTAGAATTGAATTACATGAGCATTATATAAAAATAAATATATATTATTTAGCGTGTTCCCGACGTATTCATGTCCTACTTTTTTGAAAAATCTTGTGTTAGCATGTCTGTGTCGTGTCGTATTCGTGTCCCGTGTCCATATTCGTGCTTCTTAGATTGTGCGGTGGGGGGAGTTTGTTCACAAGGTTTGTGGTTGGTAGAGATGTGGATAATCTATGAAGCATTTCTAATTGTTGTTTAAGAATGATGCCATTGTTTTCTGTGGCACGATAGCAGAGGAATTAAGGTATTTGCTAGTCTCTAGTCTCCATGTTAATTTGGGGATGAGTGAGTTGATTTCATTGGGTGAGGTTCAGAAGGTAGCAAACTTGGGCACTAGTTTGGGGGGTGCAGTGAGTTCTTTTCCAATCAAGTTTATGGGACTTCCTCTATGTTCATCATAGAAGGTGAAAGCGGTGTGCAATGGTGTGGAGTTCCAGCGACAGCTAGAAGGTTGGAAATGTAAATATTTGTCCAAAGGCAGCAAACGTACTCTTATTAAAAGTTCATTAACAAGCCTACCCATGCACTTCATGTCTTTAACAACTCCGGCTTCGGTGGAAAACACTCTTGAACATATTTAGAGGGAATTTTTATTGAGGGGATTGGAGGATCATAAGAAAATTCATTTAGAAGTTGGGATAGACTTGTAGGCCATTGGGGATGGGGGTCTTGGGGTAAAACATTTGGGATTTTTAATCAGGCATTGTTAGGGAAGTGGTTGTGGATGTTTGCTAGGAAGAGGGAGATGTTATGGAGAAGGATGATTGCAAATAACTTTGGATGTGAAGGGGGAGGGTGGGCCTCGAGGGAGGTAGATTGTTCTTATGGGGCGAGTGTGGGAAGGTTATCCAGAAGGGGTGGGTGGATTTTTTTAGGCATGTGGATTTGTTTTTTTTTTTTTTTTTTGGGGGGGGGGAGGATTGCTTTCAGAGGAACACTTTCTGAGTTTGTTTCAGGTTTTAAGGTGAAGAGATGCAATAGTAATTGCTTGTTTTTCCTTCTCTACTAATGGCATCATTTTGGATGCCTTCCTTTCACTAAAATTTTCAATATTAGGAGCTTGATTCCATTACAGATTTGCTGTGTTGACTACCTGCTTGTTAGCCAAGGGTGGATGAAGAGGATTCTATTAGGTGGAAGCTGACTAGTTCTAGTCTTTTTACTGGGGAAAATTCTACCCATGCCAAAATAATTTTACCAAAAGTAGTTTACCAAATAATGTGGAAAGATTATATTAAATATAGATGATATTATGATTTGATGTGCAGCAAATAAGAGACTGCCACGTCATTTGGTTTAGAAAAATGGTTTGGGAAGAGTAGTATTACTCTTTTAAAATTTGTTCTTATTATGACTTTCTCTAGAGGTCTGCTTGGTAGTTTTCCTTTCTAGAATGTTTCGAAGACAAAAGCACCTTTGAAAGTAACTTTTTTGCATGGACTATTGTCTTGGAAGCAATTCTTACCATGGAAAATATGCAGAAGCGAGGTTGTGTTTGGTCAATAGGTGTTGCATATGTAAGTCACAAAAGGAATCTATAAATCATTTGTTTTTGCATTATCCAGTGGCTAGAGATTTGTGGAGTTTCTTTTGCTATTGTTTGGTTCGCATTGGGTTATGCCGAGATCTGTAAGGGGTCTTCTGATGAGCTGGAGAGGGCGCTGGTGTTGTCGCTGGGCAGACAAGCATGACTAAAGCCCCTCTCTGTCTTTTGTGGTGTGTGTAGGAAGAGGAATAGGCAAATCTTTGATGGGGATGAGCAATTTATGTTTCAGCTTAAGGGGTTGCTCTTAGAGCACGTTACATTTTTGGCTAGTTCAGTATTACACAGTGTCTATTGATTCTTTTGTGGCTTTTCTGAATGATCTAGATAGTGTTTTTGAAACAATTATAATAATTTTTTAAAATACCTTGTCAATTACACATTGATAGTTTCAGATTTTCTGCTAATTTTGAACGTTATAATTTTTACATGGAATCTAAAATCTAGATGTGTTAATTTTTACATTGATATTGTTTTATTGAAGATTCAAATTAAAGCGATGTGTTGGTGGTGTTTGAAGGTGTGGTATGACACGCTTAATTGATTGGACCAATCCCTAACTGTCTTGGTCTTAGAATCTGTGTAAATTTTATAAATTATTTATTTAGTCCCAAATCTGAGACCTAAGTGTGTAGTTGATCACTCGTTAGAACTTAATTGAATATGACTGAACATAGTCTAGATAGACTGAGTGATGGAGACTGCTTTAGGGGATATTAATTTGATCTGTGATGTGTAATTATACAAATCTTTGAAAGATTGAGGTGTTGACCCTTGGGAATAACACCTTTAAAAGTTTTATAGAAAAAGTTTTATTGTCTCAAATTTAAGGGTCTTTAAATATTCCCCTGAATGCTCAAAGTTATTTAAAATCAGAATTGTTACATAAAATCCAGTAACTCAATTGATCGAATGGACGAGAATACGCATCCAAACAACTTAATCAAACAAGCATTTGAACGAATGATATATGCATTCGAACGGCTAAAGGGAACACGCATCCAAACATATGACCATGGGTCGTCCTAACGCATTTCTAGGTTCACCTATGTAAGGAACTCAATGGTCACTTTCTTCAGTTCACTGTTCATTCGAGTTTCTAGTGAGCTAAGAAGCACGAATACGAACACAAGACACAAATACGACACGATACGAACAAGCAAACACGTTATTTCTCAAAAAAGTAAGACACGGACACGTTAAGGACACGTTGAATATATATATATATATATATCTTATATGACTATATAATAAAAATCTAATGTTATTTCAATTAAAATTGGCCTAAAATACACGTTTAAAAAATATTATTAAGATATTAAAATAACAAATCCATTAAAAATAAATTACAAAATTTCTTCATTTAATCATCAACATCTATGATTGAAGTGTCCGAACACGTGTCCGGGAAGTGTCTGAAAGTGTCGATGTCTGACACGGACACGAGTCAAAATAGAGTGTCCATGCTTCATCGTTAGTGAGTTTAGAGTAAGTCTAAAACGAGATGTGAGCTTCCTTGAGTGTTCTTGTGAGGTTGTTGAGCACTCTTTTCGTTTTTGAGTGTATTTTCTTGCTATCAGTCACTATGTTGTTCTCGTCCACTCTTTTAGTCCTCGCATTCTTGATGGCCCGAAGTACACCTATTCATCAAGTTAGACCCAGGGTTGAGCTGAGACCCATTCCGAGAGGGTTTAGGTCACAGGAGATCCAAGCTACATTCACTAGAGCGCCAAATTGATCCAGCTGCCTTCACTTGAGATCAGCTCATCTTCCTATGGTTCCGAGCAAGAGGTTGATACAACTACCTGAGTCTCAGGCACTACAAGAGAGGAGGTGGTCAGAGCCTTGTATGGAGGTATCATTGGCTATGACATCCACACACACACACCACTATCTATAGTTAGGAGACATAGGATCTAGATAGCACTCCGACTCTTATAGTTCAGGTGCTACATTTACCTAGAATGAGGAGGTCCCAAATAGGGTCTTTCCTTCTCTCTCTGAGCCTCCAAATGACGTTGTTTTCTTTCTGACCCAGAGTCATGATGCTCGGATAGAGACACTGACTCATGGGAGTCTCATTGAGTCATTTCGACTTTTACATAGTTTTGTGACTCGGTCCATTTTTCCTAGGAACCATGTTACTAGATTGACTCCTGAGATGGCTAGACTACTCTATGCCATTGCCATGAACATATTCATAGACCTACCATCCCTGACTTGTAGCCCAGGTTTTTCGTTTCTTATTACTATGATCTTAGAGGGACGATATGGCCTAGTCTTTCATGGTCCTGAGTTATCTCAGATGCTTCGTATCGTTGACACCTCCATGATGAGGAGTCATGCACAGATACGTTGTGTACCTCCTAAGGGTGATGACCCTCAATCTTCATCGGGTGGTCCTACTGCTACATCTACTTCAATACTGAATCTATTAGATCCTGCTAGTCCATCGACATTGACATCGACACAGTGGACATTATATACGATAACATGTCAAATTCTAGAAGAGATTCAAAATCTTCGCCTATATGTCAGTCAATGCTTCATGACACTAAAGGACCGGGTACAAGAGATATAGGATTGGATCCCTGATGATCATGGACAGCAGTAGTCGACCTAAAGTCTTAGTTTTTGTTTTTGGTTCAGATACGTGATGTATATATCTCTTTCTTTCACATGTTTCTAAAACCTTATTGATGATACATATTACAGTTCTTATTTCATATCTTTGTCTCGTAGATATAATTGTCTTATCTGATGGTTTGCTTGACATATATGGTTCTTGATACATGCTTGGTATGTCTAGTATTAAATGTCAACTATAATCCATCTAGTTATATCTACTTAACATGCTTACCTTTGCCATTTATGACAAAATGGGGGAGATACTTTAAATTTTTTATCCAATCTGCTTTGTCTGAGGGGGGAGTAATGATTTAATTGATTAAGGAGGAGTCCTTTATCTGTATTTACTTAATTCTCTTGCATATTTTGTTTTTTTTTTTGTCTTTCATAACACAGATGCTACTCGTGGTATATTGTTTGGTTGTGTTGTGAAAATAACAGATATCTTCATTTGCAGATTTTGAGTCTTGGTGGATTATTGGTCACATTGGTTTAGTAATCTCGGTTTGATTTTTGGGGTTTTTGGCAAAATGTAATTGGTCAATTTATTTTTATGTTTTTTCATAAAATTGCCTAAAGGGGGATATTGTGAGAAAAATTTGTATTTGATAATTTCCCTCTAAATTATGTGTTAGATATTCATTCCAAAAATCTAAGTATTGAGTCTGTAATTGTTAGGCTAGGTTGAGCCTTACAACTAATCAATCAAATCCTTGAAGACTCGATCAAGTCAAACTAAATTATAGCTTTTTATTTCTGAAGATGAAAATTTTCAACATCATGAAAGACTTTAAAATTACTCTATTGAAAAAGTTACAAACACACATGCATAGCATGATTAGGTGCATATGTAAGGTGTGTATGTGTTTAATCTTTCACTAAACGGCTCTCATAGGGTCTAGCATTTATACTACATATACCCTAGGTGCTTTTTTGTATTGACTATAGGCTAGAAAGACTTTTGAATGTGTTATTATAGTGACCCTTAGGTACTTAATGTGTTTTTAATTTGATTGAAATCGAATTAATAAAACTAATACTTGAATTGTTCGAACGCATCTTTGGATGATTCGAATGGGTCCCACCATCCGAATGCGTGCAGGCCCCCGTCCAAACGCGTGTGGGATTCTTGAGAATCTGATTGGTTTGTCAAATCTGAGTTTTATTAGGGTTAAACCTAACCTATCTAACAGAAATGTTTTCTTACTCAAAGATACGAAATTGTAAACAACGAGCATATTTTTGCATCCTTAGAAAGCACAAACGGCACTTTAAAACCATTGAGAGATTTACTCCTAATCTTGTAATCGGATTTAGATACAATACCGTTTCACAAAGATAATTGTGCACTTTGCTAAGAGAGAATCTTAAAAGACATCTCTGGATCACTACACATGGAGTAGCAAACCAAGAAGCGTATATTTGCGAATGCGGATTGTGATTGGAACGAGGTGTTGATGTGGTGAAGGAATGGCTGATAAATGCAATTGGCATACAAGAGCAAAATATGGAGGACAACGGATTGACTGACTAGCAGTAAACTATCAAGCAATGTAGCAGGTTAGGAATCAGTGTTGTCAGTTTTATATCTTGTAACTGGGTCATTGATTTAAATAACGGCTGTTACATATCGTATTGTCGATACGTATCAGTTTTTTTACCCTCCGATAACACTAAAGTTCATAGTTGTATCGGCCGATACGACTGTTTTGAGTTCTTATTTTATTTTATTTTTTCATAATCCTTATTATCCCTATTTTTATGAGATATAAATACAAAAGATATACCTAACAAAATAATTCAAAAAATATAACTGAGCTACCAAAAAATTTGGGTTGATACGATTTCAAAAAAAGCCTTTTGGTCTCCATTTTTCAATTTTTTTTATTCCATAATTAATCACACTAAACTAATTTCAATACTTATAATCATTTTTTGTTATTATTTGTATTAGTTGTTGCAATGTTATTCCAATCAAATGATAATTTCATGTTAGTCTAGCTTAAAACAATTCATATAAAATAGTAAAACATCTTTTTAGGTGTTACTTATAAAAAAATATCTTCATAGGTGTTTGAAAATTGAAAATTAATAATAAAAAACCAAAATGTGATAAATTGTTGTCAAAATGTGCCTATTGGTGACTTTTAAGAGGTCTACTAATATTTGAAAAAAAAAATTCATGGTCATGATTTCCAATTCCCGTCACAAATGGGTCGATAATATCGTACCCTAAAACATTTCGTTTTGTTGTGTTGTTTCAGTCACCCAAAAAACAGAAACGTTTTAGAAACATAGTCAAAACAATGAAAAAAATTAAAATATGTAGAAACATTTGAAAACATAAAGTAAAATATATGAATGTATTAAGATAAATATTATAATTAATTAATTAAAAATGTTTTAGGGTACATATCCATTCATACAAGAAGATACTAGGGTCAAATGGAAAAAAAAAGTAAAAATAAATTAGTCATTAAAACCAAATAACTCTTTACTAATTAAAACATAATACAAAAAATTTAGAACTAATTTTTTTATGAAATATGAAATTATTATATATTTGTTATAAAATATATAAAATTATTATAATTAAATACAATACCATAATATAATAGATTTTTATTATGTAATATCCATGAATTACACAATTAAATACGAGTTACATATAAAATAATAAGTAAAACAAATAGCAATTTAAACCTATTATAATTAATAACTGAGTATTACAATAAATTATTTATCTACATTTTATTTCCACTACTACTACTTTTCCTTGTCTGCTCTTTTTGGAAAAAAATAAAATATTTGCTTGTAATTTTGGATCTCAAGCCTTCAATCTCCTCTTTCATTTGAAAAATAAATGGATATTATTTTTTACCAACTTCTAAAATTATTATTGATATGAAAGAAATGTTTCTACTATTTCAGTATGTTTTTACTAGTTTGTTTCTATGGAAACATGTGAATTTCAATATTCTACTAGTGTTTCGTTTCGGTTTACTGAGAAACAGAAACGTTTCAATTGTTTCAATGGAAAAGAAACTAAATTTTGTTCCTTTCCCAGCAGCTCTAAGACTCCAATCCCTAGGTCGATCTTCCAAAGATGAGAAACCCATGTCCCAATGCTTGCGATCAACCCAACTTCCCGGTCAAATTTACCCACCAAACATGCGTAACGAAAATCCCTCCTTTTCCCTATGTTATCTTGCAACACTTTAAAGCTTAAACCATTTTTTGTCTTCTTCACCTTAGCTACATTGGATAGAGAAAGCTCCAGCAAGGCAGCCACCTCCCAGTACAATCGGTTTCCCAGCCCTCTCCAACAAGGTAGCCACCTCCTAGTACGACCAGTTTCCCATCCCATTCATCCCTATAGAAACCCTATTTGTAGAATTAGCTCACAAATCCCTTGTCTACAAAGTGTAATGCCCTCTAATGATCTCTCCATATCACCCTCTAATGTGCTATCATCGACGTCACAGTCCTCACCCTCCATGGATTTCGTCATCGTCGACGCATCGCTCTCCTACCCATACATGACATCACCAAAAAATCAAGCGAACATCAAAATAGATCTTCCAAGTATGACCTTCTTTCTAATTCCCTGGTCACTTTCCTATTGTAACTTGCAAGCTCTAAAAGCTTTTGTGAGAGTTTCTCAAGGTATATATCAATTAATATGTCTATACTTTTGTAACCCTTGCTCAAATATCAAGGTCATAATGAGCTCATCTACTTCTACACAGATAGCATTAACAATGCGTAGCTTGATTGGCCCCTACCAATCCGCCTGTTTTAAAGGAACTACTATGTCTAGTAATACTTTTCTTGTGCAAGAATCATTATGGAACTACCATATGAAAAGCAGTTGTCCCAATGTACTATGAAGAGCGACATAATGAAGGCCTATGATTTTCTATCTTGGCAGCTAGATATTGGTATCTCTATCCATAACTTTCCTGAAGAATTAATGGCTAGGTTGAGCACTATTTTGCTAGAGACATAGGGCAAATAAGGCAATCCTATGTCAAGATATTTGTTCCTTCTGATCATGAAAAGCTATTCTGCCTAATTAAATGGAACATCAGGAAACCCTTGGGGTTAGATGAGTTCGGAAGAGGCTTGAGTAATATTTTCAAGGTCCCAAATTCAACTCCCACTCCAAGGATCACGTACCTATCAATAGGAAAAGGAACCTCAAGAAGTTTCAATTTTAAAATGTGACAAAAATGGATGCACGCATGTTCGTTTGCAAATGACCTATTTTATCTTATGTAATTCCAAGGACCACTTACCTATCAATAGGAAAAGGAACCACAAGAAGTTTCAATTTTAATGTGACAAAATGGATGCACGCATGTTCGTTTGCAAATGACCTATTTTATCTTATGTAATGTTGATAAGGACTCAATTACCAGTACAAAGAAATCCTTGTGTGAGTTTGAAGCTTTATTGGAGTTAGACAAATATAGGGAAAAGTTGTTTCTTTGTAGTTGTATGATTGCATCTTTATGTCCAGAATAGAAGAGAGTGAGAAGGATCAAGTCCTGGTCCTAGCTTGGGATCTAGAAGGCTCATTACTTATCAAGTTATCAAATATCTTGGAGTTCCTCTTCTAAGTTAGAACAACTAGACTCATGAGTGGAAACTGTCTGAAACCTGTTGACAAGACAACCAAGAAGATTCAAAACTAGACCTCAAGATATCAAACCTATGCAAGTAGATTCGAGCTTATCAATGTAATATTATTTAGCATTTAGATTTATTGGAACAGTGTGTTCATCCTCCCATGGAAGATGATCAATGAGAACAAAAATTGATCATGGTTGTTTCCATTGCTTGGGCTTGAGTTGAAGAGAGCTAGAAGAAGAGGCAGGTAGGCAAGCCCATGTAATCCTAAAAATTAGATTAAGGGTGGTATGGGTATAAAAGGGCAGAAGATTACAACAAAGCTTCCATGTTAGGCACATATAGAACCCACTTCAAATTAGAACTCCCTTGACTAAATTTTTTTACTTAAAGAAAATTGTTTCCAGAACATCCTAGCTCCTTCAGACTGCTCTGGAACTTGGAGAAACCTTTTGAAGCTCAGGCAAGATTTTAAGAACTTCTTTAAATAATGTGGATGCTAGAACCACCATGCCACTTTCCAGCTGCACAGCACATGGCACCTATCTAGCCTTATCAATACTTTTCACCCAATGGCCTCCACGTGAATACATCTCCTTTAGACATATGGTTAATGAGATTAAGACATATGGTTTATACCCATTCTAGCACGCTTCCTCGTGGCTAGTTATATTGAGAGGTCAATGCACACAGTGCCGAGTAGAATCACCTGTATTTTTTATTTTTTTGACGAGTAAACATAATTGTATTCATAACAGCACTAGAGGAGGTGGGCCCATATACGCCAAAAGTATACAAAAGCCATATAAATCTATAGATGCATTCCACCTAAAAAATTCTAAAAAGGAATCCAAAGAAAAGGAGCTTGTCCCCGAAGTGGAAAAAGAAAAAACAAAGATCTAAGAAAGTTGTTACATATAATGGGGACTCAACTTCAACCAAAAAATCTCATATTTCTCTCTCTCCATATACGCAAGCATAGACATAAGGGGATAACCCTCCACACCTAACACATTCCCCTTTTAACCCTACCCCTCCCCTCCAACAAATGAGGGCCTCCTTCATAGCTGGACATCCCCCAATTAACCCCCAAACAAAACAAGAAGGGGGTTCATAGATTGATAGTGATCTGGCAATGAAGCAGAAGGTGCCTTACAGACTCTTCATCTATCTTGCACAAGAAGCACCAATTTGTAATGCTTAGACCTTCCATGGGGAGTTATTGAGCCTAATAATTTGTAGAGACTGGTGTTAGCAAGTAAATTTGGTGTTTCTGACAAGGGTTGGACGTCTCGAATGGTCTCTTCCACTAATGAAGTTCAACTCTGGAATGAGATTAAGAAGGATGGCGAGAGTTCTCTAAATACACTGGTTTTGCATTGAATAATGGTCGATGCGTGTGATTTTGGCATGACATATGGTGTGGTGCTACCCCTCTTAAGGTAACATTCTCTGATTTGTTTCACATTTTTTTCTGATGGAGGACTACATGAGTTTTTAGGGAGGAGGAGTGGTTGGCGAGCCTAAGTTCTTCAAGGCCTTTTAGGCCTGGGAGTTAGGTTCTATGGATGATCTTTTCATTTTATTGAAGAGCTCTCCAATCAATGGAGTAGGGGAGGATGTTATTCGATGGATTCCGGATAACCACCGTAAATTTGGTGTCCACCCTTTCCACATAGTGCTTTGTGGTAATTTTGGAATGGGATTCCCTTGGAAGGGTATTTGGAAAGTCAAAGCACCTTTGAAAGTATCTTTTTTTGGTTAGACGGCTTCCAAATGAAAGTCTCTTTTTTCATTTAGATGGCTACTTCAGAAGCCATCATAACCATCAACAATTAAGGGAGAATGGGTAAGTTGTTGCCTAGCTGGTGCTACATGTCTAGGACAATGGGGAAGACACAAATCATCTTATGCTTCATTGTGTGGATGCAGAGGAATTGTGGTCTCTAACTCTTTCTTTATTTGGAGTTTAGCGGACTATGTCTGCTTTGGTTCATGAGTCGATGGCTCACTAGGAGGGATGCCCTTCTAGGAAAGTCTGCAGCATTTGAAAGATTGTGCCTCATTGTTATCTTGTGTGGAGCATTTGAAGGGAGAGTAATTGACATGCATTTGAAGATTTTAAAGTTATATGTTCATATGTTCAAGAAGATCTTTTTAGATACATTTCATTTTGGATTTTTGGATGATACTCAAATTTGGTTTTTGCTTTTGTGTATTTTTTTGGGGATTTACATGTATGGAGAAGGACCTAATTTTTAGCCCCTATTCTATTATTGTACATGGGCAGCACTCCCTTGGCACTCATTTTCTAATACTATATTACTTATCAAAATTAATAATAATGATTTATGAAGTACGGACACTCTATTTTTTTTCACGTGTCCGTGTCGAGCATCAACACTCTTGGATACTTCCCGGACACGTGTCAGACGTGCAAAAAATAGTAGTTAGTAAATTTGTTTTGAAACTTAAATCATGAATAATGATTAAATGAAGTTCTTGAACTTTATTTAATAGCCTTGTTATTTTAATAGCTTAATAATATTTTTTGTGATTTATATATTTTTATGCCAATTTTAATCGAAATAATATTAGATTTTTATTATATAGTCATACAAAATATATATATTCAATGTGTCATTACGTATCTGTGTCCTACTTTTTTTTAAAATATCCTGTCGGCGTATCCATGTCATGTTGTATCCGTATTCTGTGTCCATGTTTGTGCTTCTTAGATAATGATGCTCCTTAGATTTTTATTCAGCCATGTTTCTGAATCATTAGCTTCGTCTGCTTATGTTTTTGCTGTTGGTTGTTATGCCTATCTTTAGCAGCTTGCATTGTGCCTGAGCTTCAGCCTATGTTTTCCTGGTCATTGGTGGCTCTGTTTGGGGGAATAGCCCATTCACGTGTTCTCTTTAGCCTGGTACAACACTCTCATCTTTTTGTTAACTATAAATGTGTATTTCCCTGCTAAAATATAGAGATAGACATATAGAATTGAATATAATAAATCCTTTGAACATAAAATATTCACATGCCAAATACAGATTGCTGAAAACTTGGATTGAACTAGGATTTGTCCGAAATCCAAAGCTATGACAACACAGAAAGACTTGAGTGTAGTGACAGTTCCGGAGTAGCAACAGGCCAGTCCCAATTTTAGAAATCCGGAAAAGTTTAAAAGGACGACATAATCGATGCTATTTCATACAATTATATTAGGTCATACCTCATCTTTGTGCGTATTATACCTTGTTGGTTAAACAGTGACTACAAACAATCGCTTACAAATATATACATATATATATATAAACAATCTAAATAATCATAATTTTCTATCACAGCGAGAAACAGATCAGAATCATGGGTTTGCAGAATTCTCGCAATTACAAAATATATAAACGACTGAATGAAAATATGTCTAACAGTAGGTACCTTCAACCAAACTTCGGTATTCTTGGGCAAATTCGGAAGATTCCACTTGTGAATTGGAGTAGGCAACTGACAGCAATGAACGAAGGGTAAACACAAATGAAAGCTCCACTTGCGAATTAGAGGACGAAATTGACAGCAACGAAAGAAAAAGGCAGACACAAATATATATATATATAGACACACATACAAAAAGGATTATTACATGTCCGAGGGAGAAGACGTGAGAGGGAATGGGGCTGAGATGGGAGGCCCAGGAAGGACGGTCGTAGGATTTCTTTGAGAGAAAATCGGAGAAGCATGGTTGTTGTTTGGGAGCGTCCATTTCTTTGAGAGAGCAATTGCTTCGAGAGAAGGAGAGGATGCTTTGTGGTCGCTGGTTCAACCCAAGTCTTGCTGATAGGAGGTGATGTAGCACTTTCATGATTGAAGGCTTCTCGTTCTTGGTACTTCCGAGAATAAAATTAGTAAAAAAATAAAAATTATAATTTAAGAAAAAAATTAAACATAATTTAAAAACATATCTTATGACTTTATTGGTACGTCGTAGATCTTTTAAGTTCTTATGGCCTTATTTATAAGTAGTATATTTTCTAAGTTGAGTAAGATTAGGAATTGTGAAAATAGGGATTTAAAAATATTCTGAACATAGTAATTGTCATATCAAATTTTGTTTCTTTATTCTAAAGTCGGTAAGACATGGAAAGTAGTGTTAAGTTCTGAACTCAATACCTCTAAATCTTTAACGCCTGGTTGACTTGAATAAAAATAATATTTCTTGATTTGTACCTTAAAGAGCTTTTTATAGACGTGTCATGTTTTGAAAATGTTTTTCACTTTATGGTATATCAGTTATTCTCCCCCAAGCCTCTGTTCTAAGATATATTTGGAGCTAAGGTTAGGGTTTTTGAGACATTACACGTGTGGCAGTCATAAATGCGCCACTCTGTATTCCGAGGAGACAGTCGTTGATGTGACACTTATTGCATCAACCGCTGGTTGAAATTACGAGACCATCATTGCTCTAACCATCACGGCAGTTCAGAAATGGAGGCCTCTCACATCAACACTTGTTGGATCCTTATAAAAGGGGGAGGAACACATCACTGTTCCCCCTTTCTAACACTTTATCATTCTGAGAACTTCAAACATCAAGAGAGTGAGAGTTCGATACTTTGACATTTCCAAACAGCAAGAGAGATTTCTGAGATAGGTAAATTTTGATGTGTCAAGAAGATCAACAACTCCAATCTAAGCAGTGGTTAGGTTCAGTTCATAAACACTTCTTTTGAATCTCTTCACCTTCTTCCTTATTTCTTTTTCATCATTCATTTTTTATTTTGGACAACATCTGCCTCCAACACCCAGTTGAGCACTAGTCATGAGATCGTAGAGTCCTTGGAGATATATGATCAAATAGAAGTGAATCATGTAACCAGTAGGTCATCCAAAAAAGTAGAAAATAGGCTTGTCAATAACACAATCTCATGTTCTGAAGTTAGAATAGTAGAGGCTTTCATAGAGCCTAGGAACATTGGTGGGGAAACCTCGGGTAAATCCTCAAAAGGGAGGAGAAAGAAAGCACCATGACTCAGAGCATGATAAATGCTCTGAGGGCTGCTTTTGACTTCTATACAAGCATGTCTTGTAGGGTACTAGGACATATAAACCGTCCCTCTAGTATCTAGCAAGGTGAGATCTATGCTTATCTTGAATGGTTTGAGATAGGGGTTTAATTTCCCTTCCACCATTTCATTAGGAAATTTTTTAGCTGGTTTAAGATTTGCCCAATCGACCTGAACATAAATAAGTTGGAGGCAATTGTTAGGCTTCATAGTTTTGGGTCATCTGAACGGCGTCGAGTTAAATCTCCCTTTAATTAGGAGTAATATAGATGTGAAGTACCTGAGGTCGAAAGGCATATTTTACATGTCTTTTCATAAGGCATTCAAACCTCTTTCCTTTGTACCCACTTCCAATAAGACTTAGTAGAAATGGTACTTCTATGTCAGGGGAAGCTGGGAGTTTGAGGATTTCGAGAACCAAGTTTCAACCTTCCCATGTAGGACTGGTAACAAAGGGTGAGTCCCCCCCTCTTTTTTGTGTTACCTACCCCCGATCTTTTATTTTTGTGTATTTTGATTTAACTCATTCTATCTGTACAAATAAGACGGCATAAAAGAGATCGATCTTCACTTCTGACCTCCAGAATAAGTACAAGAAACTTCTTCAAACCAATGACCGTTCGCACGAAGCCATCCTCACCCCAAAAAATCTAATGGATGCTGGTCTGGCGCAGGATCGCATTGCGAGCTTGAAGAAGTCATTGGTCACCAGGTGGGTGCTAGGGAAGAAGAAGAAAATTGGGGAGAGTTCATCCTCTATCGAGCCTCCCTCTTCAAAGAAGATGAGGAGACTAATCTCCAACTCCCCCAAGAGAACTGTCTTAGAGGATTTAGGGATCTCCCCTGCTCGGGAGGCCCTTCTGCCCCTAGTACCCCCATACCGAAGAAGATAAGAGGGGAGAACAAATCTGTTGTCACCTCTTTAAGGCCTGATGATTCCAGCGTGACAACAATGAAGAATGCTTGAGGACTCTTGGGCAACAGGCCCAAGTAAATTCACAGGATTCTCCAAAATTCACTAAACATTTATAGTGGGCTCTTCTACTTAGATATCAATAATTAAGATTTGTATTTTTACATGGTCAAATCAATTCCTGATTATTTTTAAAACCTAATTCACCACTTATTAATCACTTCTAATTGGTCACCATCTCAATAAATAATTTATTGAGAAGACGTGATTTGAGTTTTGGTGATTAATTAATTAAATTAGTACAGAGGTGATATTATCCTCTCTAATTTAAAGAGTGCAGATTCTATCTTAAGAATATATGTTTCCACAGTCTAAATAGTGATTCTCTTAGATAACGGGGTGTTAATCTAAAAGACCTCACACATTGGTAACTCAAAGTTACAACCATTAATAACTTGAGTCCGATATTCTCTCAGTATTACGAGTTTATTATGAATAGTAAATATAAATATCACATTAAAGATGACCGTTTTATATCACACGTTTCTTATAATAATTCAGTTCAGTGTATTCGAAATACACCAATATATTAAACCAAAATCCATTACTCTAGTGGTTAAGATAAACCATATTATCACATAAAGATTAACTACATTACAGTCATACAGATAAGTTACCTAGTTTTATCAATGACTGTGAATAAAACTAAAACTATCAGATCATAAATTATATATTCTGCACATAAATTTAATTTATATTCATGAACTATTTCCAATGACAATTTAAGAACTTACCATCTCATAGTACAAAAGAACAACATACACATGTATGATGATATGAAACTTAATAATAAGAAATCAAATTTATTAAATATAGGAATGTCAGTTTTTGACACGACACGAAGTTAACAGGTTTGGACTGACACAATAATTAATAAACATGTCGTGTTTGAGTTTTACTAGTGTCAACCCGTTTAACACGACTTAACCCGTTTAATTATAAAAAATAACACAAGTTCAGGTAATTCGTCTCATGTCAAAAGTTTATCATGGTTTGGAGATTTTTACTTATAAAAGAGGTTTTTACTTTGATTTTTTCCATGTCCAAAGTTTACTAAACTTGAAAATTATCTATATATATACATAAAGATAGGTAACTTTTTTATTTAAAAAATAAAATGATTAAGCGTGTCAACACATGTAGCCTACTTATAATAAATGGGTTGGCTTTCGGTTTTGAAACTTGGCAGGATTAATTAATAGTGTCAGGTTAGGGTTGACATATATTTTCAAATATGTATGCCACGACACGACCCGACCCGACCCGACCCGAACTGAATTGACACTCCTAATTAAATAATAGTAAAATGTCTTGAATACAAGAGCATACATCCTAAAACCTTGGCACTGTTGTAGATAATAGACGAACTAGGAACTATACCATAACAATTATCCATGGCCTTATCCCCATGCAACACACACTTACCACTCTCATTATAGACCTTACACTACTTTTGTGTAAAGTGTATTACAAGCCTGTCATTACACAACTAGCAAATGCAATAAGGTTTGCTTTCAAACCATCAACACAAAGCACATTGTTTAGTTTAAGAAATCTATTGATTTCGATTGTATCTCTTCCTAACACATTGGACTTGCTCCCATCACCAAATGTAATACTCTCATCCTTATGATCTTCAAAATGTCAAAATAAAGAACCAGTTATGTACCTAATATAACCACTATCAAAATATCATTAACTAGTGTTATGTGCCTTAAATGTAGTATTAATCACAATACACTTGAGTTTATCTTTCCTAACCTAAACTTGCCCAAGTCTAGGAGGGTTTGGGTTAGTTTCTTAAATTTTTGAACTAGAGTACTCAACTGTTGTTTAAGATTTGACAATTTGTTCTTTTATTCTTGAGGCATATTTTTTTTTTGTCCATTCTAGCTTGTCTACCGAACTTCTTAAGATGACCCACACTTGACAATAAGAACAAAAGCGTATATTACATGGTGGGTTCTCCATGTTAGGTTGCTAAAGAGGTAAAAGAAAATTAAATGAATTATTATTAGGGTTGTTCTGTCAATGGTCCAAGAAAAGTAGCAAAACTATCCATAGGTCCAAGACTAAACAAAATTATCTAGATGCCCCTTATTTTTTGTGACTAAAATACCCCTCCTCAATGTATAAAGTTTACACATCTAGTAACTAATAAACCATGAGATCAGGGATTGTTCGAAAAACAATTCTTCAAAATTCAATAACTTACAAATTATAAAAACATTTTTAATAAAATTTATATATTTGGACTCTAAAAATTGAGATCTATGAAACAAGATCCATATTGCACGTGAAATTTTGAAGAAAAAAATCACTACAAAAATAGAAAAATTCTAGTTAGCTACAAAAATAGTAAACTTTTACCATTTCATAAAAATAGTTACAAGTATTATTCATCTTTTGAGCCACATTTTAGATGCTCAAAGACACTTTCAAAGTAGTGAAAGTTTGTCAAAAAAGCACTATTTTTGAAGCACAATTATTGAAATTTCACCAACTTTGATCCATCACTAAACAAGAAATTAAGGGAAGCTTCAGCCTCTTCTTTAGTTAAATCCACACAATTTAGTACACACTCAATTAGTTGCAGCAAAAAAATAGAAAATTATTTAATTACAAATCGAAATAACACGAGAGGCAATACACTTTATTTGGTTTCTAAAATAAAGAAAAAGAAAAGAAAAGTACACAAGAAATCAATTTTTTTTCAATTCCTTGTTAGTTCCCAACACAATCAAAGACTTTTCTTTCATTAAACTTACAATATATTTTCTCTTTTTTCCATTTTTCAAATCCCATTTCTTAAAAAACTAGTTTCTAAAAAACTTACCCAGTTAATGCATAAAAATAATTGATTAAAAGATAATCATTTTTACCCAATTCGTGAAACTATTATCATTTAAAAAAACTAAAAATTAATTTAACCACTTTTATCTATCAAATCAGCCAAAATAATTGAAATCGAATGTGATCTTATTATTAAATCAGCCAATATATATATATATATATATATTTAGAGTATGCAAAAAAGTAAGCCTAACAACTTTATTTTTCTTGATTGTCATGAAAATTACAAAGGAAAATCAAAGTATGCAAAAAAGTAATGAAAATTTTAGAAATTTACATACCATTTTTCTTTCATATCAACAAAGTAAGCCTAACAACTTTATTTTTCTTTCCCAAACTTTTTTTTTTTTTGGTCATTCGACTAAAAGTTTACAAAAAAGATTAAAATTATCATCAGGTCCACTACCTAAAATATTAACCTCACTTATTTTGTGACTAAAATACCCATCAATCTATAAAACTTCTAACTCTGTGACTAACTTATGTTGAATTAGGGAACATGTGTCTAAAAAAAATTCCAACCTTCAAAATTCATTATCTCATGATGAATAAATCCATTTCGATAAAAATTATATATTTGAGCCTTAAAAATCGAGATCTATCAAACAAAATCCATATTGCATATGAAAATTTACGAAAAAAAAAAGCATTATGAAATAGTAAAATTTTAATGTCCTAATGAGAGATTAAACCGAAAAAGAAGAAGTAATAAGGCTGCTAATGCAATAGTTCTAAAACAAAATTTTACACTTAAAGTTGAGTTCAATTTTTACATGAAAAAATAGAACACACAATCAAATTCTACTGTCTATGCAGCAAAGACAATAAAATTTGACTGTCTTTAATCCTTTGAAACTTCACCTTTTAAAATCAAATCCATCGTTGCATAATACAATCATATTGTTCCTCACATAAATGATAAACTCATTACAGAGTTTTCATTAAAGATCCACACTCATCGTCACCCGGTACTCAAGATTGCTTTAAATTTGTTGTCGCAGGTGGCCACCGGAAAGATATTCGATAAGAGAACTGGACTAAAATAGTAGACCCTCTCTTTCTCTCTATATAAGAACCATCTCTCTTTTGAGTCTGTGTTATAAAACACGCAATAGAGATTGGTAGTGACAATGGAGATTGTTCGGCTATTGAAGACGAGATTTTGATGATGCGTCACTATGTTGTGACTATCCGAGATTTGTTAAAAAAATGTTGTTACATAGGTGAGACGTTACGACTATAACTAACAACAATTTAAGGAACCTCTTCTGTCATATAGGGGTGCACAAAATACCCCAGAACTGAAGGCCCGACCCAGCTTGACTTCAATGAGTCGGATTGGTTCAAGTCAAAAGGGGTTCAGCGTGGAGAACTGAATATATCAAGTTGGTTCGGGTTAACTGACCCTCGGAACCTCTGTGCGTAAAGCTACTATGCTATGTTAAAAGACCGGAGAATGTAAATTGCTTAGGGCAGTTATGAACCAAATTCAACCCATTGCGCTGACTCAATGCCGCAGAAAACATTGAACCTCCATAGCGTGACACTGAACAAAAGGCAAACACCAATTTTTTATGTTGCTTGTCTGCTTATAGTGAAAGAGGTTCAAACCTTTTTCCTTGTACAGCTCATTGCAAGTGCATTTTCACCAGAAAAGTGCCCATCACAGGCTCCATTGCAATAGAAAATTGTGTTTCCCTCTTACAAAAATTCTATGAAAGCACTAATGACTAGCTCTATTGAGGATAAGATGGGAGGAAAACAAGTTAGCGAGGTGGATTGATTATACACAATAAAATCCATTAGCTACACCACAAAAAAAGAGTCCCTCTTTTCTCTCTCACATATCTTGACTTGAGCAAACATGATGGACAATATAAACTACATAGATTGTTCATTACTGTTATAAATTGAAAAAAAAAAAAAAAAAGAACCGACCCGACCCCCCCCCCCCCCCCACCCATAAATTGATTATTTTACAATTCTTACCAATGAAAAAATTGTCCACTATGCCTCATCAAAACAATAATACATCACTTGCTAAATTGGAAAAAATTTTAAACGGACACCACAAGTTATAGCTCAAATATATCCACCAATCAATGATAGTATAAGAAACAAAATTTTCAAATTCAATGTCAACTCCATTGATTCTACGATTTAGAATACAGAGTCAGACCCTTTAGTTCTCCCCATCAAAATATCCTTGGCTTCGTTGACCTTTGAAGCAAGATAGTGGCTCCCACCACTGTCAGGGTGGTTCGCCACCATCACCCTCCTATGAGCCTCCTTGATCTTCTCCACCACAGCATGCTCTCTGAAAGCAAAGAGATCCAAGAAAGGGATTTCAAATCTTAAGATACTACCGAAAATATAATTTAATTTGGTGCAAGGATAAAACAAGAGCTGAGCAACTAAGTGCTTAAAAATCAAGCTTTCCATCTACATATTTACTCATATCTATTAGTCACAGAGTCTGGCCTATATATTAACTTGGCAGAAATAATTACCCAAGAAAATTAAATTAACCCCCCCCCCCCCTCCCCCCTTTCAAAAAAAAAAAAAAAAATGATACTCACAATAGTTGTAAACCGTAGTTGTTAGTATCTTACGGTACGCAATACAAATCTATATGGACATAAAACGCCACATATCATATAGTTGTATCTTCTTGTACCGTATCACATAATACACGATACGTTAAGATGCATGATACATTTTAAAAAAAAAACGCTACACATTATGATGCATGTTTTGACAACTATGGTTGTAACCACGGGATGCAAACTTGAATAATTCTTAAGCTTGGCTACATATAATATTTTGAGACTGTTGCAGTAATCTAAGAAAAAGTCTAGTGGAAACCCCGGAGGGGAGGCAATGTATATATACATTTACCTGACACCAAGAATTAATGCTGCTTCTCGCCTTGTCATGACTTGCTCAAACCCACCCGGATAAAATCTTCGACCACGAGGAACTGGAGGGCGAGCTTTGAATGCTTGCCACGCACCTATCAAGTATCTACTTCCCAAGGCAGCAGCTGCAACAGTAACACCGACAACTAGGGGAGACCCCTGACAAAAGACAAAAAAATAAAAAGGTAAGTATCGAAGTTAGCATTTCATCGTACCTAGAACACATTACTTCTCCAACTCACTACACAAATGACAGTAAAATTTGTAAAACCACATCCCAAATTATTTGGCCAAAAATTATTAAAAACACTAACAGTATGGTATTTGAATCAAAGCATGCATTTTAACAGGATGATTATTGGGCAAAAAACTAATGAACAAACTAAAATGATTTCACTCTGAAATTTGGCTCCACGAATCAAAGCAACCACCTATATTAATGCATTCTTTTTCAGTGATTGGACTTGGTTTAAATAATCCTTATGAATGATCAGAAGAACATATTGGATATAGATTTCACCATGAGTCCAAACCAGTAGAAGTGCATAATATCCAAGTCTGCACCTCAAATATACGTACAGCCATCAGATACGGGAATCAAATAGGACAATAAAAAATCAGCATGCATGAATATACAGGAAGGATATAATCTAAAAAAGTAATATGAACTTGTAGCATTCAAACAATAAGGTACTACTTTTTTCCTCCCCTTTTTTGATTGGTAATACTCATGCACCCATGTCCCAAGTGGGACTTGAAACTTGTATCATCTCCTTTGAGAGTGGCAAGAGATACCACACAAGCTAACAGATAGTGGTCAAACAACAAATGTACTTCTCGAAATACACTCAGTCAAACCATGAAAGTACATAACCAAAAGTCAACTTAACAAAGTTCTTTCCCGCAAAATTTACTATTGATTACACAAACTATACAAATGCTGTTAATGTCATAAGCTGTGTCACTTGAAAGTACTATCTGTGACATTACATATATGCTGTTTTTTTAATGAGGAATCACATATATGCTGATAAGTTTTCGTCTTATTACTTCAGACCACACTCTTCTGGTCTTCATCCATGGAGCACCTTCAAGCTGAATCACATCAACCTCAATGCTGAAGCTATATTACTATTTGTTGCACACTATCAAACAACAAAAACAATTTCCACCTTCTATTTAGGGCCCCCTCCCCTCTCTTTTTTTTTTGATAGGTTCTATTGAGCATTTTCTTGGTACTCAAAATCTTCTGAACTAATTCATCGACCAAGACACACTATGCCATTTTGCTAGCCTTAATTAAAATGCCAACAGGCTATTTGGTATAGTCCATTCTTCATCCTTTTCAGTGCCCTCTCTCACCTCAGAAACCTATTCCTATCTCAAAAAAAATAAAAAGGAGAAATCCTCTCCCCGTGATATCGAGATAACCAAATTGTTTTACTTAAAGCTTGCAGCACGATTCACTAAACAATTAGAAGGTAAGTCTTCTAGAACCTTCAATTTACACAACCTTCACCAGAACTTATTAACCTAACATGACCAAAGTCTTGCTTCCCTTGTCCCTAAGGTTAGCTAGTTTGTACACACTGTCGTCCCCATACTTTCTACCAAACTTACCCTCACTGATGTAGGAGGAGAAAGGGGAATAGAAGGGAGGAAGAGGAAAGGAGGAAGAGAAGAAGAAAGAGAGAAGAGAGAACCCCAGAGAGTGGGAGAGAGAGAAAATCACGAGAAATTTCTATATTGTTCAATAATCAAAGTCTTAAGTAATTCAATACAACCCATCCCTTTTTTATAGGAAAATTCAAAGTAATCAAATCCTAAAATTAAGGAACTAAAATATATCCTATATCAACTCAAACAAATCCTAAATATGAAAATGTAAATTAAAATAAAATTACATAACAATATATATCCTCCCGTGTCAAATATTATTGGCTCATGAAGTCCTTCTTGATCCCCATCACTCACTCACCAATCTGTTGTACCCCAACATTTAGGGATTGTAAAATGCTTTGCCTAGCCCCTAAAGGGACGGGTTTGGGGAGAAAATAAACAGGTAGATCGTTAGGGTAAGGTTGCGGGTGAGGGTGGGGCTAGGGCTGACGGAAGCGATTGAAACCCAATATTGGTTCGAGGTAGAGATGGGTTGAGTACCCCCACCCCACTCCACTCCACTCCACCCTCAATTATATATTTAAATTACGTAAATACCCTTCGATATTCCTATATTCCCTTAAATATTGTGTAAATACATAATATGTTTGTATATGTACATATATATAGATTTGTAATAATATTAGTTGATTAGTTTCAATTATTCAAAAATTGAAGAATATAATTTTTAAATAGGGACTGGGGGCATAACTAGCGAATGTGATGGGAATGAGGGAAGGCTAACTTCAGATAAGGCAGGGATGGGGGAGGGCCACTGCCTCGAACCTGTCCCATCACCAGCCTTACCAACATTACAGATTTCTTAGGCACGTTAGACTTGGCCTTCCTCACAACCTTTTTACTTCCTCTTTCGCCTATTTATATCTATCAAATTTTCAACACAATAAGTCATTTTATAGTATGCTTACAATGAATTAACTTCTTAAATAAGAACAAGAAAACTTATATTCAACAAAATAAAAATGCAGATGGTTTCTCCAATATCATCTTCATAACTAGTAAATATTAATGAAGAACTAAAGGAGAATAGTGTTTTTTTTCTTTATTTTTTCTTGGCATCAACATTAATAATCATTTAGCCCTAAAGTCCAAGCTTTAAAAAAAATAATCACCCCTAGTTAGTGTGATTGAGTTAATGAGACAAGAGTCCCAAAAAAGCTAATTAAATTAAATTAAAGCAGATATACTTGTGGGTCAAACCAAGCACAAGCTTCAAAAACTCCTAAGTGTCTAAGCAAGTCCGGCATACAAGCAACCTAGGACACATCAACCCAAGATTGATACTAGAACTTCCCACCCTATATCCCAACTCAATTTGTACATAAATTCTTACACACACACACTAATTGTAATAAAATCTTAACACACATGCATGCAATATTCACAATAGCCTACAACACGATGCAGACACACACTAACACGGAATTTTTCAAAAAGTAGGACACAACACGTCAAGGACACACTAAATAATTTTTTTTTTTTTATGATAAGTAAAGAAATTGTATTAAAGAGTGCTCGCAAGGGGCGAACCCAAATACAAGGGAGAGGCCAAAAAGTTATGACCTTTGACTCCCCAAAAATCTATCAATGAGCCTATACACAAAGGATAGGCTTCTTTAGCCCAAAAATGAAGCAAACACAAAAGATTGTCCTTAAAGATGGGAATAGGTATTTCAAGCCCTACAAAGAACCTTATGTTTCTTTCCTTCCAAAGAGACCATATGAGGCAAATAGGAGCCATCTTCCAACTGCACGAGCATCTTGCCAATGCGAAGACTTGTCCAGCTTAGAAGAAGGTCCTTCAAAGTGGCAGGAAGGCACCCACAAGCAACCAAAAATTGAAAAAATAAATACCAACAATCCCTAGTCACCTAACAATGGATAAGAAGGTGGTTCACTTATCCTCCACACTCTAGCACATCACATATTTACTAGCCAGCCTCTTCTTTGGAGATTTCCCACCATCATAATACCTCCCCAAGTGGCATTCCCAAGAAAAAAAGCAGCCTTAGTAGGCACACGGGAAGACCAAATCAGCTTCCATGGTAATTACGCACATCTCCCATCCATCAGCAACTTATAAAACGATTTAGCAGAAAATTTTCTATTTGTAGCAGCCTTCCAAACCATCCTATCCCCATTGCGGATGTTGACTCTGACTCTGTTAGCCTAGTGACCTCCTCTACTTCCCAATCAAAAAAAAAAAAAATTCCACATAAATTTAGGATCCCAAACCAATCCTCCAGGATCCCAGCAGCAGTAATCAGTCACCCTAGCCTCTTTATCCTTCAACTAGCGGTACAAAGAAGGGAAACTCTACCTTAAAGTCGAGTCTCCACACCAAAGATCACTCCAAAAATTAATCCTAAAACCCTCTCCTATTTCGAACAAGATATGCCTCTTGAAATCTCCCACTCCCTTCTGAATTGACTTCCAAATGCTACAGTCCAAAGGATCTATGCCCTCCTTTGCCAAACCAATTCCCCAGTAATCTTTCCAAACTTGATGGACACTAATAATCTCCATAAAGCTTAATCTTCCAAATCATATCGCCATAACCACTTTCTCAAAATAGCCTTGTTGAAAGTGAGCAAGCTTTTAATACCTACCCCCCCTCCCCCACCAAAAACAAAATTAAGATAGGGGTCTAGATAGCATCCCACTTAACCAAGTGGAACTTCTTTGCCCATCCCACAAAAAGTCTTGTTGAAGCTTCTCTAACTTCTTAGCAATTGAAACTGGGACAAAATAAAAGGACATGAAATATGTTGGTAAATTGGCTAAGGTACTCTCTATAAGAGTTACCCTTCCCCCTCTCGAAAGATAGTGTTTTTTCCAACCTGCCAACCTCCTTTGGAACCATTCAATGATAGGGTTCCAAATCCCACTAGAATTAGAAGAAGCACCTAATGGGAGCCCCAAATAAGTGGACAGGAGAGATCCTACTTTGCAACCTAACGTCCATGCCAACACCTCGATTCCTTGCACCTCCCGCACTGAATAAATTTCACTCTCGCCCAAATTAACATGAAGCCCAGAAATGCCTCAAAGAGAAGCCCAAAGCATCTAAGGAATCAGAATTGTCTCTCTTGCTTCACAAAAAATAATGGTATCATCGGCGAATAAAAGATGTGACACCTCCTTCCTATTTCCATTATAGTCCTCTACCTTGAATCCTTTCACCATACCCACCTCCGCTAAATAATATATATTATTTTTATCTTATTTTTCTCCCAATGGTATTCTTGTACTTTTCTCTCATGTCTCTCGTGTTAATGTATATTCAAGGTATAAGGCAAGAGTGAAGAATGAATGAAATATTCTCTTAACCCTTTCTTCTAGTCTCACTTGTTCTCTTCAACCCTTTTCTTTCTAACCCTATTTTCTCATATTATAAACTTCAACTTGGTATCATAACAATAATCTAGACAAAGTTCTCTCTCTCTGCTTTTTTTATAGAAAACAATGGGAAAACAATCGAATCAAAGAAACCACAAAAGGGAGCTTGTTGATGTCGCTTTCCGATGATTACATCATGCCAATGTCAGCATGAACGCCAACATGTTCCAACGATGGAGCACACAGTGTTGATCGTTTCATTGTGCTGATTACTCTGGTATCTTTTGCAAAAAATTTTGAAGTCATTTGGAGGCTCTTTACTATTTTCGAATATTTTTTTATTTTTGGATCTCTTATTGGTTGATCTGCTCTTTGGGAAATTTTTGATTGTTTTTGGTGCTTCGATCAACTTCTATGAGGTGCGCTAGGCCTTATCAACCTTGTTTGGAGTGACTCATGGTCTTTTTGATGGGTTTTTGATCAATTTTTGGCACTATGGTTGATCGGCAATCGTGAGTGGTTTGTGTGATAGGTACTAGTGTGCTTTTTTTAGCAATTTTTCATAATTTATATGTCTAGTTTAGAATGTGGGTCTTGTTAGTTGGGAAAGCATCATTGTAGCCCTCGATACCTGTTCCTACTCTCCCTTTACCTATCTGATCTGAAGCATTGGCACTCTATTTTGGGTCATGTGTCCATGTCGGATACGTGTCGAACACCGATACTTTCAAACACATGTCGGACACACGAAAAAAATAGTGTCCAAATTTTTCAATTTTTTCTGAATTTTGGACACTTCCGGACATATTTTAGACACGTTTCGGACACGTTTTCTATTTCTTTTCTTTTTTTTGAATTTTTTCACTTTTTCTCCTCTTCTCATTAGTTCTTTTTTGGTTAAACACACACACACACATATATGTCCTATGAAATAGTTAGAAAAATTTGTTTTAAAACTTGAATAATGGATATTGATGATTAAATGAAAAAGTTGTTGAACTTTTATTTAATGGCGTTGTTATTTTAATATCTTAATAATTATTTAAGAATGTGTGTTTTTATATCAATTTTAATTGAAATAACTTTAGGTTTTTATTATATGGTCATATAAAAAACTAATATAAATTCAATGTGTCTTTGACGTGTCAGTGTCCTACTTTTTTGAGAAATGATGTGTCTGCGTGTCCTTGTCATATCGTATCTCTGTCTGTGTCTGTATCCATGCTTCTTAGCCTATCTATTCTTCGCCTAATACTCTTTTGCAAGTTCCCAAGATAGGTGCATTACTTCTTATTGCCCGGATGCCATATCTTCACAGTTAAGGGTTCATGTTCCTTCCTCCTCTGTTCCTAATACTAACAAGTAACCTATTGCTCTAAGAAGAGGTAAACGCACTTGTGTCCTATGATCGCACCTCTCCTTGTTTGTAACTTTTTGTTTGTGTTTTGTCTTCTATTTCAGTTCCTACTTCTTATAAGCAGGCTTTGTCTTCTTCGAGCTAGAAATATGCAATAGGATGAGGAGATGAGTGCTCTTTATAAGAATAGAAATGGAAACTTACAGTTCTTCCTCCTAGGAAACAAACAAATGGTTGTCGTTGAGTCTATGCAGTTAAATACCTTCTTGATGGTTCTGTTGAGTGACTAAAGACACGTTTGGTGCAAAAGGACCCAAACATATGGTGTTATTTACTTCAAGACCTCTCTCATTGACCGTCTCAATTTTGATTCAAATCTTAGTTTCTTTTGTTGTTAGTCGTTCTTGGCCATTATATGAGCTTAATATCAAGAATACTTTCCTTCATGGTGATCTTCAGGAAGAAGTGTACATGGCTCAGCTACCCAACTATGTTGTTGATGGTAATGAACACCTTGTTTGTTGGCTACGAAAGAATGCAGACTTCCTTGTGTCTGGTTTGATAGATTCTGTGTTGTTGTGCTTGCATATGGTTTTCGTCGATCTACTTTGGATCACTCTGTCTTTCTTTTCCACTCTTCAACGGATACTATTGTTCTAATTGTTTATGTAGATGATACTATTATTTCTGGAAGTGATTCTACCGGTATTGCAGATTTAAAAAGACATCTCAGCCACATACTAAATATTTGGATGTTCTTCGCTATTTCCTTGGGATTGAAGTTGCTCATTCTTGTCAAGGCATCTCTTTATCCCAAAGGAAGTACATCCTTGATCTTCTTTCTGAGACTAGTCTCTTGTGTGCTAGGCTTGTTGATACTCCTATATATTCTAGTGTTATGCTTGATGGCGAACAAGGAGAACTCTTTGTTGATGTTGGTCACTATCAGCGACTAGTTAGGAAGTTGATTTATTTACTCACCGGATATTACCTATGTTATTGGTGTGGTTCGTCAATATATGCCTGTTTCTCATCATCCTTGTCATCCTCATTTTGATGTTATCTATCATATTTTATGTTATCCAAAGAGTTCTCTTGGATGAGAACTTCTGTACAAACCGTCTACATCCCTTTCTATGACTGGTTTTAGTGATGTTGGTTGTCGCACTGATCGACGATCTACTTATGGTTCTTGTACAATTGTTGGAGGAAATTTAGTTATGTGGCGCAGTAAGAAGCAGAATGTGGTTGCTCGTTCTAGTGTTGATGCCGAATATAGAACTATGGCTCACACTGCGTCAGAAAGATTGTAGGTTCATTCTCTTATTCAAGATTTTGGTGTTGATGTTTCTGGCCCTATGGCTATGCAAATTCATTATAATAATCAAGCCGCAATCTTTATTACTAATAATCATGTTTTTCATGAATGTACAAAACATATAGAAATAGATTGTCACTTTATTCGGGATTTGCTAACGAATAAACATATTGACACTTCGTATGTTCACTCAAATATTCACAAAGTCGTTAACTCGAGTTCCTTTTCATCGTTTGTCTTCCAAGCTGGGCATGTTTGATTTGTATGCTCCAACTTGAGGGGGAGTGTATATTTTTTTATCTTATTTTTCTCGTAAGGGTATTCTTGTACTTTCTCTCATGTCTCTCGTGTTAATGTATATTCAAGGTGTAAGGTCAGAGTGAAGAATGAATGAAATATTCTCTTAAAAATCTTTCTTCTAATCTCTCTTGTTCTCTTCAACCCTTTTCTTTCTAACCCTATTTTCTCATATTATAAACGTCAACTTATAAAAATCATGTAATCCAATTCCAACTTAATTTCAATCAAATTAGGAGAAAAAAAATCCACAAATCATGAAGTAAGAGATTTGAAACCTCAAGCACCCCAATGTTGGGGGGAAAAAAATTCCCCATTCCCCTACAACCCAAAGAAAAAAGAGACCAACATGACAGGGCAGGTCCCACATGAGAAATTGTTTTCTACTTGTATCATGCTTGGAACAAGCTTAGGAAATGGTTTCGGTCCTCGGTCAGGTCAAGGTCAAGGTCAAGATTAGAGAAGGGTGCATTGCCCAATCCAGCAACATTGCCATTCCAACTTGTAGTGTCAAAGGAGTGCAACAAGGATCATTCATGATTGCAGATGAGGATTGGCTTCTTAATTCTCAATTAAGAACAATGAGACAAACTTTGACATAATCTCTCAATGAGAAGGGTTTTATTCAGATTGCAAGCATTCGTATTGGTAATTATACTGATAAAAGAGATAGGTAGGAATTAGGGGGGCAACATGAATGTATAGATCTATATATGCCATAAGGCTCTCTTTGTGTGTCCACTCCAAAGCTAGACCTATGTAGGGATGGAAAGACAGCCAAAAATAACAAGCAATTAGGAAATTTTATTAGCTCTCCAGAAAGAAGCTTTCTCACCAACTCGCTGACCATTTTTCTTGATTGGTAGGGCTTTCATTAATTGCTCAAAGAATTGAAAGAATTAAAACAATGTATACTCCCCCTAACAAAGACCACTATCATTTGGTGAAATGATATCGAGATTCTGCTCTGAAAGGAAAAGTTAATGTAAAAATCCAGTCAATAAGAATATAGTGAGGCTTGTGAAAAAATTGTGCAAAAGGCTAAAAATCCATCCAAGGTGATGAATGATAAATCAAGAATCCCTCAAGGTTGCTATACCTATGAAGTAAGGGCTTTGAAGTACTTTTCAAAGGTTAAACCTCCATTCATCACAATAATTAAAATAGTGGTATGCAATGTCATGAAAGTGAACTTTTAGACTATATTTGGTATGGTGATGATTACTTTAGGTCATAATTTCTAGACTCTTATGGAAAATCCATGAATTAAGATATAACTTGTAATAGTATAGTCCAATTCAGAGTGTCATGTTTTGTTCCCCTTATGCATCAGATGGTGCAAATAGGGGTTGAAATGTCTATAAGAACTCAAGTCTCACTTTTAACTTAGACTATCATCGTGTACATAAAACTCTAAGTTACTTTGTCTATCTGGTATATGTTTCTTTGTCTATCTGGTATTTTCCAAATGGATGGCACCCCTCACTCTGCCATGAGAACAAAGAAAGCGCACTATCTCCTAGCAGCTGTGCTTGCCGCCCTTTGATAGTATAGTAGGATGGATAGCAATGCGGTCTTCGGCCCTTAGCTTAGTGAGCCCCTCTCAAGGAACCTTTATTTCTGCAGCAAGCAATAGTAAAAAAAATAAAATAGGAAAGTTCGAGCCGCATTGTGTTTGCTTTCTTTCTTTTTTTTTCCTCTTCTTTCCTTTTGTGTGTGTGTGTAGTTTACGGCGCGGTTGTTAATGGATTTTGACAGTGAACCGTGTGATTTCTAAAGGGTCAGGCCTTATTCCTAGAAAAATATCATACAGGAAGCTTCAGCTCCACTATGATGCAGCTATAACTGCCCTTCATTCCTTTCTTATAACATAAACTACTTTGTAAATGATACCACTCTCAATTTTTTTTCTTCTTTTTTTGGCCTAATTGGGGTTCACTAACCACCATTTGACAATCTTGAAATAATGAACAAGTTAGTTTGAGGTTTCTTCATGAACTTGTGATAGATTTATGAGTGTAGCACAAAGAAATCGTCAATCAAACAAGAATAGCAGTATCAAGAAAAAATACACCAAAAATGCTTCTACAGGTAGGTCTTTGCCTCTTTTCTAAATGCTACTTTGTACATGTTCTTCATGTGAGTACTGAGCATATTGACATGCATATCCCCTTCTTGTAAAAACATTACATTTCATTTTTCTTTTCTGTAGACTCTCTCCTCCTCCCTCTATTACCCTTCTACTCTGTATAGAAAAGAACTATTTCTCAAGGTTGTAATGGTAATATTCCTAGAACCAACATACTTCTAGTATTGACAACCTTTATGTATTATATTTCTTTTTTATTTTCTAAAGACTCGCTCCTCCTCCCTCTTCTACCCTTCTACTCTGAAGCTCTTTCTTGTAATGATTCTAAAACTTTGCGTAAAAGGGTTACTATAGACCTTAGTCAATATAGGATGTGTAACTAGGCATGTGGAGAAGTTGTATGCGTGATAGGAATACAAGGGAACAACTCAAACTGCAGTACTCTACAAGTCACATCCAATTCCTACAGCACCATAGTTGGATGTAAGTACAGATCTGATTTTTATTTTTCTTTTTGGTAAGTACAGATTCAATATTACACGTAACTCAATTGCAGGGGTTAAGTAGCATAACATAAGATTTTCTTCTGGTAGCTTATAAGACATCGGTGGAGGCCACTATGGAAAGAACAAGGGACTAGAACATGCTCAACAAACAAGTATTTCATAATTGAATAGCAAAAGATAATCAATATATTAGAACCATTCAAGCAAAACATGAAAGGAAAAGAGAGAGTATTGAGGATGTTACCATAAAAAAATTTCAAATCTGTGAACAATTAACAAGTGCGAATCCAACAAAGGTAATCTGCAATGCATTAAAAAAAAAAAAAAGAAGCTGAAATCAGCAAAAGAAAAACAATAAAAAAATCAAAATATTGAAGTATATAAGTATCGTTTACAATTCAACTAAGCGGTGTGATCTTCATATTATTCGAGAGTAAAAGAGTCAAAATAAAGCAACTGCAATTTCAAAAAGAAAATAATTAATTAAATAAATGAAAAAAAGTGCAGAAACTGACCTGTTTGTAATTGTAATCCTCTGAAATTTGGGTATCCTTTGCTACAGTTTTTTGAAGAGCCACAAACACTATGTTGATATGTAAGTATGTTTACGTGGGAATTGTTGGTTTAATCGTTTTTCTGAGATACAGTTTCGTCAAGAATAAGATATATATACATAGTATGAGTTTCTAACAACTTGGCCTCCAAGAAAAAGAAAGAACCCACAACACCTGCTTTCTACTTCCAGACGATTCCTGACTTTTCTGTTTCCGGTTCGTGGAAAACTTTGATTTAGCGACTAAAATAAAAAGAACAAGCGAAACTTAGGGTTTGATTAACGTTTAAGTCCCTTTCTATAACGGGTGGATAACTTCTTATATTTGGGTCATCTCCAGATTTGAGTTTAATGTTCTCTACTAGTCTAGGAATAATATTGTGATCATTAAACTAGGGAGTGTGGTTGATTAATAAAAATGTTGAATATAAAAAATGTCTCAATTTTGAATTTTTTTTTTTTATTGATTATTGACAATGTCACGTTGTTATTGGGATGAAAACTTAATCTGTATGTATAATACTATGACCATTATAATTATAATTTGAGTCGATGAATAATATTTTATAACTAAATTTGATACAGATTTGAATCTATTGCTAAAGAAGCTTTAAAAAAAAAAAAGACTTAAATATAAATTTGAGTATGAGTTTAATTTATTGCTTGAGATGCAAGTGGTGGACTAGAAAATAGAAATATTAAAATTATATTTACGCTATAAAAGTTACACTTCTATTAATAAGAATTAGATTGACTAAAATGACATTATTACATGTTTTCTTTTCATTTCTGTTGGCAATCTCATGAGAAGTTTTGCCATAAATTGGGTTCATAAAACAAGTCAATAATATTTTGTTATTTAACTCCAATGTTTGGATTTTAAAAGACACAAATAATATTTTCACATAATAAGATGCCATTAATTGAATTCATAGAACATGCCAATAAACCTGGTTCATGGTAAAATTTATCACGATGCCACATCATCCGATATATCTTCTCTCTCTATCTTTAAGGATTTATTCCATTTCCACTTCATAGAGCAAGAACATGAGGACTATAAAATGTAAGGTTAATTGGGCTAAAGTCTTTGTGTAAGGTGTTAAATTATTTTAAGGTCCACATTATTTATGAATAAGAGGTCAAAGACTCAATTATTTTCTCCTTTGAGCTCAGGTCCTTTGTGATGACATAACACTTGTAACTTTTTTTATAAATGACAACAATACCCTAATAAAGCATATTCGTCCAAAATTCAAAACCCTCAAATTGGAAACTCCCTCTTACGACCAACAATCTCTTGCGAATGGCCACCGCCATCGAATAGAGCTCATCGCACATCGCTTCTCGGGCTCTCACCACACACCCTTCCTTAAGCCAATCCATGACTATGCTCTCAAGCTCAATTGTAGCTGGTGATGCTATCCAATTGAATCAGACCATGTTAAGGCTAGTGCTACGCATTTCAAAAGAAACCTAACAATGCTTCCACTACTTGGGAAGTAAGCATAGAAATTATTTTCTTTATTCAAAAATAATTATAAATAGAGAATTTTTTTTTATTTTATCATTGTGAAAGTCTTTAAAGCGATAATCCTTATATTTTAATTCTTTAATCTGTCATAGCTCGTGTTTTTGACAAAACACTTAACTTAGCATTGTATTTTCATCATCTTTCAGATGCATAAATAGTTGATGTTGTTCTTTGGACGTTTGAGATTTTGCCTCTTAGACTTGCTTCATTATTTTGCTTTGGCTTGTGGAGTGGAATTGTAAATGCTTTAATTTTTTGGGAAGCTTTTGATGCTTTGATTTTGTATTTTAATTCATATATACACTTGGTTGAGACATGTTTACATCAACAATCACTTATACATATAAATACAAATACACACACATAGACATGCTATTACAAACCTAAAAATCACTCTTCTTTTTAGAACTCTAGAATGTTTCAATCACCAAACAACCACAAACTATAAAATTTACAGTTGACTTCTTTTCAAATACATATTTTTTTTTCTAGTTTTACTTCCTTGAAAGAGTCTTTTGACATTAGAAAAAGTGATTTTTACAGTATATCTCCCCAGAGACTATAAGTTTTTATGGTTACCAAAATTTTACAATTTCTCCCTTTCACTCTCTCATTGATTCTTTTTCAATTTTTTTTGAGCAGTGACACCCGTCTTGTCAACTTCCTTCTAATCTAAGCTCCTCTTTCCAATTATAATTTGAGTTAATGAATGTTTATTTATAAAGCAGTGCAAGTGTAAAATTTTACCTTTTCACTTCTCTCTCTTTCACTCTCTTATTGATTTTTTTTTTTTTTTTACTTTTTTTTAAGCAGTGAGACCTGTCTTGTCAGCCTCCTTGCAATCTAAGTCCATCCTTCCAATTATAATTTGTGTTAAAGTGTGCTTATTCATAAAGAAACTCAAGTGTAAAATTTCACTCTCTCACTACGTTTATGTCTAAACTGATTTTTTGTGGTTATGATTTTTACTATCTTAAAAGATTCTTTTTGATATTCAAAATGCAACTCAAAAAACTAAGTAAAACTCATAACAAGTAAGAAATTCATAGCAAAATTGAAAATTTCACTACTTTTTTTTTTAAATGTAAAATTTTATAGTTTGAGAAGAAGTTTTTTTTTAAAAAAATTTCATATTACATATGAATCTTGTTTTATAGATCTTGATTTTTAGAGTCCAAATATATAAGTTTTATCGAAAACGGATTTATGTATTTTGAGTTATTGAATTTTAAAATTTTTAAACACCTTGAATGCTGGGCAGAAGTCATGATAACTAACTTCATTATTTTCAGAGAAAAACACTAAAAAGACATTTTTGTCCAATAAAAGATGGTGGACGTGGTTGGTCACTAAGTTTGAACTTGGACTTGTTGATAATTTTGTTACTTTTCCTGGACCAATGGTTGAATGGCCCTAACTTTTACTAAGCATATTTGATCATATAATATTATAACCCAAATGAGTTATCACATTTCTGCTGCGCTATTTTGATATATCCATCATTTCCTATTTGAAAAATCCTAAAATAGTCTCCTTAATACCACAAGTATGGAATTTAATCAAAACTTATTTCATGATCTAATAGCTAATAAAATAATGAAAAATTTGATAATAATTCAATAGCTCACCTTATAAAGGCACTAAAGAATATGTATATCAACCTATTTAGGGTACTAGTAGATTATGTTAACACTTGAACGAATCGCTATCAAATCAATAATTGACACCATGATATTAGATATTAGTGCCATTTTTCAAAAAATTATATTCCACAAATCCAGTAAATCTTCAATCCTTATCTTTTCAAAGAATCAATGTATTAAATTCCTAGTAAACAAACATAACCACCAAGCTTCATCGATAATACTTGATGATGCTGCACTTTTCAACTCGCAAGAAATCTGGGCTCCAAGACCTGTAGAACACTCAAAAAGGGGATCAGAGGGCCACCAGATTGGCTCTGGCAGTAACCGCTCCGATGCTTAATTAAGTAAATTGAATTGAAAAGATTGTATTGAAAGTCAAAGAATGAGCATGAAAATAAAGCGTACCTGTAGGGTTAAATTTATAGACTGTGGCCTTCCTAAGTTGATTAGGATTCGGAGCCGTGAAAATAGGGATTTGATCATCGGAGATTGCAGTTACCTTGTGGAACATTGCACCGTAAATAGATATAATCATGGATAGCAGTTTCTTTGTTGAAGACTATTTCCTTATTCCCTACTCAGCAGTCGTTAAGGAAGTAGCAATGTCGGAACCATACGGAATACTGAGTGAATATTGCCCAGAGCATAAAGTCTGGAGGATATGTGTATGAGAATGCCCTGGAGGTTGTACCTGCTCTGTATGACCGAGTTTATCGGTTCTGTAAGCACACGTGTCTCAAGGTGATTGGTGTGTCTGTTTGTAGTATATCAGCTACTCCCCCCCCCTCAAGCCCTAGTTAGGAGCTAGGGCGTAACTAGGGTTATGGGCTTTATGAAGAGTCGCACGTTTTGTTTCTCCATTTTTCGAGACGTCGGTTTAATGGGTCATTTATTGCGCAGCCGATACTTGAGAGGCCATCATTACCCTCAACCGTCGTGTCGAATCGGCTTGGGGGGCTCATATTTCGAATATGTATATAAAGAGGGGGAAAGGACTTTTTATGCCTTTTTTCTGCACTTGCCTCTACAGTATCAGAGATTCTGCCACCACCGGTTGACGCATTTTGAAGGTCGAAGCATATCCGGTGTTCGTAGCCTTTCT